>CAXEFP010001184.1:0-68024 GCA_963995525.1 Escarpia spicata
GTGAAAACTCATCCCCATTTGATGTTTTATCTTGTCTAAAGCAGCAGTACATTCAGTACTCACGATACAAACATGTCCCAAGTCAAAGTTTTCGAACAAAATTTATGCATATCACAGCATAACGGTATTTTAAGTGCACTTTTTTCGGCGGACGGATCCTTAATGTGGTCTTACCCCAAATAGATGTTTTGCATGTTACAAATCTTCACGAAGGCTAGACTGATATCAAGCTACACACATAACTAGATTAACCACAAATGGGAATGCATGTTACCGTTTTATCTCCGTCACGTAAGTTACAAGAACATATTACGTAAGTTATAGGTGTGAAAACTCATCCCCATTTGATGTTTTATCTTGTCTAAAGCAGCAGTACATTCAGTACTCACGATACAAACATGTCCCATGTCAAAGTTTTCGAACAAAATTTATGCATATCACAGCATAACGGTATTTTAAGTGCACTTTTTTCGGCGGACGGATCCTTAATGTGGTCTTACCCCAAATAGATGTTTTGCATGTTACAAATCTTCACGAAGGCTAGACTGATATCAAGCTACACACATAACTAGATTAACCACAAATGGGAATGCATGTTACCGTTTTATCTCCGTCACGTAAGTTACAAGAACATATTACGTAAGTTATAGGTGTGAAAACTCATCCCCATTTGATGTTTTATCTTGTCTAAAGCAGCAGTACATTCAGTACTCACGATACAAACATGTCCCATGTCAAAGTTTTCGAACAAAATTTATGCATATCACAGCATAACGGTATTTTAAGTGCACTTTTTTCGGCGGACGGATCCTTAATGTGGTCTTACCCCAAATAGATGTTTTGCATGTTACAAATCTTCACGAAGGCTAGACTGATATCAAGCTACACACATAACTAGATTAACCACAAATGGGAATGCATGTTACCGTTTTATCTCCGTCACGTAAGTTACAAGAACATATTACGTAAGTTATAGGTGTGAAAACTCATCCCCATTTGATGTTTTATCTTGTCTAAAGCAGCAGTACATTCAGTACTCACGATACAAACATGTCCCATGTCAAAGTTTTCGAACAAAATTTATGCATATCACAGCATAACGGTATTTTAAGTGCACTTTTTTCGGCGGACGGATCCTTAATGTGGTCTTACCCCAAAGTAGATGTTTTGCATGTTACAAATCTTCACGAAGGCTAGACTGATATCAAGCTACACACATAACTAGATTAACCACAAATGGGAATGCATGTTACCGTTTTATCTCCGTCACGTAAGTTACAAGAACATATTACGTAAGTTATAGGTGTGAAAACTCATCCCCATTTGATGTTTTATCTTGTCTAAAGCAGCAGTACATTCAGTACTCACGATACAAACATGTCCCATGTCAAAGTTTTCGAACAAAATTTATGCATATCACAGCATAACGGTATTTTAAGTGCACTTTTTTCGGCGGACGGATCCTTAATGTGGTCTTACCCCAAATAGATGTTTTGCATGTTACAAATCTTCACGAAGGCTAGACTGATATCAAGCTACACACATAACTAGATTAACCACAAATGGGAATGCATGTTACCGTTTTATCTCCGTCACGTAAGTTACAAGAACATATTACGTAAGTTATAGGTGTGAAAACTCATCCCCATTTGATGTTTTATCTTGTCTAAAGCAGCAGTACATTCAGTACTCACGATACAAACATGTCCCATGTCAAAGTTTTCGAACAAAATTTATGCATATCACAGCATAACGGTATTTTAAGTGCACTTTTTTCGGCGGACGGATCCTTAATGTGGTCTTACCCCAAATAGATGTTTTGCATGTTACAAATCTTCACGAAGGCTAGACTGATATCAAGCTACACACATAACTAGATTAACCACAAATGGGAATGCATGTTACCGTTTTATCTCCGTCACGTAAGTTACAAGAACATATTACGTAAGTTATAGGTGTGAAAACTCATCCCCATTTGATGTTTTATCTTGTCTAAAGCAGCAGTACATTCAGTACTCACGATACAAACATGTCCCAAGTCAAAGTTTTCGAACAAAATTTATGCATATCACAGCATAACGGTATTTTAAGTGCACTTTTTTCGGCGGACGGATCCTTAATGTGGTCTTACCCCAAATAGATGTTTTGCATGTTACAAATCTTCACGAAGGCTAGACTGATATCAAGCTACACACATAACTAGATTAACCACAAATGGGAATGCATGTTACCGTTTTATCTCCGTCACGTAAGTTACAAGAACATATTACGTAAGTTATAGGTGTGAAAACTCATCCCCATTTGATGTTTTATCTTGTCTAAAGCAGCAGTACATTCAGTACTCACGATACAAACATGTCCCATGTCAAAGTTTTCGAACAAAATTTATGCATATCACAGCATAACGGTATTTTAAGTGCACTTTTTTCGGCGGACGGATCCTTAATGTGGTCTTACCCCAAATAGATGTTTTGCATGTTACAAATCTTCACGAAGGCTAGACTGATATCAAGCTACACACATAACTAGATTAACCACAAATGGGAATGCATGTTACCGTTTTATCTCCGTCACGTAAGTTACAAGAACATATTACGTAAGTTATAGGTGTGAAAACTCATCCCCATTTGATGTTTTATCTTGTCTAAAGCAGCAGTACATTCAGTACTCACGATACAAACATGTCCCATGTCAAAGTTTTCGAACAAAATTTATGCATATCACAGCATAACGGTATTTTAAGTGCACTTTTTTCGGCGGACGGATCCTTAATGTGGTCTTACCCCAAATAGATGTTTTGCATGTTACAAATCTTCACGAAGGCTAGACTGATATCAAGCTACACACATAACTAGATTAACCACAAATGGGAATGCATGTTACCGTTTTATCTCCGTCACGTAAGTTACAAGAACATATTACGTAAGTTATAGGTGTGAAAACTCATCCCCATTTGATGTTTTATCTTGTCTAAAGCAGCAGTACATTCAGTACTCACGATACAAACATGTCCCATGTCAAAGTTTTCGAACAAAATTTATGCATATCACAGCATAACGGTATTTTAAGTGCACTTTTTTCGGCGGACGGATCCTTAATGTGGTCTTACCCCAAATAGATGTTTTGCATGTTACAAATCTTCACGAAGGCTAGACTGATATCAAGCTACACACATAACTAGATTAACCACAAATGGGAATGCATGTTACCGTTTTATCTCCGTCACGTAAGTTACAAGAACATATTACGTAAGTTATAGGTGTGAAAACTCATCCCCATTTGATGTTTTATCTTGTCTAAAGCAGCAGTACATTCAGTACTCACGATACAAACATGTCCCATGTCAAAGTTTTCGAACAAAATTTATGCATATCACAGCATAACGGTATTTTAAGTGCACTTTTTTCGGCGGACGGATCCTTAATGTGGTCTTACCCCAAATAGATGTTTTGCATGTTACAAATCTTCACGAAGGCTAGACTGATATCAAGCTACACACATAACTAGATTAACCACAAATGGGAATGCATGTTACCGTTTTATCTCCGTCACGTAAGTTACAAGAACATATTACGTAAGTTATAGGTGTGAAAACTCATCCCCATTTGATGTTTTATCTTGTCTAAAGCAGCAGTACATTCAGTACTCACGATACAAACATGTCCCATGTCAAAGTTTTCGAACAAAATTTATGCATATCACAGCATAACGGTATTTTAAGTGCACTTTTTTCGGCGGACGGATCCTTAATGTGGTCTTACCCCAAATAGATGTTTTGCATGTTACAAATCTTCACGAAGGCTAGACTGATATCAAGCTACACACATAACTAGATTAACCACAAATGGGAATGCATGTTACCGTTTTATCTCCGTCACGTAAGTTACAAGAACATATTACGTAAGTTATAGGTGTGAAAACTCATCCCCATTTGATGTTTTATCTTGTCTAAAGCAGCAGTACATTCAGTACTCACGATACAAACATGTCCCATGTCAAAGTTTTCGAACAAAATTTATGCATATCACAGCATAACGGTATTTTAAGTGCACTTTTTTCGGCGGACGGATCCTTAATGTGGTCTTACCCCAAATAGATGTTTTGCATGTTACAAATCTTCACGAAGGCTAGACTGATATCAAGCTACACACATAACTAGATTAACCACAAATGGGAATGCATGTTACCGTTTTATCTCCGTCACGTAAGTTACAAGAACATATTACGTAAGTTATAGGTGTGAAAACTCATCCCCATTTGATGTTTTATCTTGTCTAAAGCAGCAGTACATTCAGTACTCACGATACAAACATGTCCCATGTCAAAGTTTTCGAACAAAATTTATGCATATCACAGCATAACGGTATTTTAAGTGCACTTTTTTAGGCGGACGGATCCTTAATGTGGTCTTACCCCAAATAGATGTTTTGCATGTTACAAATCTTCACGAAGGCTAGACTGATATCAAGCTACACACATAACTAGATTAACCACAAATGGGAATGCATGTTACCGTTTTATCTCCGTCACGTAAGTTACAAGAACATATTACGTAAGTTATAGGTGTGAAAACTCATCCCCATTTGATGTTTTATCTTGTCTAAAGCAGCAGTACATTCAGTACTCACGATACAAACATGTCCCATGTCAAAGTTTTCGAACAAAATTTATGCATATCACAGCATAACGGTATTTTAAGTGCACTTTTTTCGGCGGACGGATCCTTAATGTGGTCTTACCCCAAATAGATGTTTTGCATGTTACAAATCTTCACGAAGGCTAGACTGATATCAAGCTACACACATAACTAGATTAACCACAAATGGGAATGCATGTTACCGTTTTATCTCCGTCACGTAAGTTACAAGAACATATTACGTAAGTTATAGGTGTGAAAACTCATCCCCATTTGATGTTTTATCTTGTCTAAAGCAGCAGTACATTCAGTACTCACGATACAAACATGTCCCATGTCAAAGTTTTCGAACAACATTTATGCATATCACAGCATAACGGTATTTTAAGTGCACTTTTTTCGGCGGACGGATCCTTAATGTGGTCTTACCCCAAATAGATGTTTTGCATGTTACAAATCTTCACGAAGGCTAGACTGATATCAAGCTACACACATAACTAGATTAATCACAAATGGGAATGCATGTTACCGTTTTATCTCCGTCACGTAAGTTACAAGAACATATTACGTAAGTTATAGGTGTGAAAACTCATCCCCATTTGATGTTTTATCTTGTCTAAAGCAGCAGTACATTCAGTACTCACGATACAAACATGTCCCATGTCAAAGTTTTCGAACAAAATTTATGCATATCACAGCATAACGGTATTTTAAGTGCACTTTTTTCGGCGGACGGATCCTTAATGTGGTCTTACCCCAAATAGATGTTTTGCATGTTACAAATCTTCACGAAGGCTAGACTGATATCAAGCTACACACATAACTAGATTAACCACAAATGGGAATGCATGTTACCGTTTTATCTCCGTCACGTAAGTTACAAGAACATATTACGTAAGTTATAGGTGTGAAAACTCATCCCCATTTGATGTTTTATCTTGTCTAAAGCAGCAGTACATTCAGTACTCACGATACAAACATGTCCCATGTCAAAGTTTTCGAACAAAATTTATGCATATCACAGCATAACGGTATTTTAAGTGCACTTTTTTCGGCGGACGGATCCTTAATGTGGTCTTACCCCAAATAGATGTTTTGCATGTTACAAATCTTCACGAAGGCTAGACTGATATCAAGCTACACACATAACTAGATTAACCACAAATGGGAATGCATGTTACCGTTTTATCTCCGTCACGTAAGTTACAAGAACATATTACGTAAGTTATAGGTGTGAAAACTCATCCCCATTTGATGTTTTATCTTGTCTAAAGCAGCAGTACATTCAGTACTCACGATACAAACATGTCCCATGTCAAAGTTTTCGAACAACATTTATGCATATCACAGCATAACGGTATTTTAAGTGCACTTTTTTCGGCGGACGGATCCTTAATGTGGTCTTACCCCAAATAGATGTTTTGCATGTTACAAATCTTCACGAAGGCTAGACTGATATCAAGCTACACACATAACTAGATTAATCACAAATGGGAATGCATGTTACCGTTTTATCTCCGTCACGTAAGTTACAAGAACATATTACGTAAGTTATAGGTGTGAAAACTCATCCCCATTTGATGTTTTATCTTGTCTAAAGCAGCAGTACATTCAGTACTCACGATACAAACATGTCCCATGTCAAAGTTTTCGAACAAAATTTATGCATATCACAGCATAACGGTATTTTAAGTGCACTTTTTTCGGCGGACGGATCCTTAATGTGGTCTTACCCCAAATAGATGTTTTGCATGTTACAAATCTTCACGAAGGCTAGACTGATATCAAGCTACACACATAACTAGATTAACCACAAATGGGAATGCATGTTACCGTTTTATCTCCGTCACGTAAGTTACAAGAACATATTACGTAAGTTATAGGTGTGAAAACTCATCCCCATTTGATGTTTTATCTTGTCTAAAGCAGCAGTACATTCAGTACTCACGATACAAACATGTCCCATGTCAAAGTTTTCAAACAAAATTTATGCATATCACAGCATAACGGTATTTTAAGTGCACTTTTTTCGGCGGACGGATCCTTAATGTGGTCTTACCCCAAATAGATGTTTTGCATGTTACAAATCTTCACGAAGGCTAGACTGATATCAAGCTACACACATAACTAGATTAACCACAAATGGGAATGCATGTTACCGTTTTATCTCCGTCACGTAAGTTACAAGAACATATTACGTAAGTTATAGGTGTGAAAACTCATCCCCATTTGATGTTTTATCTTGTCTAAAGCAGCAGTACATTCAGTACTCACGATACAAACATGTCCCATGTCAAAGTTTTCGAACAACATTTATGCATATCACAGCATAACGGTATTTTAAGTGCACTTTTTTCGGCGGACGGATCCTTAATGTGGTCTTACCCCAAATAGATGTTTTGCATGTTACAAATCTTCACGAAGGCTAGACTGATATCAAGCTACACACATAACTAGATTAATCACAAATGGGAATGCATGTTACCGTTTTATCTCCGTCACGTAAGTTACAAGAACATATTACGTAAGTTATAGGTGTGAAAACTCATCCCCATTTGATGTTTTATCTTGTCTAAAGCAGCAGTACATTCAGTACTCACGATACAAACATGTCCCATGTCAAAGTTTTCGAACAAAATTTATGCATATCACAGCATAACGGTATTTTAAGTGCACTTTTTTCGGCGGACGGATCCTTAATGTGGTCTTACCCCAAATAGATGTTTTGCATGTTACAAATCTTCACGAAGGCTAGACTGATATCAAGCTACACACATAACTAGATTAACCACAAATGGGAATGCATGTTACCGTTTTATCTCCGTCACGTAAGTTACAAGAACATATTACGTAAGTTATAGGTGTGAAAACTCATCCCCATTTGATGTTTTATCTTGTCTAAAGCAGCAGTACATTCAGTACTCACGATACAAACATGTCCCATGTCAAAGTTTTCGAACAAAATTTATGCATATCACAGCACAACGGTATTTTAAGTGCACTTTTTTCGGCGGACGGATCCTTAATGTGGTCTTACCCCAAATAGATGTTTTGCATGTTACAAATCTTCACGAAGGCTAGACTGATATCAAGCTACACACATAACTAGATTAACCACAAATGGGAATGCATGTTACCGTTTTATATCCGTCACGTAAGTTACAAGAACATATTACGTAAGTTATAGGTGTGAAAACTCATACCCATTTGATGTTTTATCTTGTCTAAAGCAGCAGTACATTCAGTACTCACGATACAAACATGTCCCATGTCAAAGTTTTCGAACAAAATTTATGCATATCACAGCATAACGGTATTTTAAGTGCACTTTTTTCGGCGGACGGATCCTTAATGTGGTCTTACCCCAAATAGATGTTTTGCATGTTACAAATCTTCACGAAGGCTAGACTGATATCAAGCTACACACATAACTAGATTAACCACAAATGGGAATGCATGTTACCGTTTTATCTCCGTCACGTAAGTTACAAGAACATATTACGTAAGTTATAGGTGTGAAAACTCATCCCCATTTGATGTTTTATCTTGTCTAAAGCAGCAGTACATTCAGTACTCACGATACAAACATGTCCCATGTCAAAGTTTTCAAACAAAATTTATGCATATCACAGCATAACGGTATTTTAAGTGCACTTTTTTCGGCGGACGGATCCTTAATGTGGTCTTACCCCAAATAGATGTTTTGCATGTTACAAATCTTCACGAAGGCTAGACTGATATCAAGCTACACACATAACTAGATTAACCACAAATGGGAATGCATGTTACCGTTTTATCTCCGTCACGTAAGTTACAAGAACATATTACGTAAGTTATAGGTGTGAAAACTCATCCCCATTTGATGTTTTATCTTGTCTAAAGCAGCAGTACATTCAGTACTCACGATACAAACATGTCCCATGTCAAAGTTTTCGAACAACATTTATGCATATCACAGCATAACGGTATTTTAAGTGCACTTTTTTCGGCGGACGGATCCTTAATGTGGTCTTACCCCAAATAGATGTTTTGCATGTTACAAATCTTCACGAAGGCTAGACTGATATCAAGCTACACACATAACTAGATTAATCACAAATGGGAATGCATGTTACCGTTTTATCTCCGTCACGTAAGTTACAAGAACATATTACGTAAGTTATAGGTGTGAAAACTCATCCCCATTTGATGTTTTATCTTGTCTAAAGCAGCAGTACATTCAGTACTCACGATACAAACATGTCCCATGTCAAAGTTTTCGAACAAAATTTATGCATATCACAGCATAACGGTATTTTAAGTGCACTTTTTTCGGCGGACGGATCCTTAATGTGGTCTTACCCCAAATAGATGTTTTGCATGTTACAAATCTTCACGAAGGCTAGACTGATATCAAGCTACACACATAACTAGATTAACCACAAATGGGAATGCATGTTACCGTTTTATCTCCGTCACGTAAGTTACAAGAACATATTACGTAAGTTATAGGTGTGAAAACTCATCCCCATTTGATGTTTTATCTTGTCTAAACAGCAGTACATTCAGTACTCACGATACAAACATGTCCCATGTCAAAGTTTTCGAACAAAATTTATGCATATCACAGCACAACGGTATTTTAAGTGCACTTTTTTCGGCGGACGGATCCTTAATGTGGTCTTACCCCAAATAGATGTTTTGCATGTTACAAATCTTCACGAAGGCTAGACTGATATCAAGCTACACACATAACTAGATTAACCACAAATGGGAATGCATGTTACCGTTTTATATCCGTCACGTAAGTTACAAGAACATATTACGTAAGTTATAGGTGTGAAAACTCATACCCATTTGATGTTTTATCTTGTCTAAAGCAGCAGTACATTCAGTACTCACGATACAAACATGTCCCATGTCAAAGTTTTCGAACAAAATTTATGCATATCACAGCATAACGGTATTTTAAGTGCACTTTTTTCGGCGGACGGATCCTTAATGTGGTCTTACCCCAAATAGATGTTTTGCATGTTACAAATCTTCACGAAGGCTAGACTGATATCAAGCTACACACATAACTAGATTAACCACAAATGGGAATGCATGTTACCGTTTTATCTCCGTCACGTAAGTTACAAGAACATATTACGTAAGTTATAGGTGTGAAAACTCATCCCCATTTGATGTTTTATCTTGTCTAAAGCAGCAGTACATTCAGTACTCACGATACAAACATGTCCCATGTCAAAGTTTTCGAACAAAATTTATGCATATCACAGCATAACGGTATTTTAAGTGCACTTTTTTCGGCGGACGGATCCTTAATGTGGTCTTACCCCAAATAGATGTTTTGCATGTTACAAATCTTCACGAAGGCTAGACTGATATCAAGCTACACACATAACTAGATTAACCACAAATGGGAATGCATGTTACCGTTTTATCTCCGTCACGTAAGTTACAAGAACATATTACGTAAGTTATAGGTGTGAAAACTCATCCCCATTTGATGTTTTATCTTGTCTAAAGCAGCAGTACATTCAGTACTCACGATACAAACATGTCCCATGTCAAAGTTTTCGAACAACATTTATGCATATCACAGCATAACGGTATTTTAAGTGCACTTTTTTCGGCGGACGGATCCTTAATGTGGTCTTACCCCAAATAGATGTTTTGCATGTTACAAATCTTCACGAAGGCTAGACTGATATCAAGCTACACACATAACTAGATTAACCACAAATGGGAATGCATGTTACCGTTTTATCTCCGTCACGTAAGTTACAAGAACATATTACGTAAGTTATAGGTGTGAAAACTCATCCCCATTTGATGTTTTATCTTGTCTAAAGCAGCAGTACATTCAGTACTCACGATACAAACATGTCCCATGTCAAAGTTTTCGAACAAAATTTATGCATATCACAGCATAACGGTATTTTAAGTGCACTTTTTTCGGCGGACGGATCCTTAATGTGGTCTTACCCCAAATAGATGTTTTGCATGTTACAAATCTTCACGAAGGCTAGACTGATATCAAGCTACACACATAACTAGATTAACCACAAATGGGAATGCATGTTACCGTTTTATCTCCGTCACGTAAGTTACAAGAACATATTACGTAAGTTATAGGTGTGAAAACTCATCCCCATTTGATGTTTTATATTGTCTAAAGCAGCAGTACATTCAGTACTCACGATACAAACATGTCCCATGTCAAAGTTTTCGAACAAAATTTATGCATATCACAGCATAACGGTATTTTAAGTGCACTTTTTTCGGCGGACGGATCCTTAATGTGGTCTTACCCCAAATAGATGTTTTGCATGTTACAAATCTTCACGAAGGCTAGACTGATATAAAGCTACACACATAACTAGATTAACCACAAATGGGAATGCATGTTACCGTGTTATCTCCGTCACGTAAGTTACAAGAACATATTACGTAAGTTATAGGTGTGAAAACTCATCCGCATTTGATGTTTTATCTTGTCTAAAGCAGCAGTACATTCAGTACTCACGATACAAACATGTCCCATGTCAAAGTTTTCGAACAAAATTTATGCATATCACAGCATAACGGTATTTTAAGTGCACTTTTTTCGGCGGACGGATCCTTAATGTGGTCTTACCCCAAAGAGATGTTTTGCATGTTACAAATCTTCACGAAGGCTAGACTGATATCAAGCTACACACATAACTAGATTAACCATAAATGGGAATGCATGTTACCGTTTTATCTCCGTCACGTAAGTTACAAGAACATATTACGTAAGTTATAGGTGTGAAAACTCATCCCCATTTGATGTTTTATCTTGTCTAAAGCAGCAGTACATTCAGTACTCACGATACAAACATGTCCCATGTCAAAGTTTTCGAACAAAATTTATGCATATCACAGCATAACGGTATTTTAAGTGCACTTTTTTCGGCGGACGGATCCTTAATGTGGTCTTACCCCAAATAGATGTTTTGCATGTTACAAATCTTCACGAAGGCTAGACTGATATCAAGCTACACACATAACTAGATTAACCACAAATGGGAATGCATGTTACCGTTTTATCTCCGTCACGTAAGTTACAAGAACATATTACGTAAGTTATAGGTGTGAAAACTCATCCCCATTTGATGTTTTATATTGTCTAAAGCAGCAGTACATTCAGTACTCACGATACAAACATGTCCCATGTCAAAGTTTTCGAACAAAATTTATGCATATCACAGCATAACGGTATTTTAAGTGCACTTTTTTCGGCGGACGGATCCTTAATGTGGTCTTACCCCAAATAGATGTTTTGCATGTTACAAATCTTCACGAAGGCTAGACTGATATAAAGCTACACACATAACTAGATTAACCACAAATGGGAATGCATGTTACCGTTTTATCTCCGTCACGTAAGTTACAAGAACATATTACGTAAGTTATAGGTGTGAAAACTCATCCGCATTTGATGTTTTATCTTGTCTAAAGCAGCAGTACATTCAGTACTCACGATACAAACATGTCCCATGTCAAAGTTTTCGAACAAAATTTATGCATATCACAGCATAACGGTATTTTAAGTGCACTTTTTTCGGCGGACGGATCCTTAATGTGGTCTTACCCCAAAGAGATGTTTTGCATGTTACAAATCTTCACGAAGGCTAGACTGATATCAAGCTACACACATAACTAGATTAACCACAAATGGGAATGCATGTTACCGTTTTATATCCGTCACGTAAGTTACAAGAACATATTACGTAAGTTATAGGTGTGAAAACTCATACCCATTTGATGTTTTATCTTGTCTAAAGCAGCAGTACATTCAGTACTCACGATACAAACATGTCCCATGTCAAAGTTTTCGAACAAAATTTATGCATATCACAGCATAACGGTATTTTAAGTGCACTTTTTTCGGCGGACGGATCCTTAATGTGGTCTTACCCCAAATAGATGTTTTGCATGTTACAAATCTTCACGAAGGCTAGACTGATATCAAGCTACACACATAACTAGATTAACCACAAATGGGAATGCATGTTACCGTTTTATCTCCGTCACGTAAGTTACAAGAACATATTACGTAAGTTATAGGTGTGAAAACTCATCCCCATTTGATGTTTTATCTTGTCTAAAGCAGCAGTACATTCAGTACTCACGATACAAACATGTCCCATGTCAAAGTTTTCAAACAAAATTTATGCATATCACAGCATAACGGTATTTTAAGTGCACTTTTTTCGGCGGACGGATCCTTAATGTGGTCTTACCCCAAATAGATGTTTTGCATGTTACAAATCTTCACGAAGGCTAGACTGATATCAAGCTACACACATAACTAGATTAACCACAAATGGGAATGCATGTTACCGTTTTATCTCCGTCACGTAAGTTACAAGAACATATTACGTAAGTTATAGGTGTGAAAACTCATCCCCATTTGATGTTTTATCTTGTCTAAAGCAGCAGTACATTCAGTACTCACGATACAAACATGTCCCATGTCAAAGTTTTCGAACAACATTTATGCATATCACAGCATAACGGTATTTTAAGTGCACTTTTTTCGGCGGACGGATCCTTAATGTGGTCTTACCCCAAATAGATGTTTTGCATGTTACAAATCTTCACGAAGGCTAGACTGATATCAAGCTACACACATAACTAGATTAATCACAAATGGGAATGCATGTTACCGTTTTATCTCCGTCACGTAAGTTACAAGAACATATTACGTAAGTTATAGGTGTGAAAACTCATCCCCATTTGATGTTTTATCTTGTCTAAAGCAGCAGTACATTCAGTACTCACGATACAAACATGTCCCATGTCAAAGTTTTCGAACAAAATTTATGCATATCACAGCATAACGGTATTTTAAGTGCACTTTTTTCGGCGGACGGATCCTTAATGTGGTCTTACCCCAAATAGATGTTTTGCATGTTACAAATCTTCACGAAGGCTAGACTGATATCAAGCTACACACATAACTAGATTAACCACAAATGGGAATGCATGTTACCGTTTTATCTCCGTCACGTAAGTTACAAGAACATATTACGTAAGTTATAGGTGTGAAAACTCATCCCCATTTGATGTTTTATCTTGTCTAAACAGCAGTACATTCAGTACTCACGATACAAACATGTCCCATGTCAAAGTTTTCGAACAAAATTTATGCATATCACAGCACAACGGTATTTTAAGTGCACTTTTTTCGGCGGACGGATCCTTAATGTGGTCTTACCCCAAATAGATGTTTTGCATGTTACAAATCTTCACGAAGGCTAGACTGATATCAAGCTACACACATAACTAGATTAACCACAAATGGGAATGCATGTTACCGTTTTATATCCGTCACGTAAGTTACAAGAACATATTACGTAAGTTATAGGTGTGAAAACTCATACCCATTTGATGTTTTATCTTGTCTAAAGCAGCAGTACATTCAGTACTCACGATACAAACATGTCCCATGTCAAAGTTTTCGAACAAAATTTATGCATATCACAGCATAACGGTATTTTAAGTGCACTTTTTTCGGCGGACGGATCCTTAATGTGGTCTTACCCCAAATAGATGTTTTGCATGTTACAAATCTTCACGAAGGCTAGACTGATATCAAGCTACACACATAACTAGATTAACCACAAATGGGAATGCATGTTACCGTTTTATCTCCGTCACGTAAGTTACAAGAACATATTACGTAAGTTATAGGTGTGAAAACTCATCCCCATTTGATGTTTTATCTTGTCTAAAGCAGCAGTACATTCAGTACTCACGATACAAACATGTCCCATGTCAAAGTTTTCGAACAAAATTTATGCATATCACAGCATAACGGTATTTTAAGTGCACTTTTTTCGGCGGACGGATCCTTAATGTGGTCTTACCCCAAATAGATGTTTTGCATGTTACAAATCTTCACGAAGGCTAGACTGATATCAAGCTACACACATAACTAGATTAACCACAAATGGGAATGCATGTTACCGTTTTATCTCCGTCACGTAAGTTACAAGAACATATTACGTAAGTTATAGGTGTGAAAACTCATCCCCATTTGATGTTTTATCTTGTCTAAAGCAGCAGTACATTCAGTACTCACGATACAAACATGTCCCATGTCAAAGTTTTCGAACAACATTTATGCATATCACAGCATAACGGTATTTTAAGTGCACTTTTTTCGGCGGACGGATCCTTAATGTGGTCTTACCCCAAATAGATGTTTTGCATGTTACAAATCTTCACGAAGGCTAGACTGATATCAAGCTACACACATAACTAGATTAACCACAAATGGGAATGCATGTTACCGTTTTATCTCCGTCACGTAAGTTACAAGAACATATTACGTAAGTTATAGGTGTGAAAACTCATCCCCATTTGATGTTTTATCTTGTCTAAAGCAGCAGTACATTCAGTACTCACGATACAAACATGTCCCATGTCAAAGTTTTCGAACAAAATTTATGCATATCACAGCATAACGGTATTTTAAGTGCACTTTTTTCGGCGGACGGATCCTTAATGTGGTCTTACCCCAAATAGATGTTTTGCATGTTACAAATCTTCACGAAGGCTAGACTGATATCAAGCTACACACATAACTAGATTAACCACAAATGGGAATGCATGTTACCGTTTTATCTCCGTCACGTAAGTTACAAGAACATATTACGTAAGTTATAGGTGTGAAAACTCATCCCCATTTGATGTTTTATATTGTCTAAAGCAGCAGTACATTCAGTACTCACGATACAAACATGTCCCATGTCAAAGTTTTCGAACAAAATTTATGCATATCACAGCATAACGGTATTTTAAGTGCACTTTTTTCGGCGGACGGATCCTTAATGTGGTCTTACCCCAAATAGATGTTTTGCATGTTACAAATCTTCACGAAGGCTAGACTGATATAAAGCTACACACATAACTAGATTAACCACAAATGGGAATGCATGTTACCGTGTTATCTCCGTCACGTAAGTTACAAGAACATATTACGTAAGTTATAGGTGTGAAAACTCATCCGCATTTGATGTTTTATCTTGTCTAAAGCAGCAGTACATTCAGTACTCACGATACAAACATGTCCCATGTCAAAGTTTTCGAACAAAATTTATGCATATCACAGCATAACGGTATTTTAAGTGCACTTTTTTCGGCGGACGGATCCTTAATGTGGTCTTACCCCAAAGAGATGTTTTGCATGTTACAAATCTTCACGAAGGCTAGACTGATATCAAGCTACACACATAACTAGATTAACCATAAATGGGAATGCATGTTACCGTTTTATCTCCGTCACGTAAGTTACAAGAACATATTACGTAAGTTATAGGTGTGAAAACTCATCCCCATTTGATGTTTTATCTTGTCTAAAGCAGCAGTACATTCAGTACTCACGATACAAACATGTCCCATGTCAAAGTTTTCGAACAAAATTTATGCATATCACAGCATAACGGTATTTTAAGTGCACTTTTTTCGGCGGACGGATCCTTAATGTGGTCTTACCCCAAATAGATGTTTTGCATGTTACAAATCTTCACGAAGGCTAGACTGATATCAAGCTACACACATAACTAGATTAACCACAAATGGGAATGCATGTTACCGTTTTATCTCCGTCACGTAAGTTACAAGAACATATTACGTAAGTTATAGGTGTGAAAACTCATCCCCATTTGATGTTTTATATTGTCTAAAGCAGCAGTACATTCAGTACTCACGATACAAACATGTCCCATGTCAAAGTTTTCGAACAAAATTTATGCATATCACAGCATAACGGTATTTTAAGTGCACTTTTTTCGGCGGACGGATCCTTAATGTGGTCTTACCCCAAATAGATGTTTTGCATGTTACAAATCTTCACGAAGGCTAGACTGATATAAAGCTACACACATAACTAGATTAACCACAAATGGGAATGCATGTTACCGTTTTATCTCCGTCACGTAAGTTACAAGAACATATTACGTAAGTTATAGGTGTGAAAACTCATCCGCATTTGATGTTTTATCTTGTCTAAAGCAGCAGTACATTCAGTACTCACGATACAAACATGTCCCATGTCAAAGTTTTCGAACAAAATTTATGCATATCACAGCATAACGGTATTTTAAGTGCACTTTTTTCGGCGGACGGATCCTTAATGTGGTCTTACCCCAAAGAGATGTTTTGCATGTTACAAATCTTCACGAAGGCTAGACTGATATCAAGCTACACACATAACTAGATTAACCACAAATGGGAATGCATGTTACCGTTTTATCTCCGTCACGTAAGTTACAAGAACATATTACGTAAGTTATAGGTGTGAAAACTCATCCCCATTTGATGTTTTATCTTGTCTAAAGCAGTAGTAGATTCAGTACTCACGATACAAACATGTCCCATGTCAAAGTTTTCGAACAAAATTTATGCATATCACAGCATAACGGTATTTTAAGTGCACTTTTTTCGGCGGACGGATCCTTAATGTGGTCTTACCCCAAATAGATGTTTTGCATGTTACAAATCTTCACGAAGGCTAGACTGATATCAAGCTACACACATAACTAGATTAACCACAAATGGGAATGCATGTTACCGTTTTATCTCCGTCACGTAAGTTACAAGAACATATTACGTAAGTTATAGGTGTGAAAACTCATCCCCATTTGATGTTTTATCTTGTCTAAAGCAGCAGTACATTCAGTACTCACGATACAAACATGTCCCATGTCAAAGTTTTCGAACAAAATTTATGCATATCACAGCACAACGGTATTTTAAGTGCACTTTTTTCGGCGGACGGATCCTTAATGTGGTCTTACCCCAAATAGATGTTTTGCATGTTACAAATCTTCACGAAGGCTAGACTGATATCAAGCTACACACATAATTAGATTAACCACAAATGGGAATGCATGTTACCGTTTTATCTCCGTCACGTAAGTTACAAGAACATATTACGTAAGTTATAGGTGTGAAAACTCATCCCCATTTGATGTTTTATCTTGTCTAAAGCAGCAGTACATTCAGTACTCACGATACAAACATGTCCCATGTCAAAGTTTTCGAACAAAATTTATGCATATCACAGCATAACGGTATTTTAAGTGCACTTTTTTCGGCGGACGGATCCTTAATGTGGTCTTACCCCAAATAGATGTTTTGCATGTTACAAATCTTCACGAAGGCTAGACTGATATCAAGCTACACACATAACTAGATTAACCACAAATGGGAATGCATGTTACCGTTTTATCTCCGTCACGTAAGTTACAAGAACATATTACGTAAGTTATAGGTGTGAAAACTCATCCCCATTTGATGTTTTATCTTGTCTAAAGCAGCAGTACATTCAGTACTCACGATACAAACATGTCCCATGTCAAAGTTTTCGAACAAAATTTATGCATATCACAGCATAACGGTATTTTAAGTGCACTTTTTTCGGCGGACGGATCCTTAATGTGGTCTTACCCCAAATAGATGTTTTGCATGTTACAAATCTTCACGAAGGCTAGACTGATATCAAGCTACACACATAACTAGATTAATCACAAATGGGAATGCATGTTACCGTTTTATCTCCGTCACGTAAGTTACAAGAACATATTACGTAAGTTATAGGTGTGAAAACTCATCCCCATTTGATGTTTTATCTTGTCTAAAGCAGCAGTACATTCAGTACTCACGATACAAACATGTCCCATGTCAAAGTTTTCGAACAAAATTTATGCATATCACAGCATAACGGTATTTTAAGTGCACTTTTTTCGGCGGACGGATCCTTAATGTGGTCTTACCCCAAATAGATGTTTTGCATGTTACAAATCTTCACGAAGGCTAGACTGATATCAAGCTACACACATAACTAGATTAACCACAAATGGGAATGCATGTTACCGTTTTATCTCCGTCACGTAAGTTACAAGAACATATTACGTAAGTTATAGGTGTGAAAACTCATCCCCATTTGATGTTTTATCTTGTCTAAAGCAGCAGTACATTCAGTACTCACGATACAAACATGTCCCATGTCAAAGTTTTCGAACAAAATTTATGCATATCACAGCATAACGGTATTTTAAGTGCACTTTTTTCGGCGGACGGATCCTTAATGTGGTCTTACCCCAAATAGATGTTTTGCATGTTACAAATCTTCACGAAGGCTAGACTGATATCAAGCTACACACATAACTAGATTAACCACAAATGGGAATGCATGTTACCGTTTTATCTCCGTCACGTAAGTTACAAGAACATATTACGTAAGTTATAGGTGTGAAAACTCATCCCCATTTGATGTTTTATCTTGTCTAAAGCAGCAGTACATTCAGTACTCACGATACAAACATGTCCCATGTCAAAGTTTTCGAACAAAATTTATGCATATCACAGCATAACGGTATTTTAAGTGCACTTTTTTCGGCGGACGGATCCTTAATGTGGTCTTACCCCAAATAGATGTTTTGCATGTTACAAATCTTCACGAAGGCTAGACTGATATCAAGCTACACACATAACTAGATTAACCACAAATGGGAATGCATGTTACCGTTTTATCTCCGTCACGTAAGTTACAAGAACATATTACGTAAGTTATAGGTGTGAAAACTCATCCCCATTTGATGTTTTATCTTGTCTAAAGCAGCAGTACATTCAGTACTCACGATACAAACATGTCCCATGTCAAAGTTTTCGAACAACATTTATGCATATCACAGCATAACGGTATTTTAAGTGCACTTTTTTCGGCGGACGGATCCTTAATGTGGTCTTACCCCAAATAGATGTTTTGCATGTTACAAATCTTCACGAAGGCTAGACTGATATCAAGCTACACACATAACTAGATTAACCACAAATGGGAATGCATGTTACCGTTTTATCTCCGTCACGTAAGTTACAAGAACATATTACGTAAGTTATAGGTGTGAAAACTCATCCCCATTTGATGTTTTATCTTGTCTAAAGCAGCAGTACATTCAGTACTCACGATACAAACATGTCCCATGTCAAAGTTTTCGAACAAAATTTATGCATATCACAGAATAACGGTATTTTAAGTGCACTTTTTTCGGCGGACGGATCCTTAATGTGGTCTTACCCCAAATAGATGTTTTGCATGTTACAAATCTTCACGAAGGCTAGACTGATATCAAGCTACACACATAACTAGATTAACCACAAATAGGAATGCATGTTACCGTTTTATCTCCGTCACGTAAGTTACAAGAACATATTACGTAAGTTATAGGTGTGAAAACTCATCCCCATTTGATGTTTTATATTGTCTAAAGCAGCAGTACATTCAGTACTCACGATACAAACATGTCCCATGTCAAAGTTTTCGAACAAAATTTATGCATATCACAGCATAACGGTATTTTAAGTGCACTTTTTTCGGCGGACGGATCCTTAATGTGGTCTTACCCCAAATAGATGTTTTGCATGTTACAAATCTTCACGAAGGCTAGACTGATATAAAGCTACACACATAACTAGATTAACCACAAATGGGAATGCATGTTACCGTTTTATCTCCGTCACGTAAGTTACAAGAACATATTACGTAAGTTATAGGTGTGAAAACTCATCCGCATTTGATGTTTTATCTTGTCTAAAGCAGCAGTACATTCAGTACTCACGATACAAACATGTCCCATGTCAAAGTTTTCGAACAAAATTTATGCATATCACAGCATAACGGTATTTTAAGTGCACTTTTTTCGGCGGACGGATCCTTAATGTGGTCTTACCCCAAAGAGATGTTTTGCATGTTACAAATCTTCACGAAGGCTAGACTGATATCAAGCTACACACATAACTAGATTAACCACAAATGGGAATGCATGTTACCGTTTTATCTCCGTCACGTAAGTTACAAGAACATATTACGTAAGTTATAGGTGTGAAAACTCATCCCCATTTGATGTTTTATCTTGTCTAAAGCAGCAGTACATTCAGTACTCACGATACAAACATGTCCCATGTCAAAGTTTTCGAACAAAATTTATGCATATCACAGCACAACGGTATTTTAAGTGCACTTTTTTCGGCGGACGGATCCTTAATGTGGTCTTACCCCAAATAGATGTTTTGCATGTTACAAATCTTCACGAAGGCTAGACTGATATCAAGCTACACACATAATTAGATTAACCACAAATGGGAATGCATGTTACCGTTTTATCTCCGTCACGTAAGTTACAAGAACATATTACGTAAGTTATAGGTGTGAAAACTCATCCCCATTTGATGTTTTATCTTGTCTAAAGCAGCAGTACATTCAGTACTCACGATACAAACATGTCCCATGTCAAAGTTTTCGAACAAAATTTATGCATATCACAGCATAACGGTATTTTAAGTGCACTTTTTTCGGCGGACGGATCCTTAATGTGGTCTTACCCCAAATAGATGTTTTGCATGTTACAAATCTTCACGAAGGCTAGACTGATATCAAGCTACACACATAACTAGATTAACCACAAATGGGAATGCATGTTACCGTTTTATCTCCGTCACGTAAGTTACAAGAACATATTACGTAAGTTATAGGTGTGAAAACTCATCCCCATTTGATGTTTTATCTTGTCTAAAGCAGCAGTACATTCAGTACTCACGATACAAACATGTCCCATGTCAAAGTTTTCGAACAAAATTTATGCATATCACAGCATAACGGTATTTTAAGTGCACTTTTTTCGGCGGACGGATCCTTAATGTGGTCTTACCCCAAATAGATGTTTTGCATGTTACAAATCTTCACGAAGGCTAGACTGATATCAAGCTACACACATAACTAGATTAACCACAAATGGGAATGCATGTTACCGTTTTATCTCCGTCACGTAAGTTACAAGAACATATTACGTAAGTTATAGGTGTGAAAACTCATCCCCATTTGATGTTTTATCTTGTCTAAAGCAGCAGTACATTCAGTACTCACGATACAAACATGTCCCATGTCAAAGTTTTCGAACAAAATTTATGCATATCACAGCATAACGGTATTTTAAGTGCACTTTTTTCGGCGGACGGATCCTTAATGTGGTCTTACCCCAAATAGATGTTTTGCATGTTACAAATCTTCACGAAGGCTAGACTGATATCAAGCTACACACATAACTAGATTAACCACAAATGGGAATGCATGTTACCGTTTTATCTCCGTCACGTAAGTTACAAGAACATATTACGTAAGTTATAGGTGTGAAAACTCATCCCCATTTGATGTTTTATCTTGTCTAAAGCAGCAGTACATTCAGTACTCACGATACAAACATTTCCCATGTCAAAGTTTTCGAACAACATTTATGCATATCACAGCATAACGGTATTTTAAGTGCACTTTTTTCGGCGGACGGATCCTTAATGTGGTCTTACCCCAAATAGATGTTTTGCATGTTACAAATCTTCACGAAGGCTAGACTGATATCAAGCTACACACATAACTAGATTAACCACAAATGGGAATGCATGTTACCGTTTTATCTCCGTCACGTAAGTTACAAGAACATATTACGTAAGTTATAGGTGTGAAAACTCATCCCCATTTGATGTTTTATCTTGTCTAAAGCAGCAGTACATTCAGTACTCACGATACAAACATGTCCCATGTCAAAGTTTTCGAACAAAATTTATGCATATCACAGCATAACGGTATTTTAAGTGCACTTTTTTCGGCGGACGGATCCTTAATGTGGTCTTACCCCAAATAGATGTTTTGCATGTTACAAATCTTCACGAAGGCTAGACTGATATCAAGCTACACACATAACTAGATTAACCACAAATAGGAATGCATGTTACCGTTTTATCTCCGTCACGTAAGTTACAAGAACATATTACGTAAGTTATAGGTGTGAAAACTCATCCCCATTTGATGTTTTATATTGTCTAAAGCAGCAGTACATTCAGTACTCACGATACAAACATGTCCCATGTCAAAGTTTTCGAACAAAATTTATGCATATCACAGCATAACGGTATTTTAAGTGCACTTTTTTCGGCGGACGGATCCTTAATGTGGTCTTACCCCAAATAGATGTTTTGCATGTTACAAATCTTCACGAAGGCTAGACTGATATAAAGCTACACACATAACTAGATTAACCACAAATGGGAATGCATGTTACCGTTTTATCTCCGTCACGTAAGTTACAAGAACATATTACGTAAGTTATAGGTGTGAAAACTCATCCGCATTTGATGTTTTATCTTGTCTAAAGCAGCAGTACATTCAGTACTCACGATACAAACATGTCCCATGTCAAAGTTTTCGAAAAAAATTTATGCATATCACAGCATAACGGTATTTTAAGTGCACTTTTTTCGGCGGACGGATCCTTAATGTGGTCTTACCCCAAAGAGATGTTTTGCATGTTACAAATCTTCACGAAGGCTAGACTGATATCAAGCTACACACATAACTAGATTAACCACAAATGGGAATGCATGTTACCGTTTTATCTCCGTCACGTAAGTTACAAGAACATATTACGTAAGTTATAGGTGTGAAAACTCATCCCCATTTGATGTTTTATCTTGTCTAAAGCAGTAGTAGATTCAGTACTCACGATACAAACATGTCCCATGTCAAAGTTTTCGAACAAAATTTATGCATATCACAGCATAACGGTATTTTAAGTGCACTTTTTTCGGCGGACGGATCCTTAATGTGGTCTTACCCCAAATAGATGTTTTGCATGTTACAAATCTTCACGAAGGCTAGACTGATATCAAGCTACACACATAACTAGATTAACCACAAATGGGAATGCATGTTACCGTTTTATCTCCGTCACGTAAGTTACAAGAACATATTACGTAAGTTATAGGTGTGAAAACTCATCCCCATTTGATGTTTTATCTTGTCTAAAGCAGCAGTACATTCAGTACTCACGATACAAACATGTCCCATGTCAAAGTTTTCGAACAAAATTTATGCATATCACAGCACAACGGTATTTTAAGTGCACTTTTTTCGGCGGACGGATCCTTAATGTGGTCTTACCCCAAATAGATGTTTTGCATGTTACAAATCTTCACGAAGGCTAGACTGATATCAAGCTACACACATAATTAGATTAACCACAAATGGGAATGCATGTTACCGTTTTATCTCCGTCACGTAAGTTACAAGAACATATTACGTAAGTTATAGGTGTGAAAACTCATCCCCATTTGATGTTTTATCTTGTCTAAAGCAGCAGTACATTCAGTACTCACGATACAAACATGTCCCATGTCAAAGTTTTCGAACAAAATTTATGCATATCACAGCATAACGGTATTTTAAGTGCACTTTTTTCGGCGGACGGATCCTTAATGTGGTCTTACCCCAAATAGATGTTTTGCATGTTACAAATCTTCACGAAGGCTAGACTGATATCAAGCTACACACATAACTAGATTAACCACAAATGGGAATGCATGTTACCGTTTTATCTCCGTCACGTAAGTTACAAGAACATATTACGTAAGTTATAGGTGTGAAAACTCATCCCCATTTGATGTTTTATCTTGTCTAAAGCAGCAGTACATTCAGTACTCACGATACAAACATGTCCCATGTCAAAGTTTTCGAACAAAATTTATGCATATCACAGCATAACGGTATTTTAAGTGCACTTTTTTCGGCGGACGGATCCTTAATGTGGTCTTACCCCAAATAGATGTTTTGCATGTTACAAATCTTCACGAAGGCTAGACTGATATCAAGCTACACACATAACTAGATTAACCACAAATGGGAATGCATGTTACCGTTTTATCTCCGTCACGTAAGTTACAAGAACATATTACGTAAGTTATAGGTGTGAAAACTCATCCCCATTTGATGTTGTATCTTGTCTAAAGCAGCAGTACATTCAGTACTCACGATACAAACATGTCCCATGTCAAAGTTTTCGAACAAAATTTATGCATATCACAGCATAACGGTATTTTAAGTGCACTTTTTTCGGCGGACGGA
This sequence comes from Escarpia spicata, assembly GCA_963995525.1. Classification (NCBI taxonomy): domain Eukaryota; kingdom Metazoa; phylum Annelida; class Polychaeta; order Sabellida; family Siboglinidae; genus Escarpia; species Escarpia spicata. Next base: position 24,606 of record CAXEFP010001184.1, read on the forward strand.
TCCTTAATGTGGTCTTACCCCAAATAGATGTTTTGCATGTTACAAATCTTCACGAAGGCTAGACTGATATCAAGCTACACACATAACTAGATTAACCACAAATGGGAATGCATGTTACCGTTTTATCTCCGTCACGTAAGTTACAAGAACATATTACGTAAGTTATAGGTGTGAAAACTCATCCCCATTTGATGTTTTATCTTGTCTAAAGCAGCAGTACATTCAGTACTCACGATACAAACATGTCCCATGTCAAAGTTTTCGAACAAAATTTATGCATATCACAGCATAACGGTATTTTAAGTGCACTTTTTTCGGCGGACGGATCCTTAATGTGGTCTTACCCCAAATAGATGTTTTGCATGTTACAAATCTTCACGAAGGCTAGACTGATATCAAGCTACACACATAACTAGATTAACCACAAATGGGAATGCATGTTACCGTTTTATCTCCGTCACGTAAGTTACAAGAACATATTACGTAAGTTATAGGTGTGAAAACTCATCCCCATTTGATGTTTTATCTTGTCTAAAGCAGCAGTACATTCAGTACTCACGATACAAACATGTCCCATGTCAAAGTTTTCGAACAAAATTTATGCATATCACAGCATAACGGTATTTTAAGTGCACTTTTTTCGGCGGACGGATCCTTAATGTGGTCTTACCCCAAATAGATGTTTTGCATGTTACAAATCTTCACGAAGGCTAGACTGATATCAAGCTACACACATAACTAGATTAACCACAAATGGGAATGCATGTTACCGTTTTATCTCCGTCACGTAAGTTACAAGAACATATTACGTAAGTTATAGGTGTGAAAACTCATCCCCATTTGATGTTTTATCTTGTCTAAAGCAGCAGTACATTCAGTACTCACGATACAAACATGTCCCATGTCAAAGTTTTCGAACAAAATTTATGCATATCACAGCATAACGGTATTTTAAGTGCACTTTTTTCGGCGGACGGATCCTTAATGTGGTCTTACCCCAAATAGATGTTTTGCATGTTACAAATCTTCACGAAGGCTAGACTGATATCAAGCTACACACATAACTAGATTAACCACAAATGGGAATGCATGTTACCGTTTTATCTCCGTCACGTAAGTTACAAGAACATATTACGTAAGTTATAGGTGTGAAAACTCATCCCCATTTGATGTTTTATCTTGTCTAAAGCAGCAGTACATTCAGTACTCACGATACAAACATGTCCCATGTCAAAGTTTTCGAACAACATTTATGCATATCACAGCATAACGGTATTTTAAGTGCACTTTTTTCGGCGGACGGATCCTTAATGTGGTCTTACCCCAAATAGATGTTTTGCATGTTACAAATCTTCACGAAGGCTAGACTGATATCAAGCTACACACATAACTAGATTAACCACAAATGGGAATGCATGTTACCGTTTTATCTCCGTCACGTAAGTTACAAGAACATATTACGTAAGTTATAGGTGTGAAAACTCATCCCCATTTGATGTTTTATCTTGTCTAAAGCAGCAGTACATTCAGTACTCACGATACAAACATGTCCCATGTCAAAGTTTTCGAACAAAATTTATGCATATCACAGCATAACGGTATTTTAAGTGCACTTTTTTCGGCGGACGGATCCTTAATGTGGTCTTACCCCAAATAGATGTTTTGCATGTTACAAATCTTCACGAAGGCTAGACTGATATCAAGCTACACACATAACTAGATTAACCACAAATGGGAATGCATGTTACCGTTTTATCTCCGTCACGTAAGTTACAAGAACATATTACGTAAGTTATAGGTGTGAAAACTCATCCCCATTTGATGTTTTATCTTGTCTAGAGCAGCAGTAGATTCAGTACTCACGATACAAACATGTCCCATGTCAAAGTTTTCGAACAAAATTTATGCATATCACAGCATAACGGTATTTTAAGTGCACTTTTTTCGGCGGACGGATCCTTAATGTGGTCTTACCCCAAATAGATGTTTTGCATGTTACAAATCTTCACGAAGGCTAGACTGATATCAAGCTACACACATAACTAGATTAACCACAAATGGGAATGCATGTTACCGTTTTATCTCCGTCACGTAAGTTACAAGAACATATTACGTAAGTTATAGGTGTGAAAACTCATCCCCATTTGATGTTTTATCTTGTCTAAAGCAGCAGTACATTCAGTACTCACGATACAAACATGTCCCATGTCAAAGTTTTCGAACAAAATTTATGCATATCACAGCACAACGGTATTTTAAGTGCACTTTTTTCGGCGGACGGATCCTTAATGTGGTCTTACCCCAAATAGATGTTTTGCATGTTACAAATCTTCACGAAGGCTAGACTGATATCAAGCTACACACATAACTAGATTAACCACAAATGGGAATGCATGTTATCGTTTTATCTCCGTCACGTAAGTTACAAGAACATATTACGTAAGTTATAGGTGTGAAAACTCATCCCCATTTGATGTTTTATCTTGTCTAAAGCAGCAGTACATTCAGTACTCACGATACAAACATGTCCCATGTCAAAGTTTTCGAACAAAATTTATGCATATCACAGCATAACGGTATTTTAAGTGCACTTTTTTCGGCGGACGGATCCTTAATGTGGTCTTACCCCAAATAGATGTTTTGCATGTTACAAATCTTCACGAAGGCTAGACTGATATCAAGCTACACACATAACTAGATTAACCACAAATGGGAATGCATGTTACCGTTTTATCTCCGTCACGTAAGTTACAAGAACATATTACGTAAGTTATAGGTGTGAAAACTCATCCCCATTTGATGTTTTATCTTGTCTAAAGCAGCAGTACATTCAGTACTCACGATACAAACATGTCCCATGTCAAAGTTTTCGAACAAAATTTATGCATATCACAGCATAACGGTATTTTAAGTGCACTTTTTTCGGCGGACGGATCCTTAATGTGGTCTTACCCCAAATAGATGTTTTGCATGTTACAAATCTTCACGAAGGCTAGACTGATATCAAGCTACACACATAACTAGATTAACCACAAATGGGAATGCATGTTACCGTTTTATCTCCTTCACGTAAGTTACAAGAACATATTACGTAAGTTATAGGTGTGAAAACTCATCCCCATTTGATGTTTTATCTTGTCTAAAGCAGCAGTACATTCAGTACTCACGATACAAACATGTCCCATGTCAAAGTTTTCGAACAAAATTTATGCATATCACAGCATAACGGTATTTTAAGTGCACTTTTTTCGGCGGACGGATCCTTAATGTGGTCTTACCCCAAATAGATGTTTTGCATGTTACAAATCTTCACGAAGGCTAGACTGATATCAAGCTACACACATAACTAGATTAACCACAAATGGGAATGCATGTTATCGTTTTATCTCCGTCACGTAAGTTACAAGAACATATTACGTAAGTTATAGGTGTGAAAACTCATCCCCATTTGATGTTTTATCTTGTCTAAAGCAGCAGTACATTCAGTACTCACGATACAAACATGTCCCATGTCAAAGTTTTCGAACAAAATTTATGCATATCACAGCATAACGGTATTTTAAGTGCACTTTTTTCGGCGGACGGATCCTTAATGTGGTCTTACCCCAAATAGATGTTTTGCATGTTACAAATCTTCACGAAGGCTAGACTGATATCAAGCTACACACATAACTAGATTAACCACAAATGGGAATGCATGTTACCGTTTTATCTCCGTCACGTAAGTTACAAGAACATATTACGTAAGTTATAGGTGTGAAAACTCATCCCCATTTGATGTTTTATCTTGTCTAAAGCAGCAGTACATTCAGTACTCACGATACAAACATGTCCCATGTCAAAGTTTTCGAACAAAATTTATGCATATCACAGCATAACGGTATTTTAAGTGCACTTTTTTCGGCGGACGGATCCTTAATGTGGTCTTACCCCAAATAGATGTTTTGCATGTTACAAATCTTCACGAAGGCTAGACTGATATCAAGCTACACACATAACTAGATTAACCACAAATGGGAATGCATGTTACCGTTTTATCTCCTTCACGTAAGTTACAAGAACATATTACGTAAGTTATAGGTGTGAAAACTCATCCCCATTTGATGTTTTATCTTGTCTAAAGCAGCAGTACATTCAGTACTCACGATACAAACATGTCCCATGTCAAAGTTTTCGAACAAAATTTATGCATATCACAGCATAACGGTATTTTAAGTGCACTTTTTTCGGCGGACGGATCCTTAATGTGGTCTTACCCCAAATAGATGTTTTGCATGTTACAAATCTTCACGAAGGCTAGACTGATATCAAGCTACACACATAACTAGATTAACCACAAATGGGAATGCATGTTACCGTTTTATCTCCGTCACGTAAGTTACAAGAACATATTACGTAAGTTATAGGTGTGAAAACTCATCCCCATTTGATGTTTTATCTTGTCTAAAGCAGCAGTACATTCAGTACTCACGATACAAACATGTCCCATGTCAAAGTTTTCGAACAAAATTTATGCATATCACAGCATAACGGTATTTTAAGTGCACTTTTTTCGGCGGACGGATCCTTAATGTGGTCTTACCCCAAATAGATGTTTTGCATGTTACAAATCTTCACGAAGGCTAGACTGATATCAAGCTACACACATAACTAGATTAACCACAAATGGGAATGCATGTTACCGTTTTATCTCCGTCACGTAAGTTACAAGAACATATTACGTAAGTTATAGGTGTGAAAACTCATCCCCATTTGATGTTTTATCTTGTCTAAAGCAGCAGTAGATTCAGTACTCACGATACAAACATGTCCCATGTCAAAGTTTTCGAACAAAATTTATGCATATCACAGCATAACGGTATTTTAAGTGCACTTTTTTCGGCGGACGGATCCTTAATGTGGTCTTACCCCAAATAGATGTTTTGCATGTTACAAATCTTCACGAAGGCTAGACTAATATCAAGCTACACACATAACTAGATTAACCACAAATGGGAATGCATGTTACCGTTTTATCTCCGTCACGTAAGTTACAAGAACATATTACGTAAGTTATAGGTGTGAAAACTCATCCCCATTTGATGTTTTATCTTGTCTAAAGCAGCAGTACATTCAGTACTCACGATACAAACATGTCCCATGTCAAAGTTTTCGAACAAAATTTATGCATATCACAGCATAACGGTATTTTAAGTGCACTTTTTTCGGCGGACGGATCCTTAATGTGGTCTTACCCCAAATAGATGTTTTGCATGTTACAAATCTTCACGAAGGCTAGACTTATATCAAGCTACACACATAACTAGATTAACCACAAATGGGAATGCATGTTACCGTTTTATCTCCGTCACGTAAGTTACAAGAACATATTACGTAAGTTATAGGTGTGAAAACTCATCCCCATTTGATGTTTTATCTTGTCTAAAGCAGCAGTACATTCAGTACTCACGATACAAACATGTCCCATGTCAAAGTTTTCGAACAAAATTTATGCATATCACAGCATAACGGTATTTTAAGTGCACTTTTTTCGGCGGACGGATCCTTAATGTGGTCTTACCCCAAATAGATGTTTTGCATGTTACAAATCTTCACGAAGGCTAGACTGATATCAAGCTACACACATAACTAGATTAACCACAAATGGGAATGCATGTTACCGTTTTATCTCCGTCACGTAAGTTACAAGAACATATTACGTAAGTTATAGGTGTGAAAACTCATCCCCATTTGATGTTTTATCTTGTCTAAAGCAGCAGTACATTCAGTACTCACGATACAAACATGTCCCATGTCAAAGTTTTCGAACAAAATGTATGCATATCACAGCATAACGGTATTTTAAGTGCACTTTTTTCGGCGGACGGATCCTTAATGTGGTCTTACCCCAAATAGATGTTTTGCATGTTACAAATCTTCACGAAGGCTAGACTGATATCAAGCTACACACATAACTAGATTAACCACAAATGGGAATGCATGTTACCGTTTTATCTCCGTCACGTAAGTTACAAGAACATATTACGTAAGTTATAGGTGTGAAAACTCATCCCCATTTGATGTTTTATCTTGTCTAAAGCAGCAGTACATTCAGTACTCACGATACAAACATGTCCCATGTCAAAGTTTTCGAACAAAATTTATGCATATCACAGCACAACGGTATTTTAAGTGTACTTTTTTCGGCGGACGGATCCTTAATGTGGTCTTACCCCAAATAGATGTTTTGCATGTTACAAATCTTCACGAAGGCTAGACTGATATCAAGCTACACACATAACTAGATTAACCACAAATGGGAATGCATGTTACCGTTTTATCTCCGTCACGTAAGTTACAAGAACATATTACGTAAGTTATAGGTGTGAAAACTCATCCCCATTTGATGTTTTATCTTGTCTAAAGCAGCAGTACATTCAGTACTCACGATACAAACATGTCCCATGTCAAAGTTTTCGAACAAAATTTATGCATATCACAGCATAACGGTATTTTAAGTGCACTTTTTTCGGCGGACGGATCCTTAATGTGGTCTTACCCCAAATATATGTTTTGCATGTTACAAATCTTCACGAAGGCTAGACTGATATCAAGCTACACACATAACTAGATTAACCACAAATGGGAATGCATGTTACCGTTTTATCTCCGTCACGTAAGTTACAAGAACATATTACGTAAGTTATAGGTGTGAAAACTCATCCCCATTTGATGTTTTATCTTGTCTAAAGCAGCAGTACATTCAGTACTCACGATACAAACATGTCCCATGTCAAAGTTTTCGAACAAAATTTATGCATATCACAGCATAACGGTATTTTAAGTGCACTTTTTTCGGCGGACGGATCCTTAATGTGGTCTTACCCCAAATAGATGTTTTGCATGTTACAAATCTTCACGAAGGCTAGACTGATATCAAGCTACACACATAACTAGATTAACCACAAATGGGAATGCATGTTACCGTTTTATCTCCGTCACGTAAGTTACAAGAACATATTACGTAAGTTATAGGTGTGAAAACTCATCCCCATTTGATGTTTTATCTTGTCTAAAGCAGCAGTACATTCAGTACTCACGATACAAACATGTCCCATGTCAAAGTTTTCGAACAAAATTTATGCATATCACAGCATAACGGTATTTTAAGTGCACTTTTTTCGGCGGACGGATCCTTAATGTGGTCTTACCCCAAATAGATGTTTTGCATGTTACAAATCTTCACGAAGGCTAGACTGATATCAAGCTACACACATAACTAGATTAACCACAAATGGGAATGCATGTTACCGTTTTATCTCCGTCACGTAAGTTACAAGAACATATTACGTAAGTTATAGGTGTGAAAACTCATCCCCATTTGATGTTTTATCTTGTCTAAAGCAGCAGTACATTCAGTACTCACGATACAAACATGTCCCATGTCAAAGTTTTCGAACAAAATTTATGCATATCACAGCACAACGGTATTTTAAGTGCACTTTTTTCGGCGGACGGATCCTTAATGTGGTCTTACCCCAAATAGATGTTTTGCATGTTACAAATCTTCACGAAGGCTAGACTGATATCAAGCTACACACATAACTAGATTAACCACAAATGGGAATGCATGTTACCGTTTTATCTCCGTCACGTAAGTTACAAGAACATATTACGTAAGTTATAGGTGTGAAAACTCATCCCCATTTGATGTTTTATCTTGTCTAAAGCAGCAGTACATTCAGTACTCACGATACAAACATGTCCCATGTCAAAGTTTTCGAACAAAATTTATGCATATCACAGCATAACGGTATTTTAAGTGCACTTTTTTCGGCGGACGGATCCTTAATGTGGTCTTACCCCAAATAGATGTTTTGCATGTTACAAATCTTCACGAAGGCTAGACTGATATCAAGCTACACACATAACTAGATTAACCACAAATGGGAATGCATGTTACCGTTTTATCTCCGTCACGTAAGTTACAAGAACATATTACGTAAGTTATAGGTGTGAAAACTCATCCCCATTTGATGTTTTATCTTGTCTAAAGCAGCAGTACATTCAGTACTCACGATACAAACATGTCCCATGTCAAAGTTTTCGAACAAAATTTATGCATATCACAGCATAACGGTATTTTAAGTGCACTTTTTTCGGCGGACGGATCCTTAATGTGGTCTTACCCCAAATAGATGTTTTGCATGTTACAAATCTTCACGAAGGCTAGACTGATATCAAGCTACACACATAACTAGATTAACCACAAATGGGAATGCATGTTACCGTTTTATCTCCGTCACGTAAGTTACAAGAACATATTACGTAAGTTATAGGTGTGAAAACTCATCCCCATTTGATGTTTTATCTTGTCTAAAGCAGCAGTACATTCAGTACTCACGATACAAACATGTCCCATGTCAAAGTTTTCGAACAAAATTTATGCATATCACAGCATAACGGTATTTTAAGTGCACTTTTTTCGGCGGACGGATCCTTAATGTGGTCTTACCCCAAATAGATGTTTTGCATGTTACAAATCTTCACGAAGGCTAGACTGATATCAAGCTACACACATAACTAGATTAACCACAAATGGGAATGCATGTTACCGTTTTATCTCCGTCACGTAAGTTACAAGAACATATTACGTAAGTTATAGGTGTGAAAACTCATCCCTATTTGATGTTTTATCTTGTCTAAAGCAGCAGTAGATTCAGTACTCACGATACAAACATGTCCCATGTCAAAGTTTTCGAACAAAATTTATGCATATCACAGCATAACGGTATTTTAAGTGCACTTTTTTCGGCGGACGGATCCTTAATGTGGTCTTACCCCAAATAGATGTTTTGCATGTTACAAATCTTCACGAAGGCTAGACTGATATCAAGCTACACACATAACTAGATTAACAACAAATGGGAATGCATGTTACCGTTTTATCTCCGTCACGTAAGTTACAAGAACATATTACGTAAGTTATAGGTGTGAAAACTCATCCCCATTTGATGTTTTATCTTGTCTAAAGCAGCAGTACATTCAGTACTCACGATACAAACATGTCCCATGTCAAAGTTTTCGAACAAAATTTATGCATATCACAGCATAACGGTATTTTAAGTGCACTTTTTTCGGCGGACGGATCCTTAATGTGGTCTTACCCCAAATAGATGTTTTGCATGTTACAAATCTTCACGAAGGCTAGACTGATATCAAGCTACACACATAACTAGATTAACCACAAATGGGAATGCATGTTACCGTTTTATCTCCGTCACGTAAGTTACAAGAACATATTACGTAAGTTATAGGTGTGAAAACTCATCCCCATTTGATGTTTTATCTTGTCTAAAGCAGCAGTACATTCAGTACTCACGATACAAACATGTCCCATGTCAAAGTTTTCGAACAAAATTTATGCATATCACAGCATAACGGTATTTTAAGTGCACTTTTTTCGGCGGACGGATCCTTAATGTGGTCTTACCCCAAATAGATGTTTTGCATGTTACAAATCTTCACGAAGGCTAGACTGATATCAAGCTACACACATAACTAGATTAACCACAAATGGGAATGCATGTTACCGTTTTATCTCCGTCACGTAAGTTACAAGAACATATTACGTAAGTTATAGGTGTGAAAACTCATCCCTATTTGATGTTTTATCTTGTCTAAAGCAGCAGTAGATTCAGTACTCACGATACAAACATGTCCCATGTCAAAGTTTTCGAACAAAATTTATGCATATCACAGCATAACGGTATTTTAAGTGCACTTTTTTCGGCGGACGGATCCTTAATGTGGTCTTACCCCAAATAGATGTTTTGCATGTTACAAATCTTCACGAAGGCTAGACTGATATCAAGCTACACACATGACTAGATTAACCACAAATGGGAATGCATGTTACCGTTTTATCTCCGTCACGTAAGTTACAAGAACATATTACGTAAGTTATAGGTGTGAAAACTCATCCCCATTTGATGTTTTATCTTGTCTAAAGCAGCAGTACATTCAGTACTCACGATACAAACATGTCCCATGTCAAAGTTTTCGAACAAAATTTATGCATATCACAGCATAACGGTATTTTAAGTGCACTTTTTTCGGCGGACGGATCCTTAATGTGGTCTTACCCCAAATAGATGTTTTGCATGTTACAAATCTTCACGAAGGCTAGACTGATATCAAGCTACACACATAACTAGATTAACCACAAATGGGAATGCATGTTACCGTTTTATCTCCGTCACGTAAGTTACAAGAACATATTACGTAAGTCATAGGTGTGAAAACTGATCCCCATTTGATGTTTTATCTTGTCTAAAGCAGCAGTACATTCAGTACTCACGATACAAACATGTCCCATGTCAAAGTTTTCGAACAAAATTTATGCATATCACAGCATAACGGTATTTTAAGTGCACTTTTTTCGGCGGACGGATCCTTAATGTGGTCTTACCCCAAATAGATGTTTTGCATGTTACAAATCTTCACGAAGGCTAGACTGATATCAAGCTACACACATAACTAGATTAACCACAAATGGGAATGCATGTTACCGTTTTATCTCCGTCACGTAAGTTACAAGAACATATTACGTAAGTTATAGGTGTGAAAACTCATCCCCATTTGATGTTTTATCTTGTCTAAAGCAGCAGTACATTCAGTACTCACGATACAAACATGTCCCATGTCAAAGTTTTCGAACAAAATTTATGCATATCACAGCATAACGGTATTTTAAGTGCACTTTTTTCGGCGGACGGATCCTTAATGTGGTCTTACCCCAAATAGATGTTTTGCATGTTACAAATCTTCACGAAAGCTAGACTGATATCAAGCTACACACATAACTAGATTAACCACAAATGGGAATGCATGTTACCGTTTTATCTCCGTCACGTAAGTTACAAGAACATATTACGTAAGTTATAGGTGTGAAAACTCATCCCCATTTGATGTTTTATCTTGTCTAAAGCAGCAGTACATTCAGTACTCACGATACAAACATGTCCCATGTCAAAGTTTTCGAACAAAATTTATGCATATCACAGCATAACGGTATTTTAAGTGCACTTTTTTCGGCGGACGGATCCTTAATGTGGTCTTACCCCAAATAGATGTTTTGCATGTTACAAATCTTCACGAAGGCTAGACTGATATCAAGCTACACACATAACTAGATTAACCACAAATGGGAATGCATGTTACCGTTTTATCTCCGTCACGTAAGTTACAAGAACATATTACGTAAGTTATAGGTGTGAAAACTCATCCCTATTTGATGTTTTATCTTGTCTAAAGCAGCAGTAGATTCAGTACTCACGATACAAACATGTCCCATGTCAAAGTTTTCGAACAAAATTTATGCATATCACAGCATAACGGTATTTTAAGTGCACTTTTTTCGGCGGACGGATCCTTAATGTGGTCTTACCCCAAATAGATGTTTTGCATGTTACAAATCTTCACGAAGGCTAGACTGATATCAAGCTACACACATAACTAGATTAACCACAAATGGGAATGCATGTTACCGTTTTATCTCCGTCACGTAAGTTACAAGAACATATTACATAAGTTATAGGTGTGAAAACTCATCCCCATTTGATGTTTTATCTTGTCTAAAGCAGCAGTACATTCAGTACTCACGATACAAACATGTCCCATGTCAAAGTTTTCGAACAAAATTTATGCATATCACAGCATAACGGTATTTTAAGTGCACTTTTTTCGGCGGACGGATCCTTAATGTGGTCTTACCCCAAATAGATGTTTTGCATGTTACAAATCTTCACGAAGGCTAGACTGATATCAAGCTACACACATAACTAGATTAACCACAAATGGGAATGCATGTTACCGTTTTATCTCCGTCACGTAAGTTACAAGAACATATTACGTAAGTCATAGGTGTGAAAACTGATCCCCATTTGATGTTTTATCTTGTCTAAAGCAGCAGTACATTCAGTACTCACGATACAAACATGTCCCATGTCAAAGTTTTCGAACAAAATTTATGCATATCACAGCATAACGGTATTTTAAGTGCACTTTTTTCGGCGGACGGATCCTTAATGTGGTCTTACCCCAAATAGATGTTTTGCATGTTACAAATCTTCACGAAGGCTAGACTGATATCAAGCTACACACATAACTAGATTAACCACAAATGGGAATGCATGTTACCGTTTTATCTCCGTCACGTAAGTTACAAGAACATATTACGTAAGTTATAGGTGTGAAAACTCATCCCCATTTGATGTTTTATCTTGTCTAAAGCAGCAGTACATTCAGTACTCACGATACAAACATGTCCCATGTCAAAGTTTTCGAACAAAATTTATGCATATCACAGCACAACTGATATTTTAAGTGCACTTTTTTCGGCGGACGGATCCTTAATGTGGTCTTACCCCAAATAGATGTTTTGCATGTTACAAATCTTCACGAAGGCTAGACTGATATCAAGCTACACACATAACTAGATTAACCACAAATGGGAATGCATGTTACCGTTTTATCTCCGTCACGTAAGTTACAAGAACATATTACGTAAGTTATAGGTGTGAAAACTCATCCCCATTTGATGTTTTATCTTGTCTAAAGCAGCAGTACATTCAGTACTCACGATACAAACATGTCCCATGTCAAAGTTTTCGAACAAAATGTATGCATATCACAGCATAACGGTATTTTAAGTGCACTTTTTTCGGCGGACGGATCCTTAATGTGGTCTTACCCCAAATAGATGTTTTGCATGTTACAAATCTTCACGAAGGCTAGACTGATATCAAGCTACACACATAACTAGATTAACCACAAATGGGAATGCATGTTACCGTTTTATCTCCGTCACGTAAATTACAAGAACATATTACGTAAGTTATAGGTGTGAAAACTCATCCCCATTTGATGTTTTATCTTGTCTAAAGCAGCAGTATATTCAGTACTCACGATACAAACATGTCCCATGTCAAAGTTTTCGAACAAAATTTATGCATATCACAGCATAACGGTATTTTAAGTGCACTTTTTTCGGCGGACGGATCCTTAATGTGGTCTTACCCCAAATAGATGTTTTGCATGTTACAAATCTTCACGAAGGCTAGACTGATATCAAGCTACACACATAACTAGATTAACCACAAATGGGAATGCATGTTACCGTTTTATCTCCGTCACGTAAGTTACAAGAACATATTACGTAAGTTATAGGTGTGAAAACTCATCCCCATTTGATGTTTTATCTTGTCTAAAGCAGCAGTACATTCAGTACTCACGATACAAACATGTCCCATGTCAAAGTTTTCGAACAAAATTTATGCATATCACAGCATAACGGTATTTTAAGTGCACTTTTTTCGGCGGACGGATCCTTAATGTGGTCTTACCCCAAATAGATGTTTTGCATGTTACAAATCTTCACGAAGGCTAGACTGATATCAAGCTACACACATAACTAGATTAACCACAAATGGGAATGCATGTTACCGTTTTATCTCCGTCACGTAAGTTACAAGAACATATTACGTAAGTTATAGGTGTGAAAACTCATCCCCATTTGATGTTTTATCTTGTCTAAAGCAGCAGTACATTCAGTACTCACGATACAAACATGTCCCATGTCAAAGTTTTCGAACAAAATTTATGCATATCACAGCACAACTGATATTTTAAGTGCACTTTTTTCGGCGGACGGATCCTTAATGTGGTCTTACCCCAAATAGATGTTTTGCATGTTACAAATCTTCACGAAGGCTAGACTGATATCAAGCTACACACATAACTAGATTAACCACAAATGGGAATGCATGTTACCGTTTTATCTCCGTCACGTAAGTTACAAGAACATATTACGTAAGTTATAGGTGTGAAAACTCATCCCCATTTGATGTTTTATCTTGTCTAAAGCAGCAGTACATTCAGTACTCACGATACAAACATGTCCCATGTCAAAGTTTTCGAACAAAATGTATGCATATCACAGCATAACGGTATTTTAAGTGCACTTTTTTCGGCGGACGGATCCTTAATGTGGTCTTACCCCAAATAGATGTTTTGCATGTTACAAATCTTCACGAAGGCTAGACTGATATCAAGCTACACACATAACTAGATTAACCACAAATGGGAATGCATGTTACCGTTTTATCTCCGTCACGTAAATTACAAGAACATATTACGTAAGTTATAGGTGTGAAAACTCATCCCCATTTGATGTTTTATCTTGTCTAAAGCAGCAGTATATTCAGTACTCACGATACAAACATGTCCCATGTCAAAGTTTTCGAACAAAATTTATGCATATCACAGCATAACGGTATTTTAAGTGCACTTTTTTCGGCGGACGGATCCTTAATGTGGTCTTACCCCAAATAGATGTTTTGCATGTTACAAATCTTCACGAAGGCTAGACTGATATCAAGCTACACACATAACTAGATTAACCACAAATGGGAATGCATGTTACCGTTTTATCTCCGTCACGTAAGTTACAAGAACATATTACGTAAGTTATAGGTGTGAAAACTCATCCCCATTTGATGTTTTATCTTGTCTAAAGCAGCAGTACATTCAGTACTCACGATACAAACATGTCCCATGTCAAAGTTTTCGAACAAAATTTATGCATATCACAGCATAACGGTATTTTAAGTGCACTTTTTTCGGCGGACGGATCCTTAATGTGGTCTTACCCCAAATAGATGTTTTGCATGTTACAAATCTTCACGAAGGCTAGACTGATATCAAGCTACACACATAACTAGATTAACCACAAATGGGAATGCATGTTACCGTTTTATCTCCGTCACGTAAGTTACAAGAACATATTACGTAAGTTATAGGTGTGAAAACTCATCCCCATTTGATGTTTTATCTTGTCTAAAGAATCAGTACATTCAGTACTCACGACACAAACATGTCCCATGTCAAAGTTTTCGAACAAAATTTATGCATATCACAGCATAACGGTATTTTAAGTGCACTTTTTTCGGCGGACGGATCCTTAATGTGGTCTTACCCCAAATAGATGTTTTGCATGTTACAAATCTTCACGAAGGCTAGACTGATATCAAGCTACACACATAACTAGATTAACCACAAATGGGAATGCATGTTACCGTTTTATCTCCGTCACGTAAGTTACAAGAACATATTACGTAAGTTATAGGTGTGAAAACTCATCCCTATTTGATGTTTTATCTTGTCTAAAGCAGCAGTAGATTCAGTACTCACGATACAAACATGTCCCATGTCAAAGTTTTCGAACAAAATTTATGCATATCACAGCATAACGGTATTTTAAGTGCACTTTTTTCGGCGGACGGATCCTTAATGTGGTCTTACCCCAAATAGATGTTTTGCATGTTACAAATCTTCACGAAGGCTAGACTGATATCAAGCTACACACATAACTAGATTAACCACAAATGGGAATGCATGTTACCGTTTTATCTCCGTCACGTAAGTTACAAGAACATATTACGTAAGTTATAGGTGTGAAAACTCATCCCCATTTGATGTTTTATCTTGTCTAAAGCAGCAGTACATTCAGTACTCACGATACAAACATGTCCCATGTCAAAGTTTTCGAACAAAATTTATGCATATCACAGCATAACGGTATTTTAAGTGCACTTTTTTCGGCGGACGGATCCTTAATGTGGTCTTACCCCAAATAGATGTTTTGCATGTTACAAATCTTCACGAAGGCTAGACTGATATCAAGCTACACACATAACTAGATTAACAACAAATGGGAATGCATGTTACCGTTTTATCTCCGTCACGTAAGTTACAAGAACATATTACGTAAGTTATAGGTGTGAAAACTCATCCCCATTTGATGTTTTATCTTGTCTAAAGCAGCAGTACATTCAGTACTCACGATACAAACATGTCCCATGTCAAAGTTTTCGAACAAAATTTATGCATATCACAGCATAACGGTATTTTAAGTGCACTTTTTTCGGCGGACGGATCCTTAATGTGGTCTTACCCCAAATAGATGTTTTGCATGTTACAAATCTTCACGAAGGCTAGACTGATATCAAGCTACACACATAACTAGATTAACCACAAATGGGAATGCATGTTACCGTTTTATCTCCGTCACGTAAGTTACAAGAACATATTACGTAAGTTATAGGTGTGAAAACTCATCCCCATTTGATGTTTTATCTTGTCTAAAGCAGCAGTACATTCAGTACTCACGATACAAACATGTCCCATGTCAAAGTTTTCGAACAAAATTTATGCATATCACAGCATAACGGTATTTTAAGTGCACTTTTTTCGGCGGACGGATCCTTAATGTGGTCTTACCCCAAATAGATGTTTTGCATGTTACAAATCTTCACGAAGGCTAGACTGATATCAAGCTACACACATAACTAGATTAACCACAAATGGGAATGCATGTTACCGTTTTATCTCCGTCACGTAAGTTACAAGAACATATTACGTAAGTTATAGGTGTGAAAACTCATCCCTATTTGATGTTTTATCTTGTCTAAAGCAGCAGTAGATTCAGTACTCACGATACAAACATGTCCCATATCAAAGTTTTCGAACAAAATTTATGCATATCACAGCATAACGGTATTTTAAGTGCACTTTTTTCGGCGGACGGATCCTTAATGTGGTCTTACCCCAAATAGATGTTTTGCATGTTACAAATCTTCACGAAGGCTAGACTGATATCAAGCTACACACATGACTAGATTAACCACAAATGGGAATGCATGTTACCGTTTTATCTCCGTCACGTAAGTTACAAGAACATATTACGTAAGTTATAGGTGTGAAAACTCATCCCCATTTGATGTTTTATCTTGTCTAAAGCAGCAGTACATTCAGTACTCACGATACAAACATGTCCCATGTCAAAGTTTTCGAACAAAATTTATGCATATCACAGCATAACGGTATTTTAAGTGCACTTTTTTCGGCGGACGGATCCTTAATGTGGTCTTACCCCAAATAGATGTTTTGCATGTTACAAATCTTCACGAAGGCTAGACTGATATCAAGCTACACACATAACTAGATTAACCACAAATGGGAATGCATGTTACCGTTTTATCTCCGTCACGTAAGTTACAAGAACATATTACGTAAGTCATAGGTGTGAAAACTGATCCCCATTTGATATTTTATCTTGTCTAAAGCAGCAGTACATTCAGTACTCACGATACAAACATGTCCCATGTCAAAGTTTTCGAACAAAATTTATGCATATCACAGCATAACGGTATTTTAAGTGCACTTTTTTCGGCGGACGGATCCTTAATGTGGTCTTACCCCAAATAGATGTTTTGCATGTTAAAAATCTTCACGAAGGCTAGACTGATATCAAGCTACACACATAACTAGATTAACCACAAATGGGAATGCATGTTACCGTTTTATCTCCGTCACGTAAGTTACAAGAACATATTACGTAAGTTATAGGTGTGAAAACTCATCCCCATTTGATGTTTTATCTTGTCTAAAGCAGCAGTACATTCAGTACTCACGATACAAACATGTCCCATGTCAAAGTTTTCGAACAAAATTTATGCATATCACAGCATAACGGTATTTTAAGTGCACTTTTTTCGGCGGACGGATCCTTAATGTGGTCTTACCCCAAATAGATGTTTTGCATGTTACAAATCTTCACGAAAGCTAGACTGATATCAAGCTACACACATAACTAGATTAACCACAAATGGGAATGCATGTTACCGTTTTATCTCCGTCACGTAAGTTACAAGAACATATTACGTAAGTTATAGGTGTGAAAACTCATCCCCATTTGATGTTTTATCTTGTCTAAAGCAGCAGTACATTCAGTACTCACGATACAAACATGTCCCATGTCAAAGTTTTCGAACAAAATTTATGCATATCACAGCATAACGGTATTTTAAGTGCACTTTTTTCGGCGGACGGATCCTTAATGTGGTCTTACCCCAAATAGATGTTTTGCATGTTACAAATCTTCACGAAGGCTAGACTGATATCAAGCTACACACATAACTAGATTAACCACAAATGGGAATGCATGTTACCGTTTTATCTCCGTCACGTAAGTTACAAGAACATATTACGTAAGTTATAGGTGTGAAAACTCATCCCTATTTGATGTTTTATCTTGTCTAAAGCAGCAGTAGATTCAGTACTCACGATACAAACATGTCCCATGTCAAAGTTTTCGAACAAAATTTATGCATATCACAGCATAACGGTATTTTAAGTGCACTTTTTTCGGCGGACGGATCCTTAATGTGGTCTTACCCCAAATAGATGTTTTGCATGTTACAAATCTTCACGAAGGCTAGACTGATATCAAGCTACACACATAACTAGATTAACCACAAATGGGAATGCATGTTACCGTTTTATCTCCGTCACGTAAGTTACAAGAACATATTACGTAAGTTATAGGTGTGAAAACTCATCCCCATTTGATGTTTTATCTTGTCTAAAGCAGCAGTACATTCAGTACTCACGATACAAACATGTCCCATGTCAAAGTTTTCGAACAAAATTTATGCATATCACAGCATAACGGTATTTTAAGTGCACTTTTTTCGGCGGACGGATCCTTAATGTGGTCTTACCCCAAATAGATGTTTTGCATGTTACAAATCTTCACGAAGGCTAGACTGATATCAAGCTACACACATAACTAGATTAACCACAAATGGGAATGCATGTTACCGTTTTATCTCCGTCACGTAAGTTACAAGAACATATTACGTAAGTCATAGGTGTGAAAACTGATCCCCATTTGATGTTTTATCTTGTCTAAAGCAGCAGTACATTCAGTACTCACGATACAAACATGTCCCATGTCAAAGTTTTCGAACAAAATTTATGCATATCACAGCATAACGGTATTTTAAGTGCACTTTTTTCGGCGGACGGATCCTTAATGTGGTCTTACCCCAAATAGATGTTTTGCATGTTACAAATCTTCACGAAGGCTAGACTGATATCAAGCTACACACATAACTAGATTAACCACAAATGGGAATGCATGTTACCGTTTTATCTCCGTCACGTAAGTTACAAGAACATATTACGTAAGTTATAGGTGTGAAAACTCATCCCCATTTGATGTTTTATCTTGTCTAAAGCAGCAGTACATTCAGTACTCACGATACAAACATGTCCCATGTCAAAGTTTTCGAACAAAATTTATGCATATCACAGCACAACTGATATTTTAAGTGCACTTTTTTCGGCGGACGGATCCTTAATGTGGTCTTACCCCAAATAGATGTTTTGCATGTTACAAATCTTCACGAAGGCTAGACTGATATCAAGCTACACACATAACTAGATTAACCACAAATGGGAATGCATGTTACCGTTTTATCTCCGTCACGTAAGTTACAAGAACATATTACGTAAGTTATAGGTGTGAAAACTCATCCCCATTTGATGTTTTATCTTGTCTAAAGCAGCAGTACATTCAGTACTCACGATACAAACATGTCCCATGTCAAAGTTTTCGAACAAAATGTATGCATATCACAGCATAACGGTATTTTAAGTGCACTTTTTTCGGCGGACGGATCCTTAATGTGGTCTTACCCCAAATAGATGTTTTGCATGTTACAAATCTTCACGAAGGCTAGACTGATATCAAGCTACACACATAACTAGATTAACCACAAATGGGAATGCATGTTACCGTTTTATCTCCGTCACGTAAGTTACAAGAACATATTACGTAAGTTATAGGTGTGAAAACTCATCCCCATTTGATGTTTTATCTTGTCTAAAGCAGCAGTATATTCAGTACTCACGATACAAACATGTCCCATGTCAAAGTTTTCGAACAAAATTTATGCATATCACAGCATAACGGTATTTTAAGTGCACTTTTTTCGGCGGACGGATCCTTAATGTGGTCTTACCCCAAATAGATGTTTTGCATGTTACAAATCTTCACGAAGGCTAGACTGATATCAAGCTACACACATAACTAGATTAACCACAAATGGGAATGCATGTTACCGTTTTATCTCCGTCACGTAAGTTACAAGAACATATTACGTAAGTTATAGGTGTGAAAACTCATCCCCATTTGATGTTTTATCTTGTCTAAAGCAGCAGTACATTCAGTACTCACGATACAAACATGTCCCATGTCAAAGTTTTCGAACAAAATTTATGCATATCACAGCATAACGGTATTTTAAGTGCACTTTTTTCGGCGGACGGATCCTTAATGTGGTCTTACCCCAAATAGATGTTTTGCATGTTACAAATCTTCACGAAGGCTAGACTGATATCAAGCTACACACATAACTAGATTAACCACAAATGGGAATGCATGTTACCGTTTTATCTCCGTCACGTAAGTTACAAGAACATATTACGTAAGTTATAGGTGTGAAAACTCATCCCCATTTGATGTTTTATCTTGTCTAAAGAATCAGTACATTCAGTACTCACGACACAAACATGTCCCATGTCAAAGTTTTCGAACAAAATTTATGCATATCACAGCATAACGGTATTTTAAGTGCACTTTTTTCGGCGGACGGATCCTTAATGTGGTCTTACCCCAAATAGATGTTTTGCATGTTACAAATCTTCACGAAGGCTAGACTGATATCAAGCTACACACATAACTAGATTAACCACAAATGGGAATGCATGTTACCGTTTTATCTCCGTCACGTAAGTTACAAGAACATATTACGTAAGTTATAGGTGTGAAAACTCATCCCTATTTGATGTTTTATCTTGTCTAAAGCAGCAGTAGATTCAGTACTCACGATACAAACATGTCCCATGTCAAAGTTTTCGAACAAAATTTATGCATATCACAGCATAACGGTATTTTAAGTGCACTTTTTTCGGCGGACGGATCCTTAATGTGGTCTTACCCCAAATAGATGTTTTGCATGTTACAAATCTTCACGAAGGCTAGACTGATATCAAGCTACACACATAACTAGATTAACCACAAATGGGAATGCATGTTACCGTTTTATCTCCGTCACGTAAGTTACAAGAACATATTACGTAAGTTATAGGTGTGAAAACTCATCCCCATTTGATGTTTTATCTTGTCTAAAGCAGCAGTACATTCAGTACTCACGATACAAACATGTCCCATGTCAAAGTTTTCGAACAAAATTTATGCATATCACAGCATAACGGTATTTTAAGTGCACTTTTTTCGGCGGACGGATCCTTAATGTGGTCTTACCCCAAATAGATGTTTTGCATGTTACAAATCTTCACGAAGGCTAGACTGATATCAAGCTACACACATAACTAGATTAACCACAAATGGGAATGCATGTTACCGTTTTATCTCCGTCACGTAAGTTACAAGAACATATTACGTAAGTCATAGGTGTGAAAACTCATCCCCATTTGATGTTTTATCTTGTCTAAAGCAGCAGTACATTCAGTACTCACGATACAAACATGTCCCATGTCAAAGTTTTCGAACAAAATTTATGCATATCACAGCATAACGGTATTTTAAGTGCACTTTTTTCGGCGGACGGATCCTTAATGTGGTCTTACCCCAAATAGATGTTTTGCATGTTACAAATCTTCACGAAGGCTAGACTGATATCAAGCTACACACATAACTAGATTAACCACAAATGGGAATGCATGTTACCGTTTTATCTCCGTCACGTAAGTTACAAGAACATATTACGTAAGTTATAGGTGTGAAAACTCATCCCCATTTGATGTTTTATCTTGTCTAAAGCAGCAGTACATTCAGTACTCACGATACAAACATGTCCCATGTCAAAGTTTTCGAACAAAATTTATGCATATCACAGCACAACTGATATTTTAAGTGCACTTTTTTCGGCGGACGGATCCTTAATGTGGTCTTACCCCAAATAGATGTTTTGCATGTTACAAATCTTCACGAAGGCTAGACTGATATCAAGCTACACACATAACTAGAATAACCACAAATGGGAATGCATGTTACCGTTTTATCTCCGTCACGTAAGTTACAAGAACATATTACGTAAGTTATAGGTGTGAAAACTCATCCCCATTTGATGTTTTATCTTGTCTAAAGCAGCAGTACATTCAGTACTCACGATACAAACATGTCCCATGTCAAAGTTTTCGAACAAAATTTATGCATATCACAGCATAACGGTATTTTAAGTGCACTTTTTTCGGCGGACGGATCCTTAATGTGGTCTTACCCCAAATAGATGTTTTGCATGTTACAAATCTTCACGAAGGCTAGACTGATATCAAGCTACACACATAACTAGATTAACCACAAATGGGAATGCATGTTACCGTTTTATCTCCGTCACGTAAGTTACAAGAACATATTACGTAAGTTATAGGTGTGAAAACTCATCCCCATTTGATGTTTTATCTTGTCTAAAGCAGCAGTACATTCAGTACTCACGATACAAACATGTCCCATGTCAAAGTTTTCGAACAAAATTTATGCATATCACAGCATAACGGTATTTTAAGTGCACTTTTTTCGGCGGACGGATCCTTAATGTGGTCTTACCCCAAATAGATGTTTTGCATGTTACAAATCTTCACGAAGGCTAGACTGATATCAAGCTACACACATAACTAGATTAACCACAAATGGGAATGCATGTTACCGTTTTATCTCCGTCACGTAAGTTACAAGAACATATTACGTAAGTTATAGGTGTGAAAACTCATCCCCATTTGATGTTTTATCTTGTCTAAAGCAGCAGTACATTCAGTACTCACGATACAAACATGTCCCATGTCAAAGTTTTCGAACAAAATTTATGCATATCACAGCATAACGGTATTTTAAGTGCACTTTTTTCGGCGGACGGATCCTTAATGTGGTCTTACCCCAAATAGATGTTTTGCATGTTACAAATCTTCACGAAGGCTAGACTGATATCAAGCTACACACATAACTAGATTAACCACAAATGGGAATGCATGTTACCGTTTTATCTCCGTCACGTAAGTTACAAGAACATATTACGTAAGTTATAGGTGTGAAAACTCATCCCCATTTGATGTTTTATCTTGTCTAAAGCAGCAGTACATTCAGTACTCACGATACAAACATGTCCCATGTCAAAGTTTTCGAACAAAATTTATGCATATCACAGCATAACGGTATTTTAAGTGCACTTTTTTCGGCGGACGGATCCTTAATGTGGTCTTACCCCAAATAGATGTTTTGCATGTTACAAATCTTCACGAAGGCTAGACTGATATCAAGCTACACACATAACTAGATTAACCACAAATGGGAATGCATGTTACCGTTTTATCTCCGTCACGTAAGTTACAAGAACATATTACGTAAGTTATAGGTGTGAAAACTCATCCCCATTTGATGTTTTATCTTGTCTAAAGCAGCAGTACATTCAGTACTCACGATACAAACATGTCCCATGTCAAAGTTTTCGAACAAAATTTATGCATATCACAGCATAACGGTATTTTAAGTGCACTTTTTTCGGCGGACGGATCCTTAATGTGGTCTTACCCCAAATAGATGTTTTGCATGTTACAAATCTTCACGAAGGCTAGACTGATATCAAGCTACACACATAACTAGATTAACCACAAATGGGAATGCATGTTACCGTTTTATCTCCGTCACGTAAGTTACAAGAACATATTACGTAAGTTATAGGTGTGAAAACTCATCCCCATTTGATGTTTTATCTTGTCTAAAGCAGCAGTACATTCAGTACTCACGATACAAACATGTCCCATGTCAAAGTTTTCGAACAAAATTTATGCATATCACAGCATAACGGTATTTTAAGTGCACTTTTTTCGGCGGACGGATCCTTAATGTGGTCTTACCCCAAATAGATGTTTTGCATGTTACAAATCTTCACGAAGGCTAGACTGATATCAAGCTACACACATAACTAGATTAACCACAAATGGGAATGCATGTTACCGTTTTATCTCCGTCACGTAAGTTACAAGAACATATTACGTAAGTTATAGGTGTGAAAACTCATCCCCATTTGATGTTTTATCTTGTCTAAAGCAGCAGTACATTCAGTACTCACGATACAAACATGTCCCATGTCAAAGTTTTCGAACAAAATTTATGCATATCACAGCATAACGGTATTTTAAGTGCACTTTTTTCGGCGGACGGATCCTTAATGTGGTCTTACCCCAAATAGATGTTTTGCATGTTACAAATCTTCACGAAGGCTAGACTGATATCAAGCTACACACATAACTAGATTAACCACAAATGGGAATGCATGTTACCGTTTTATCTCCGTCACGTAAGTTACAAGAACATATTACGTAAGTTATAGGTGTGAAAACTCATCCCCATTTGATGTTTTATCTTGTCTAAAGCAGCAGTACATTCAGTACTCACGATACAAACATGTCCCATGTCAAAGTTTTCGAACAAAATTTATGCATATCACAGCATAACGGTATTTTAAGTGCACTTTTTTCGGCGGACGGATCCTTAATGTGGTCTTACCCCAAATAGATGTTTTGCATGTTACAAATCTTCACGAAGGCTAGACTGATATCAAGCTACACACATAACTTGATTAACCACAAATGGGAATGCATGTTACCGTTTTATCTCCGTCACGTAAGTTACAAGAACATATTACGTAAGTTATAGGTGTGAAAACTCATCCCCATTTGATGTTTTATCTTGTCTAAAGCAGCAGTACATTCAGTACTCACGATACAAACATGTCCCATGTCAAAGTTTTCGAACAAAATTTATGCATATCACAGCATAACGGTATTTTAAGTGCACTTTTTTCGGCGGACGGATCCTTAATGTGGTCTTACCCCAAATAGATGTTTTGCATGTTACAAATCTTCACGAAGGCTAGACTGATATCAAGCTACACACATAACTAGATTAACCACAAATGGGAATGCATGTTACCGTTTTATCTCCGTCACGTAAGTTACAAGAACATATTACGTAAGTTATAGGTGTGAAAACTCATCCCCATTTGATGTTTTATCTTGTCTAAAGCAGCAGTATATTCAGTACTCACGATACAAACATGTCCCATGTCAAAGTTTTCGAACAAAATTTATGCATATCACAGCATAACGGTATTTTAAGTGCACTTTTTTCGGCGGACGGATCCTTAATGTGGTCTTACCCCAAATAGATGTTTTGCATGTTACAAATCTTCACGAAGGCTAGACTGATATCAAGCTACACACATAACTAGATTAACCACAAATGGGAATGCATGTTACCGTTTTATCTCCGTCACGTAAGTTACAAGAACATATTACGTAAGTTATAGTTGTGAAAACTCATCCCCATTTGATGTTTTATCTTGTCTAAAGCAGCAGTACATTCAGTACTCACGATACAAACATGTCCCATGTCAAAGTTTTCGAACAAAATTTATGCATATCACAGCATAACGGTATTTTAAGTGCACTTTTTTCGGCGGACGGATCCTTAATGTGGTCTTACCCCAAATAGATGTTTTGCATGTTACAAATCTTCACGAAGGCTAGACTGATATCAAGCTACACACATAACTAGATTAACCACAAATGGGAATGCATGTTACCGTTTTATCTCCGTCACGTAAGTTACAAGAACATATTACGTAAGTTATAGGTGTGAAAACTCATCCCCATTTGATGTTTTATCTTGTCTAAAGCAGCAGTACATTCAGTACTCACGATACAAACATGTCCCATGTGAAAGTTTTCGAACAAAATTTATGCATATCACAGCATAACGGTATTTTAAGTGTACTTTTTTCGGCGGACGGATCCTTAATGTGGTCTTACCCCAAATAGATGTTTTGCATGTTACAAATCTTCACGAAGGCTAGACTGATATCAAGCTACACACATAACTAGATTAACCACAAATGGGAATGCATGTTACCGTTTTATCTCCGTCACGTAAGTTACAAGAACATATTACGTAAGTTATAGGTGTGAAAACTCATCCCCATTTGATGTTTTATCTTGTCTAAAGCAGCAGTACATTCAGTACTCACGATACAAACATGTCCCATGTCAAAGTTTTCGAACAAAATGTATGCATATCACAGCATAACGGTATTTTAAGTGCACTTTTTTCGGCGGACGGATCCTTAATGTGGTCTTACCCCAAATAGATGTTTTGCATGTTACAAATCTTCACGAAGGCTAGACTGATATCAAGCTACACACATAACTAGATTAACCACAAATGGGAATGCATGTTACCGTTTTATCTCCGTCACGTAAGTTACAAGAACATATTACGTAAGTTATAGTTGTGAAAACTCATCCCCATTTGATGTTTTATCTTGTCTAAAGCAGCAGTATATTCAGTACTCACGATACAAACATGTCCCATGTCAAAGTTTTCGAACAAAATTTATGCATATCACAGCATAACGGTATTTTAAGTGCACTTTTTTCGGCGGACGGATGCTTAATGTGGTCTTACCCCAAATAGATGTTTTGCATGTTACAAATCTTCACGAAGGC
Organism: Escarpia spicata; assembly: GCA_963995525.1. Classification (NCBI taxonomy): domain Eukaryota; kingdom Metazoa; phylum Annelida; class Polychaeta; order Sabellida; family Siboglinidae; genus Escarpia; species Escarpia spicata. The sequence continues at coordinate 51,075 of CAXEFP010001184.1, forward strand.
TAGACTGATATCAAGCTACACACATAACTAGATTAACCACAAATGGGAATGCATGTTACCGTTTTATCTCCGTCACGTAAGTTACAAGAACATATTACGTAAGTTATAGGTGTGAAAACTCATCCCCATTTGATGTTTTATCTTGTCTAAAGCAGCAGTACATTCAGTACTCACGATACAAACATGTCCCATGTCAAAGTTTTCGAACAAAATTTATGCATATCACAGCATAACGGTATTTTAAGTGCACTTTTTTCGGCGGACGGATCCTTAATGTGGTCTTACCCCAAATAGATGTTTTGCATGTTACAAATCTTCACGAAGGCTAGACTGATATCAAGCTACACACATAACTAGATTAACCACAAATGGGAATGCATGTTACCGTTTTATCTCCGTCACGTAAGTTACAAGAACATATTACGTAAGTTATAGGTGTGAAAACTCATCCCCATTTGATGTTTTATCTTGTCTAAAGCAGCAGTACATTCAGTACTCACGATACAAACATGTCCCATGTCAAAGTTTTCGAACAAAATTTATTCATATCACAGCATAACGGTATTTTAAGTGCACTTTTTTCGGCGGACGGATCCTTAATGTGGTCTTACCCCAAATAGATGTTTTGCATGTTACAAATCTTCACGAAGGCTAGACTGATATCAAGCTACACACATAACTAGATTAACCACAAATGGGAATGCATGTTACCGTTTTATCTCCGTCACGTAAGTTACAAGAACATATTACGTAAGTTATAGGTGTGAAAACTCATCCCCATTTGATGTTTTATCTTGTCTAAAGCAGCAGTACATTCAGTACTCACGATACAAACATGTCCCATGTCAAAGTTTTCGAACAAAATTTATGCATATCACAGCATAACGGTATTTTAAGTGCACTTTTTTCGGCGGACGGATCCTTAATGTGGTCTTACCCCAAATAGATGTTTTGCATGTTACAAATCTTCACGAAGGCGAGACTGATATCAAGCTACACACATAACTAGATTAACCACAAATGGGAATGCATGTTACCGTTTTATCTCCGTCACGTAAGTTACAAGAACATATTACGTAAGTTATAGGTGTGAAAACTCATCCCCATTTGATGTTTTATCTTGTCTAAAGCAGCAGTACATTCAGTACTCACGATACAAACATGTCCCATGTCAAAGTTTTCGAACAAAATTTATGCATATCACAGCATAACGGTATTTTAAGTGCACTTTTTTCGGCGGACGGATCCTTAATGTGGTCTTACCCCAAATAGATGTTTTGCATGTTACAAATCTTCACGAAGGCTAGACTGATATCAAGCTACACACATAACTAGATTAACCACAAATGGGAATGCATGTTACCGTTTTATCTCCGTCACGTAAGTTACAAGAACATATTACGTAAGTCATAGGTGTGAAAACTCATCCCCATTTGATGTTTTATCTTGTCTAAAGCAGCAGTACATTCAGTACTCACGATACAAACATGTCCCATGTCAAAGTTTTCGAACAAAATTTATGCATATCACAGCATAACGGTATTTTAAGTGCACTTTTTTCGGCGGACGGATCCTTAATGTGGTCTTACCCCAAATAGATGTTTTGCATGTTACAAATCTTCACGAAGGCTAGACTGATATCAAGCTACACACATAACTAGATTAACCACAAATGGGAATGCATGTTACCGTTTTATCTCCGTCACGTAAGTTACAAGAACATATTACGTAAGTTATAGGTGTGAAAACTCATCCCCATTTGATGTTTTATCTTGTCTAAAGCAGCAGTACATTCAGTACTCACGATACAAACATGTCCCATGTCAAAGTTTTCGAACAAAATTTATGCATATCACAGCATAACGGTATTTTAAGTGCACTTTTTTCGGCGGACGGATCCTTAATGTGGTCTTACCCCAAATAGATGTTTTGCATGTTACAAATCTTCACGAAGGCTAGACTGATATCAAGCTACACACATAACTAGATTAACCACAAATGGGAATGCATGTTACCGTTTTATCTCCGTCACGTAAGTTACAAGAACATATTACGTAAGTTATAGGTGTGAAAACTCATCCCCATTTGATGTTTTATCTTGTCTAAAGCAGCAGTACATTCAGTACTCACGATACAAACATGTCCCATGTCAAAGTTTTCGAACAAAATTTATGCATATCACAGCATAACGGTATTTTAAGTGCACTTTTTTCGGCGGACGGATCCTTAATGTGGTCTTACCCCAAATAGATGTTTTGCATGTTACAAATCTTCACGAAGGCTAGACTGATATCAAGCTACACACATAACTAGATTAACCACAAATGGGAATGCATGTTACCGTTTTATCTCCGTCACGTAAGTTACAAGAACATATTACGTAAGTTATAGGTGTGAAAACTCATCCCCATTTGATGTTTTATCTTGTCTAAAGCAGCAGTACATTCAGTACTCACGATACAAACATGTCCCATGTCAAAGTTTTCGAACAAAATTTATGCATATCACAGCATAACGGTATTTTAAGTGCACTTTTTTCGGCGGACGGATCCTTAATGTGGTCTTACCCCAAATAGATGTTTTGCATGTTACAAATCTTCACGAAGGCTAGACTGATATCAAGCTACACACATAACTAGATTAACCACAAATGGGAATGCATGTTACCGTTTTATCTCCGTCACGTAAGTTACAAGAACATATTACGTAAGTTATAGGTGTGAAAACTCATCCCCATTTGATGTTTTATCTTGTCTAAAGCAGCAGTACATTCAGTACTCACGATACAAACATGTCCCATGTCAAAGTTTTCGAACAAAATTTATGCATATCACAGCATAACGGTATTTTAAGTGCACTTTTTTCGGCGGACGGATCCTTAATGTGGTCTTACCCCAAATAGATGTTTTGCATGTTACAAATCTTCACGAAGGCTAGACTGATATCAAGCTACACACATAACTAGATTAACCACAAATGGGAATGCATGTTACCGTTTTATCTCCGTCACGTAAGTTACAAGAACATATTACGTAAGTTATAGGTGTGAAAACTCATCCCCATTTGATGTTTTATCTTGTCTAAAGCAGCAGTACATTCAGTACTCACGATACAAACATGTCCCATGTCAAAGTTTTCGAACAAAATTTATGCATATCACAGCATAACGGTATTTTAAGTGCACTTTTTTCGGCGGACGGATCCTTAATGTGGTCTTACCCCAAATAGATGTTTTGCATGTTACAAATCTTCACGAAGGCTAGACTGACATCAAGCTACACACATAACTAGATTAACCACAAATGGGAATGCATGTTACCGTTTTATCTCCGTCACGTAAGTTACAAGAACATATTACGTAAGTTATAGGTGTGAAAACTCATCCCCATTTGATGTTTTATCTTGTCTAAAGCAGCAGTACATTCAGTACTCACGATACAAACATGTCCCATGTCAAAGTTTTCGAACAAAATTTATGCATATCACAGCATAACGGTATTTTAAGTGCACTTTTTTCGGCGGACGGATCCTTAATGTGGTCTTACCCCAAATAGATGTTTTGCATGTTACAAATCTTCACGAAGGCTAGACTGATATCAAGCTACACACATAACTAGATTAACCACAAATGGGAATGCATGTTACCGTTTTATCTCCGTCACGTAAGTTACAAGAACATATTACGTAAGTTATAGGTGTGAAAACTCATCCCCATTTGATGTTTTATCTTGTCTAAAGCAGCGGTACATTCAGTACTCACGATACAAACATGTCCCATGTCAAAGTTTTCGAACAAAATTTATGCATATCACAGCATAACGGTATTTTAAGTGCACTTTTTTCGGCGGACGGATCCTTAATGTGGTCTTACCCCAAATAGATGTTTTGCATGTTACAAATCTTCACGAAGGCTAGACTGATATCAAGCTACACACATAACTAGATTAACCACAAATGGGAATGCATGTTACCGTTTTATCTCCGTCACGTAAGTTACAAGAACATATTACGTAAGTTATAGGTGTGAAAACTCATCCCCATTTGATGTTTTATCTTGTCTAAAGCAGCAGTACATTCAGTACTCACGATACAAACATGTCCCATGTCAAAGTTTTCGAACAAAATTTATGCATATCACAGCATAACGGTATTTTAAGTGCACTTTTTTCGGCGGACGGATCCTTAATGTGGTCTTACCCCAAATAGATGTTTTGCATGTTACAAATCTTCACGAAGGCTAGACTGATATCAAGCTACACACATAACTAGATTAACCACAAATGGGAATGCATGTTACCGTTTTATCTCCGTCACGTAAGTTACAAGAACATATTACGTAAGTCATAGGTGTGAAAACTCATCCCCATTTGATGTTTTATCTTGTCTAAAGCAGCAGTACATTCAGTACTCACGATACAAACATGTCCCATGTCAAAGTTTTCGAACAAAATTTATGCATATCACAGCATAACGGTATTTTAAGTGCACTTTTTTCGGCGGACGGATCCTTAATGTGGTCTTACCCCAAATAGATGTTTTGCATGTTACAAATCTTCACGAAGGCTAGACTGATATCAAGCTACACACATAACTAGATTAACCACAAATGGGAATGCATGTTACCGTTTTATCTCCGTCACGTAAGTTACAAGAACATATTACGTAAGTTATAGGTGTGAAAACTCATCCCCATTTGATGTTTTATCTTGTCTAAAGCAGCAGTACATTCAGTACTCACGATACAAACATGTCCCATGTCAAAGTTTTCGAACAAAATTTATGCATATCACAGCATAACGGTATTTTAAGTGCACTTTTTTCGGCGGACGGATCCTTAATGTGGTCTTACCCCAAATAGATGTTTTGCATGTTACAAATCTTCACGAAGGCTAGACTGATATCAAGCTACACACATAACTAGATTAACCACAAATGGGAATGCATGTTACCGTTTTATCTCCGTCACGTAAGTTACAAGAACATATTACGTAAGTTATAGGTGTGAAAACTCATCCCCATTTGATGTTTTATCTTGTCTAAAGCAGCAGTACATTCAGTACTCACGATACAAACATGTCCCATGTCAAAGTTTTCGAACAAAATTTATGCATATCACAGCATAACGGTATTTTAAGTGCACTTTTTTCGGCGGACGGATCCTTAATGTGGTCTTACCCCAAATAGATGTTTTGCATGTTACAAATCTTCACGAAGGCTAGACTGATATCAAGCTACACACATAACTAGATTAACCACAAATGGGAATGCATGTTACCGTTTTATCTCCGTCACGTAAGTTACAAGAACATATTACGTAAGTTATAGGTGTGAAAACTCATCCCCATTTGATGTTTTATCTTGTCTAAAGCAGCAGTACATTCAGTACTCACGATACAAACATGTCCCATGTCAAAGTTTTCGAACAAAATTTATGCATATCACAGCATAACGGTATTTTAAGTGCACTTTTTTCGGCGGACGGATCCTTAATGTGGTCTTACCCCAAATAGATGTTTTGCATGTTACAAATCTTCACGAAGGCTAGACTGACATCAAGCTACACACATAACTAGATTAACCACAAATGGGAATGCATGTTACCGTTTTATCTCCGTCACGTAAGTTACAAGAACATATTACGTAAGTTATAGGTGTGAAAACTCATCCCCATTTGATGTTTTATCTTGTCTAAAGCAGCAGTACATTCAGTACTCACGATACAAACATGTCCCATGTCAAAGTTTTCGAACAAAATTTATGCATATCACAGCATAACGGTATTTTAAGTGCACTTTTTTCGGCGGACGGATCCTTAATGTGGTCTTACCCCAAATAGATGTTTTGCATGTTACAAATCTTCACGAAGGCTAGACTGATATCAAGCTACACACATAACTAGATTAACCACAAATGGGAATGCATGTTACCGTTTTATCTCCGTCACGTAAGTTACAAGAACATATTACGTAAGTTATAGGTGTGAAAACTCATCCCCATTTGATGTTTTATCTTGTCTAAAGCAGCAGTACATTCAGTACTCACGATACAAACATGTCCCATGTCAAAGTTTTCGAACAAAATTTATGCATATCACAGCATAACGGTATTTTAAGTGCACTTTTTTCGGCGGACGGATCCTTAATGTGGTCTTACCCCAAATAGATGTTTTGCATGTTACAAATCTTCACGAAGGCTAGACTGATATCAAGCTACACACATAACTAGATTAACCACAAATGGGAATGCATGTTACCGTTTTATCTCCGTCACGTAAGTTACAAGAACATATTACGTAAGTTATAGGTGTGAAAACTCATCCCCATTTGATGTTTTATCTTGTCTAAAGCAGCAGTACATTCAGTACTCACGATACAAACATGTCCCATGTCAAAGTTTTCAAACAAAATTTATGCATATCACAGCATAACGGTATTTTAAGTGCACTTTTTTCGGCGGACGGATCCTTAATGTGGTCTTACCCCAAATAGACGTTTTGCATGTTACAAATCTTCACGAAGGCTAGACTGATATCAAGCTACACACATAACTAGATTAACCACAAATGGGAATGCATGTTACCGTTTTATCTCCGTCACGTAAGTTACAAGAACATATTACGTAAGTTATAGGTGTGAAAACTCATCCCCATTTGATGTTTTATCTTGTCTAAAGCAGCAGTACATTCAGTACTCACGATACAAACATGTCCCATGTCAAAGTTTTCGAACAAAATGTATGCATATCACAGCATAACGGTATTTTAAGTGCACTTTTTTCGGCGGACGGATCCTTAATGTGGTCTTACCCCAAATAGATGTTTTGCATGTTACAAATCTTCACGAAGGCTAGACTGATATCAAGCTACACACATAACTAGATTAACCACAAATGGGAATGCATGTTACCGTTTTATCTCCGTCACGTAAGTTACAAGAACATATTACGTAAGTTATAGGTGTGAAAACTCATCCCCATTTGATGTTTTATCTTGTCTAAAGCAGCGGTACATTCAGTACTCACGATACAAACATGTCCCATGTCAAAGTTTTCGAACAAAATTTATGCATATCACAGCATAACGGTATTTTAAGTGCACTTTTTTCGGCGGACGGATCCTTAATGTGGTCTTACCCCAAATAGATGTTTTGCATGTTACAAATCTTCACGAAGGCTAGACTGATATCAAGCTACACACATAACTAGATTAACCACAAATGGGAATGCATGTTACCGTTTTATCTCCGTCACGTAAGTTACAAGAACATATTACGTAAGTTATAGGTGTGAAAACTCATCCCCATTTGATGTTTTATCTTGTCTAAAGCAGCAGTACATTCAGTACTCACGATACAAACATGTCCCATGTCAAAGTTTTCGAACAAAATTTATGCATATCACAGCATAACGGTATTTTAAGTGCACTTTTTTCGGCGGACGGATCCTTAATGTGGTCTTACCCCAAATAGATGTTTTGCATGTTACAAATCTTCACGAAGGCTAGACTGATATCAAGCTACACACATAACTAGATTAACCACAAATGGGAATGCATGTTACCGTTTTATCTCCGTCACGTAAGTTACAAGAACATATTACGTAAGTTATAGGTGTGAAAACTCATCCCCATTTGATGTTTTATCTTGTCTAAAGCAGCAGTACATTCAGTACTCACGATACAAACATGTCCCATGTGAAAGTTTTCGAACAAAATTTATGCATATCACAGCATAACGGTATTTTAAGTGTACTTTTTTCGGCGGACGGATCCTTAATGTGGTCTTACCCCAAATAGATGTTTTGCATGTTACAAATCTTCACGAAGGCTAGACTGATATCAAGCTACACACATAACTAGATTAACCACAAATGGGAATGCATGTTACCGTTTTATCTCCGTCACGTAAGTTACAAGAACATATTACGTAAGTTATAGGTGTGAAAACTCATCCCCATTTGATGTTTTATCTTGTCTAAAGCAGCAGTACATTCAGTACTCACGATACAAACATGTCCCATGTCAAAGTTTTCGAACAAAATGTATGCATATCACAGCATAACGGTATTTTAAGTGCACTTTTTTCGGCGGACGGATCCTTAATGTGGTCTTACCCCAAATAGATGTTTTGCATGTTACAAATCTTCACGAAGGCTAGACTGATATCAAGCTACACACATAACTAGATTAACCACAAATGGGAATGCATGTTACCGTTTTATCTCCGTCACGTAAGTTACAAGAACATATTACGTAAGTTATAGGTGTGAAAACTCATCCCCATTTGATGTTTTATCTTGTCTAAAGCAGCAGTACATTCAGTACTCACGATACAAACATGTCCCATGTCAAAGTTTTCGAACAAAATGTATGCATATCACAGCATAACGGTATTTTAAGTGCACTTTTTTCGGCGGACGGATCCTTAATGTGGTCTTACCCCAAATAGATGTTTTGCATGTTACAAATCTTCACGAAGGCTAGACTGATATCAAGCTACACACATAACTAGATTAACCACAAATGGGAATGCATGTTACCGTTTTATCTCCGTCACGTAAGTTACAAGAACATATTACGTAAGTTATAGGTGTGAAAACTCATCCCCATTTGATGTTTTATCTTGTCTAAAGCAGCGGTACATTCAGTACTCACGATACAAACATGTCCCATGTCAAAGTTTTCGAACAAAATTTATGCATATCACAGCATAACGGTATTTTAAGTGCACTTTTTTCGGCGGACGGATCCTTAATGTGGTCTTACCCCAAATAGATGTTTTGCATGTTACAAATCTTCACGAAGGCTAGACTGATATCAAGCTACACACATAACTAGATTAACCACAAATGGGAATGCATGTTACCGTTTTATCTCCGTCACGTAAGTTACAAGAACATATTACGTAAGTTATAGGTGTGAAAACTCATCCCCATTTGATGTTTTATCTTGTCTAAAGCAGCAGTACATTCAGTACTCACGATACAAACATGTCCCATGTCAAAGTTTTCGAACAAAATTTATGCATATCACAGCATAACGGTATTTTAAGTGCACTTTTTTCGGCGGACGGATCCTTAATGTGGTCTTACCCCAAATAGATGTTTTGCATGTTACAAATCTTCACGAAGGCTAGACTGATATCAAGCTACACACATAACTAGATTAACCACAAATGGGAATGCATGTTACCGTTTTATCTCCGTCACGTAAGTTACAAGAACATATTACGTAAGTTATAGGTGTGAAAACTCATCCCCATTTGATGTTTTATCTTGTCTAAAGCAGCAGTACATTCAGTACTCACGATACAAACATGTCCCATGTCAAAATTTTCGAACAAAATTTATGCATATCACAGCACAACGGTATTTTAAGTGCACTTTTTTCGGCGGACGGATCCTTAATGTGGTCTTACCCCAAATAGATGTTTTGCATGTTACAAATCTTCACGAAGGCTAGACTGATATCAAGCTACACACATAACTAGATTAACCAGAAATGGGAATGCATGTTACCGTTTTATCTCCGTCACGTAAGTTACAAGAACATATTACGTAAGTTATAGGTGTGAAAACTCATCCCCATTTGATGTTTTATCTTGTCTAAAGCAGCAGTACATTCAGTACTCACGATACAAACATGTCCCATGTCAAAGTTTTCGAACAAAATTTATGCATATCACAGCATAACGGTATTTTAAGTGCACTTTTTTCGGCGGACGGATCCTTAATGTGGTCTTACCCCAAATAGATGTTTTGCATGTTACAAATCTTCACGAAGGCTAGACTGATATCAAGCTACACACATAACTAGATTAACCACAAATGGGAATGCATGTTACCGTTTTATCTCCGTCACGTAAGTTACAAGAACATATTACGTAAGTTATAGGTGTGAAAACTCATCCCCATTTGATGTTTTATCTTGTCTAAAGCAGCAGTACATTCAGTACTCACGATACAAACATGTCCCATGTCAAAGTTTTCGAACAAAATTTATGCATATCACAGCATAACGGTATTTTAAGTGCACTTTTTTCGGCGGACGGATCCTTAATGTGGTCTTACCCCAAATAGATGTTTTGCATGTTACAAATCTTCACGAAGGCTAGACTGATATCAAGCTACACACATAACTAGATTAACCACAAATGGGAATGCATGTTACCGTTTTATCTCCGTCACGTAAGTTACAAGAACATATTACGTAAGTTATAGGTGTGAAAACTCATCCCCATTTGATGTTTTATCTTGTCTAAAGCAGCAGTACATTCAGTACTCACGATACAAACATGTCCCATGTCAAAGTTTTCGAACAAAATTTATGCATATCACAGCATAACGGTATTTTAAGTGCACTTTTTTCGGCGGACGGATCCTTAATGTGGTCTTACCCCAAATAGATGTTTTGCATGTTACAAATCTTCACGAAGGCTAGACTGATATCAAGCTACACACATAACTAGATTAACCACAAATGGGAATGCATGTTACCGTTTTATCTCCGTCACGTAAGTTACAAGAACATATTACGTAAGTTATAGGTGTGAAAACTCATCCCCATTTGATGTTTTATCTTGTCTAAAGCAGCAGTAGATTCAGTACTCACGATACAAACATGTCCCATGTCAAAGTTTTCGAACAAAATTTATGCATATCACAGCATAACGGTATTTTAAGTGCACTTTTTTCGGCGGACGGATCCTTAATGTGGTCTTACCCCAAATAGATGTTTTGCATGTTACAAATCTTCACGAAGGCTAGACTGATATCAAGCTACACACATAACTAGATTAACCACAAATGGGAATGCATGTTACCGTTTTATCTCCGTCACGTAAGTTACAAGAACATATTACGTAAGTTATAGGTGTGAAAACTCATCCCCATTTGATGTTTTATCTTGTCTAAAGCAGCAGTACATTCAGTACTCACGATACAAACATGTCCCATGTCAAAGTTTTCGAACAAAATTTATGCATATCACAGCACAACGGTATTTTAAGTGCACTTTTTTCGGCGGACGGATCCTTAATGTGGTCTTACCCCAAATAGATGTTTTGCATGTTACAAATCTTCACGAAGGCTAGACTGATATCAAGCTACACACATAACTAGATTAACCACAAATGGGAATGCATGTTACCGTTTTATCTCCGTCACGTAAGTTACAAGAACATATTACGTAAGTTATAGGTGTGAAAACTCATCCCCATTTGATGTTTTATCTTGTCTAAAGCAGCAGTACATTCAGTACTCACGATACAAACATGTCCCATGTCAAAGTTTTCGAACAAAATTTATGCATATCACAGCATAACGGTATTTTAAGTGCACTTTTTTCGGCGGACGGATCCTTAATGTGGTCTTACCCCAAATATATGTTTTGCATGTTACAAATCTTCACGAAGGCTAGACTGATATCAAGCTACACACATAACTAGATTAACCACAAATGGGAATGCATGTTACCGTTTTATCTCCGTCACGTAAGTTACAAGAACATATTACGTAAGTTATAGGTGTGAAAACTCATCCCCATTTGATGTTTTATCTTGTCTAAAGCAGCAGTACATTCAGTACTCACGATACAAACATGTCCCATGTCAAAGTTTTCGAACAAAATTTATGCATATCACAGCATAACGGTATTTTAAGTGCACTTTTTTCGGCGGACGGATCCTTAATGTGGTCTTACCCCAAATAGATGTTTTGCATGTTACAAATCTTCACGAAGGCTAGACTGATATCAAGCTACACACATAACTAGATTAACCACAAATGGGAATGCATGTTACCGTTTTATCTCCGTCACGTAAGTTACAAGAACATATTACGTAAGTTATAGGTGTGAAAACTCATCCCCATTTGATGTTTTATCTTGTCTAAAGCAGCAGTAGATTCAGTACTCACGATACAAACATGTCCCATGTCAAAGTTTTCGAACAAAATTTATGCATATCACAGCATAACGGTATTTTAAGTGCACTTTTTTCGGCGGACGGATCCTTAATGTGGTCTTACCCCAAATAGATGTTTTGCATGTTACAAATCTTCACGAAGGCTAGACTGATATCAAGCTACACACATAACTAGATTAACCACAAATGGGAATGCATGTTACCGTTTTATCTCCGTCACGTAAGTTACAAGAACATATTACGTAAGTTATAGGTGTGAAAACTCATCCCCATTTGATGTTTTATCTTGTCTAAAGCAGCAGTACATTCAGTACTCACGATACAAACATGTCCCATGTCAAAGTTTTCGAAAAAAAATTATGCATATCACAGCACAACGGTATTTTAAGTGCACTTTTTTCGGCGGACGGATCCTTAATGTGGTCTTACCCCAAATAGATGTTTTGCATGTTACAAATCTTCACGAAGGCTAGACTGATATCAAGCTACACACATAACTAGATTAACCACAAATGGGAATGCATGTTACCGTTTTATCTCCGTCACGTAAGTTACAAGAACATATTACGTAAGTTATAGGTGTGAAAACTCATCCCCATTTGATGTTTTATCTTGTCTAAAGCAGCAGTACATTCAGTACTCACGATACAAACATGTCCCATGTCAAAGTTTTCGAACAAAATTTATGCATATCACAGCATAACGGTATTTTAAGTGCACTTTTTTCGGCGGACGGATCCTTAATGTGGTCTTACCCCAAATATATGTTTTGCATGTTACAAATCTTCACGAAGGCTAGACTGATATCAAGCTACACACATAACTAGATTAACCACAAATGGGAATGCATGTTACCGTTTTATCTCCGTCACGTAAGTTACAAGAACATATTACGTAAGTTATAGGTGTGAAAACTCATCCCCATTTGATGTTTTATCTTGTCTAAAGCAGCAGTACATTCAGTACTCACGATACAAACATGTCCCATGTCAAAGTTTTCGAACAAAATTTATGCATATCACAGCATAACGGTATTTTAAGTGCACTTTTTTCGGCGGACGGATCCTTAATGTGGTCTTACCCCAAATAGATGTTTTGCATGTTACAAATCTTCACGAAGGCTAGACTGATATCAAGCTACACACATAACTAGATTAACCACAAATGGGAATGCATGTTACCGTTTTATCTCCGTCACGTAAGTTACAAGAACATATTACGTAAGTTATAGGTGTGAAAACTCATCCCCATTTGATGTTTTATCTTGTCTAAAGCAGCAGTACATTCAGTACTCACGATACAAACATGTCCCATGTCAAAGTTTTCGAACAAAATGTATGCATATCACAGCATAACGGTATTTTAAGTGCACTTTTTTCGGCGGACGGATCCTTAATGTGGTCTTACCCCAAATAGATGTTTTGCATGTTACAAATCTTCACGAAGGCTAGACTGATATCAAGCTACACACATAACTAGATTAACCACAAATGGGAATGCATGTTACCGTTTTATCTCCGTCACGTAAGTTACAAGAACATATTACGTAAGTTATAGGTGTGAAAACTCATCCCCATTTGATGTTTTATCTTGTCTAAAGCAGCAGTACATTCAGTACTCACGATACAAACATGTCCCATGTCAAAGTTTTCGAACAAAATTTATGCATATCACAGCATAACGGTATTTTAAGTGCACTTTTTTCGGCGGACGGATCCTTAATGTGGTCTTACCCCAAATAGATGTTTTGCATGTTACAAATCTTCACGAAGGCTAGACTGATATCAAGCTACACACATAACTAGATTAACCACAAATGGGAATGCATGTTACCGTTTTATCTCCGTCACGTAAGTTACAAGAACATATTACGTAAGTTATAGGTGTGAAAACTCATCCCCATTTGATGTTTTATCTTGTCTAAAGCAGCAGTACATTCAGTACTCACGATACAAACATGTCCCATGTCAAAGTTTTCGAACAAAATTTATGCATATCACAGCATAACGGTATTTTAAGTGCACTTTTTTCGGCGGACGGATCCTTAATGTGGTCTTACCCCAAATAGATGTTTTGCATGTTACAAATCTTCACGAAGGCTAGACTGATATCAAGCTACACACATAACTAGATTAACCACAAATGGGAATGCATGTTACCGTTTTATCTCCGTCACGTAAGTTACAAGAACATATTACGTAAGTTATAGGTGTGAAAACTCATCCCCATTTGATGTTTTATCTTGTCTAAAGCAGCAGTAGATTCAGTACTCACGATACAAACATGTCCCATGTCAAAGTTTTCGAACAAAATTTATGCATATCACAGCATAACGGTATTTTAAGTGCACTTTTTTCGGCGAACGGATCCTTAATGTGGTCTTACCCCAAATAGATGTTTTGCATGTTACAAATCTTCACGAAGGCTAGACTGATATCAAGCTACACACATAACTAGATTAACCACAAATGGGAATGCATGTTACCGTTTTATCTCCGTCACGTAAGTTACAAGAACATATTACGTAAGTTATAGGTGTGAAAACTCATCCCCATTTGATGTTTTATCTTGTCTAAAGCAGCAGTACATTCAGTACTCACGATACAAACATGTCCCATGTCAAAGTTTTCGAACAAAATTTATGCATATCACAGCATAACGGTATTTTAAGTGCACTTTTTTCGGCGGACGGATCCTTAATGTGGTCTTACCCCAAATAGATGTTTTGCATGTTACAAATCTTCACGAAGGCTAGACTGATATCAAGCTACACACATAACTAGATTAACCACAAATGGGAATGCATGTTACCGTTTTATCTCCGTCACGTAAGTTACAAGAACATATTACGTAAGTTATAGGTGTGAAAACTCATCCCCATTTGATGTTTTATCTTGTCTAAAGCAGCAGTAGATTCAGTACTCACGATACAAACATGTCCCATGTCAAAGTTTTCGAACAAAATTTATGCATATCACAGCATAACGGTATTTTAAGTGCACTTTTTTCGGCGGACGGATCCTTAATGTGGTCTTACCCCAAATAGATGTTTTGCATGTTACAAATCTTCACGAAGGCTAGACTGATATCAAGCTACACACATAACTAGATTAACCACAAATGGGAATGCATGTTACCGTTTTATCTCCGTCACGTAAGTTACAAGAACATATTACGTAAGTTATAGGTGTGAAAACTCATCCCCATTTGATGTTTTATCTTGTCTAAAGCAGCAGTACATTCAGTACTCACGATACAAACATGTCCCATGTCAAAGTTTTCGAACAAAATTTATGCATATCACAGCATAACGGTATTTTAAGTGCACTTTTTTCGGCGGACGGATCCTTAATGTGGTCTTACCCCAAATAGATGTTTTGCATGTTACAAATCTTCACGAAGGCTAGACTGATATCAAGCTACACACATAACTAGATTAACCACAAATGGGAATGCATGTTACCGTTTTATCTCCGTCACGTAAGTTACAAGAACATATTACGTAAGTTATAGGTGTGAAAACTCATCCCCATTTGATGTTTTATCTTGTCTAAAGCAGCAGTACATTCAGTACTCACGATACAAACATGTCCCATGTCAAAGTTTTCGAACAAAATTTATGCATATCACAGCATAACGGTATTTTAAGTGCACTTTTTTCGGCGGACGGATCCTTAATGTGGTCTTACCCCAAATAGATGTTTTGCATGTTACAAATCTTCACGAAGGCTAGACTGATATCAAGCTACACACATAACTAGATTAACCACAAATGGGAATGCATGTTACCGTTTTATCTCCGTCACGTAAGTTACAAGAACATATTACGTAAGTTATAGGTGTGAAAACTCATCCCCATTTGATGTTTTATCTTGTCTAAAGCAGCAGTACATTCAGTACTCACGATACAAACATGTCCCATGTCAAAGTTTTCGAACAAAATTTATGCATATCACAGCATAACGGTATTTTAAGTGCACTTTTTTCGGCGGACGGATCCTTAATGTGGTCTTACCCCAAATAGATGTTTTGCATGTTACAAATCTTCACGAAGGCTAGACTGATATCAAGCTACACACATAACTAGATTAACCACAAATGGGAATGCATGTTACCGTTTTATCTCCGTCACGTAAGTTACAAGAACATATTACGTAAGTTATAGGTGTGAAAACTCATCCCCATTTGATGTTTTATCTTGTCTAAAGCAGCAGTACATTCAGTACTCACGATACAAACATGTCCCATGTCAAAGTTTTATAACAAAATTTATGCATATCACAGCATAACGGTATTTTAAGTGCACTTTTTTCGGCGGACGGATCCTTAATGTGGTCTTACCCCAAATAGATGTTTTGCATGTTACAAATCTTCACGAAGGCTAGACTGATATCAAGCTACACACATAACTAGATTAACCACAAATGGGAATGCATGTTACCGTTTTATCTCCGTCACGTAAGTTACAAGAACATATTACGTAAGTTATAGGTGTGAAAACTCATCCCCATTTGATGTTTTATCTTGTCTAAAGCAGCAGTACATTCAGTACTCACGATACAAACATGTCCCATGTCAAAGTTTTCGAACAAAATTTATGCATATCACAGCATAACGGTATTTTAAGTGCACTTTTTTCGGCGGACGGATCCTTAATGTGGTCTTACCCCAAATAGATGTTTTGCATGTTACAAATCTTCACGAAGGCTAGACTGATATCAAGCTACACACATAACTAGATTAACCACAAATGGGAATGCATGTTACCGTTTTATCTCCGTCACGTAAGTTACAAGAACATATTACGTAAGTTATAGGTGTGAAAACTCATCCCCATTTGATGTTTTATCTTGTCTAAAGCAGCAGTAGATTCAGTACTCACGATACAAACATGTCCCATGTCAAAGTTTTCGAACAAAATTTATGCATATCACAGCATAACGGTATTTTAAGTGCACTTTTTTCGGCGGACGGATCCTTAATGTGGTCTTACCCCAAATAGATGTTTTGCATGTTACAAATCTTCACGAAG
>CAXEFP010001186.1:0-2500 GCA_963995525.1 Escarpia spicata
AATTGTCTGAACAAAATAAAACCTATGCCATTCTGAAGGATATACATAATGTACAAACAATTATACTTACTTTATTATGACAGTGCATTAGAACGTTTCTTAGAACGTTTTTAACTTTTGAAATAAGCTGACTGTGTGAACGATTTAAGAGGTAGTCGACCTTATACTGATCTCTATAGACTTTGTGGGAGAAATGGCATAATTTCACAAACATATGTTTATTTTTAAGTAAGCAACATGTTTCGCCACTAAATAATATAAATACATGTATGAGATGTATATAACACCGATTCTATGAGAGATTTTGTAAGAAATGCTTGAAATTCGACTAAGTAAATTGAGTTAATCTACGGGGGATCGCCATGTGTAGTTTGCTTACAGCATCACGACCGTTCGAGCTATCGAGACGCGGTCTTCTGCGTCTTGTTCGCGCCGGCGAGAGGAAGCGTACGCTTCAAACCGCATGCCGATATTCGCAGTATCTCCGAATCTGAAATTTTGCAAAATTTACTCCCGCCGCTTACCCGCGCTTATTCGTAATTTTGCTATAGAATCACGACCGTTCGTGCTATCGAGACGCGGTCTTCAGCGTCGTGTTCGCTCTGCCGAGAGGAAGCGTACTCTTCAAACCGCATCCCGATATTCGCAGCGAAACCGATTGCGTGAGAGATTTTGTAAGAAATGCTTGAAATTCTTCTGAGTTAAGTCAGTTCGTCTACGGGGGATCGGCCTCGATGATTTGCTTACAGCATCACGACCCTTCGAGCTATCGAGACGCGGTCTTCTGCGTCTTGTTCGCGCCGGCGAGAGGAAGCGTACGCTTCAAACCGCATGCCGATATTCGCAGTATCTCCGAATCTGAAATTTTGCAAAATTTACTCCCGCCGCTTACCCGCGCTTATTCGTAATTTTCCTATAGAATCACGACCGTTCGTGCTATCGAGACGCGGTCTTCTGCGTCTTGTTCGCGCCGCCGAGAGGAAGCATACTCTTCAAACCGCATGCCGATATTCGCAGCGAAACCGATTGCGTGAGAGATTTGGTATCTCCGAATCTGTAATTTGCAGGTAAAATCAGGGAGTAACTATGACTCTCTACAGGTCGCCAAATGCCTCGTCGTCTAATTAGTGAAGCTCATGAATGTATGATTTGCTTACAGCATCACGACCGTTCGTGCTATCGAGACGCGGTCTTCAGCGTCGTGTTCGCTCTGCCGAGAGGAAGCGTACTCTTCAAACCGCATCCCGATATTCGCAGCGAAACCGATTGCGTGAGAGATTTTGTAAGAAATGCTTGAAATTCTTCTGAGTTAAGTCAGTTCGTCTACGGGGGATCGGCCTCGATGATTTGCTTACAGCATCACGACCCTTCGAGCTATCGAGACGCGGTCTTCTGCGTCTTGTTCGCGCCGGCGAGAGGAAGCGTACGCTTCAAACCGCATGCCGATATTCGCAGTATCTCCGAATCTGAAATTTTGCAAAATTTACTCCCGCCGCTTACCCGCGCTTATTCGTAATTTTCCTATAGAATCACGACCGTTCGTGCTATCGAGACGCGGTCTTCTGCGTCTTGTTCGCGCCGCCGAGAGGAAGCATACTCTTCAAACCGCATGCCGATATTCGCAGCGAAACCGATTGCGTGAGAGATTTGGTATCTCCGAATCTGTAATTTGCAGGTAAAATCAGGGAGTAACTATGACTCTCTACAGGTCGCCAAATGCCTCGTCGTCTAATTAGTGAAGCTCATGAATGTATGATTTGCTTACAGCATCACGACCGTTCGTGCTATCGAGGACGCGGTCTTCAGCGTCGTGTTCGCTCTGCCGAGAGGAAGCGTACTCTTCAAACCGCATCCCGATATTCGCAGCGAAACCGATTGCGTGAGAGATTTTGTAAGAAATGCTTGAAATTCTTCTGAGTTAAGTCAGTTCGTCTACGGGGGATCGGCCTCGATGATTTGCTTACAGCATCACGACCCTTCGAGCTATCGAGACGCGGTCTTCTGCGTCTTGTTCGCGCCGGCGAGAGGAAGCGTACGCTTCAAACCGCATGCCGATATTCGCAGTATCTCCGAATCTGAAATTTTGCAAAATTTACTCCCGCCGCTTACCCGCGCTTATTCGTAATTTTCCTATAGAATCACGACCGTTCGTGCTATCGAGACGCGGTCTTCTGCGTCTTGTTCGCGCCGCCGAGAGGAAGCATACTCTTCAAACCGCATGCCGATATTCGCAGCGAAACCGATTGCGTGAGAGATTTGGTATCTCCGAATCTGTAATTTGCAGGTAAAATCAGGGAGTAACTATGACTCTCGACAGGTCGCCAAATGCCTCGTCGTCTAATTAGTGAAGCGCATGAATGTATGATTTGCTTACAGCATCACGACCGTTCGTGCTATCGAGACGCGGTCTTCAGCGTCGTGTTCGCTCTGCCGAGAGGAAGCGTACTCTTCAAACCGCATCCCGATATTCGCAGCGAAACCGATTGCGTGAGAGATTTTG
>CAXEFP010001186.1:12500-15000 GCA_963995525.1 Escarpia spicata
ATAGAATCACGACCGTTCGTGCTATCGAGACGCGGTCTTCTGCGTCTTGTTCGCGCCGCCGAGAGGAAGCATACTCTTCAAACCGCATGCCGATATTCGCAGCGAAACCGATTGCGTGAGAGATTTGGTATCTCCGAATCTGTAATTTGCAGGTAAAATCAGGGAGTAACTATGACTCTCGACAGGTCGCCAAATGCCTCGTCGTCTAATTAGTGAAGCGCATGAATGTATGATTTGCTTACAGCATCACGACCGTTCGTGCTATCGAGACGCGGTCTTCAGCGTCGTGTTCGCTCTGCCGAGAGGAAGCGTACTCTTCAAACCGCATCCCGATATTCGCAGCGAAACCGATTGCGTGAGAGATTTTGTAAGAAATGCTTGAAATTCTTCTGAGTTAAGTCAGTTCGTCTACGGGGGATCGGCCTCGATGATTCGCTTACAGCATCACGACCCTTCGAGCTATCGAGACGCGGTCTTCTGCGTCTTGTTCGCGCCGGCGAGAGGAAGCGTACGCTTCAAACCGCATGCCGATATTCGCAGTATCTCCGAATCTGAAATTTTGCAAAATTTACTCCCGCCGCTTACCCGCGCTTATTCGTAATTTTCCTATAGAATCACGACCGTTCGTGCTATCGAGACGCGGTCTTCTGCGTCGGGTTCGCGCCGCCGAGAGGAAGCATACTCTTCAAACCGCATGCCGATATTCGCAGCGAAACCGATTGCGTGAGAGATTTGGTATCTCCGAATCTGTAATTTGCAGGTAAAATCAGGGAGTAACTATGACTCTCTACAGGTCGCCAAATGCCTCGTCGTCTAATTAGTGAAGCTCATGAATGTATGATTTGCTTACAGCATCACGACCGTTCGTGCTATCGAGACGCGGTCTTCAGCGTCGTGTTCGCTCTGCCGAGAGGAAGCGTACTCTTCAAACCGCATCCCGATATTCGCAGCGAAACCGATTGCGTGAGAGATTTTGTAAGAAATGCTTGAAATTCTTCTGAGTTAAGTCAGTTCGTCTACGGGGGATCGGCCTCGATGATTTGCTTACAGCATCACGACCCTTCGAGCTATCGAGACGCGGTCTTCTGCGTCTTGTTCGCGCCGGCGAGAGGAAGCGTACGCTTCAAACCGCATGCCGATATTCGCAGTATCTCCGAATCTGAAATTTTGCAAAATTTACTCCCGCCGCTTACCCGCGCTTATTCGTAATTTTCCTATAGAATCACGACCGTTCGTGCTATCGAGACGCGGTCTTCTGCGTCTTGTTCGCGCCGCCGAGAGGAAGCATACTCTTCAAACCGCATGCCGATATTCGCAGCGAAACCGATTGCGTGAGAGATTTGGTATCTCCGAATCTGTAATTTGCAGGTAAAATCAGGGAGTAACTATGACTCTCGACAGGTCGCCAAATGCCTCGTCGTCTAATTAGTGAAGCGCATGAATGTATGATTTGCTTACAGCATCACGACCGTTCGTGCTATCGAGACGCGGTCTTCAGCGTCGTGTTCGCTCTGCCGAGAGGAAGCGTACTCTTCAAACCGCATCCCGATATTCGCAGCGAAACCGATTGCGTGAGAGATTTTGTAAGAAATGCTTGAAATTCTTCTGAGTTAAGTCAGTTCGTCTACGGGGGATCGGCCTCGATGATTCGCTTACAGCATCACGACCCTTCGAGCTATCGAGACGCGGTCTTCTGCGTCTTGTTCGCGCCGGCGAGAGGAAGCGTACGCTTCAAACCGCATGCCGATATTCGCAGTATCTCCGAATCTGAAATTTTGCAAAATTTACTCCCGCCGCTTACCCGCGCTTATTCGTAATTTTCCTATAGAATCACGACCGTTCGTGCTATCGAGACGCGGTCTTCTGCGTCGGGTTCGCCCCGGAGAGGCGCGCCCGACCCCGTAGGCTCGTTCCGGTGTGTCGAAGCGAGATTTTTCGCGTATTTTGTAGCTGTTCCTCGAAAAGTCGTACCGAAAATCGGCTAAGTCCCGAATGTCGATTGTAGAGTAAACGTGCATTGATTGCAACGGGATTCGGTAATGCTCCGGTCGGTGCGAATGTGGATGCCCTCCAGTGTTCCCGTTTATGTTTTGGAGTCGTTTGGCGAGTGTTGTGCGAAAGAAATTTCGATCGGATGTAATTTTTGGTATGTTATCATATATGTTCTGCGCCCGTTCTATATATGTGGAGAGCGGTTGGTCGCCGGCCGTTGGCGCAGAATTGAAAAATTCTGTTCTCTCCTCGTTCTCGTTGGGACGGTTGCCGATGTTAGGCTGCGCGAACTCGTGTTCGGGGCACACAGTCGCGTCGGAATGGGTCTCTCTCCTTGCTAGGAGGAAGCCGGTGGAACGGTCTCGTGGAACAAGTCGGACATGCGAATCGTGATAGCGACCTGACGGTCTTGTCTAGTTCGACCTCCGGGCGGAGGACTCGAACGGCGCGTGGCAGAGCGGCGCCGTCTACCGACAGTCCGAGCGAGCTACCGCGGCACGTGAGCGGC
>CAXEFP010001186.1:22500-32480 GCA_963995525.1 Escarpia spicata
GTAGACTAACATAATTCTCTTTATATTTTTTTCAAAAAATTCTGGCCAATCCTCCGTAGACTGACTTTTCTTTATATTTTTTTCAAAAAATTCGGGCCAATCCCCCATAGACGCGGTCTTCAGCGTCGTGTTCGCTCTGCCGAGAGCAAGCGTACGCTGCAGACGGCATCCCGATATTCGCAGCGAAACCGATTGCGTGAAAGATTTTGTAAGAAATGCTTGAAATTCTTCTGAGTTAAGTCAGTTCGTCTACGGGGGATCGGCCTCGATGATTTGCTTACAGCATCACGACCCTTCGAGCTATCGAGACGCGGTCTTCTACGTCTTGTTGGCGCCGGCGAGAGGAAGCGTACGCTTCAAACCGCATGCCGATATTCCGTAGACTAACATAATTCTCTTTATATTTTTTTCAAAAAATTCTGGCCAATCCTCCGTAGACTGACTTTTCTTTATATTTTTTTCAAAAAATTCGGGCCAATCCCCCATAGACGCGGTCTTCAGCGTCGTGTTCGCTCTGCCGAGAGCAAGCGTACGCTGCAGACGGCATCCCGATATTCGCAGCGAAACCGATTGCGTGAAAGATTTTGTAAGAAATGCTTGAAATTCTTCTGAGTTAAGTCAGTTCGTCTACGGGGGATCGGCCTCGATGATTTGCTTACAGCATCACGACCCTTCGAGCTATCGAGACGCGGTCTTCTACGTCTTGTTGGCGCCGGCGAGAGGAAGCGTACGCTTCAAACCGCATGCCGATATTCCGTAGACTAACATAATTCTCTTTATATTTTTTTCAAAAAATTCTGGCCAATCCTCCGTAGACTGACTTTTCTTTATATTTTTTTCAAAAAATTCGGGCCAATCCCCCATAGACGCGGTCTTCAGCGTCGTGTTCGCTCTGCCGAGAGCAAGCGTACGCTGCAGACGGCATCCCGATATTCGCAGCGAAACCGATTGCGTGAAAGATTTTGTAAGAAATGCTTGAAATTCTTCTGAGTTAAGTCAGTTCGTCTACGGGGGATCGGCCTCGATGATTTGCTTACAGCATCACGACCCTTCGAGCTATCGAGACGCGGTCTTCTACGTCTTGTTGGCGCCGGCGAGAGGAAGCGTACGCTTCAAACCGCATGCCGATATTCCGTAGACTAACATAATTCTCTTTATATTTTTTTCAAAAAATTCTGGCCAATCCTCCGTAGACTGACTTTTCTTTATATTTTTTTCAAAAAATTCGGGCCAATCCCCCATAGACGCGGTCTTCAGCGTCGTGTTCGCTCTGCCGAGAGGAAGCGTACTCTTCAAACCGCATCCCGATATTCGCAGCGAAACCGATTGCGTGAGAGATTTTGTAAGAAATGCTTGAAATTCTTCTGAGTTAAGTCAGTTCGTCTACGGGGGATCGGCCTCGATGATTTGCTTACAGCATCACGACCCTTCGAGCTATCGAGACGCGGTCTTCTGCGTCTTGTTCGCGCCGGCGAGAGGAAGCGTACGCTTCAAACCGCATGCCGATATTCGCAGTATCTCCGAATCTGAAATTTTGCAAAATTTACTCCCGCCGCTTACCCGCGCTTATTCGTAATTTTCCTATAGAATCACGACCGTTCGTGCTATCGAGACGCGGTCTTCTGCGTCTTGTTCGCGCCGCCGAGAGGAAGCATACTCTTCAAACCGCATGCCGATATTCGCAGCGAAACCGATTGCGTGAGAGATTTGGTATCTCCGAATCTGTAATTTGCAGGTAAAATCAGGGAGTAACTATGACTCTCTACAGGTCGCCAAATGCCTCGTCGTCTAATTAGTGAAGCTCATGAATGTATGATTTGCTTACAGCATCACGACCGTTCGTGCTATCGAGACGCGGTCTTCAGCGTCGTGTTCGCTCTGCCGAGAGGAAGCGTACTCTTCAAACCGCATCCCGATATTCGCAGCGAAACCGATTGCGTGAGAGATTTTGTAAGAAATGCTTGAAATTCTTCTGAGTTAAGTCAGTTCGTCTACGGGGGATCGGCCTCGATGATTTGCTTACAGCATCACGACCCTTCGAGCTATCGAGACGCGGTCTTCTGCGTCTTGTTCGGCCGGCGAGAGGAAGCGTACGCTTCAAACCGCATGCCGATATTCGCAGTATCTCCGAATCTGAAATTTTGCAAAATTTACTCCCGCCGCTTACCCGCGCTTATTCGTAATTTTCCTATAGAATCACGACCGTTCGTGCTATCGAGACGCGGTCTTCTGCGTCTTGTTCGCGCCGCCGAGAGGAAGCATACTCTTCAAACCGCATGCCGATATTCGCAGCGAAACCGATTGCGTGAGAGATTTGGTATCTCCGAATCTGTAATTTGCAGGTAAAATCAGGGAGTAACTATGACTCTCGACAGGTCGCCAAATGCCTCGTCGTCTAATTAGTGAAGCGCATGAATGTATGATTTGCTTACAGCATCACGACCGTTCGTGCTATCGAGACGCGGTCTTCAGCGTCGTGTTCGCTCTGCCGAGAGGAAGCGTACTCTTCAAACCGCATCCCGATATTCGCAGCGAAACCGATTGCGTGAGAGATTTTGTAAGAAATGCTTGAAATTCTTCTGAGTTAAGTCAGTTCGTCTACGGGGGATCGGCCTCGATGATTTGCTTACAGCATCACGACCCTTCGAGCTATCGAGACGCGGTCTTCTGCGTCTTGTTCGCGCCGGCGAGAGGAAGCGTACGCTTCAAACCGCATGCCGATATTCGCAGTATCTCCGAATCTGAAATTTTGCAAAATTTACTCCCGCCGCTTACCCGCGCTTATTCGTAATTTTCCTATAGAATCACGACCGTTCGTGCTATCGAGACGCGGTCTTCTGCGTCTTGTTCGCGCCGCCGAGAGGAAGCATACTCTTCAAACCGCATGCCGATATTCGCAGCGAAACCGATTGCGTGAGAGATTTGGTATCTCCGAATCTGTAATTTGCAGGTAAAATCAGGGAGTAACTATGACTCTCGACAGGTCGCCAAATGCCTCGTCGTCTAATTAGTGAAGCGCATGAATGTATGATTTGCTTACAGCATCACGACCGTTCGTGCTATCGAGACGCGGTCTTCAGCGTCGTGTTCGCTCTGCCGAGAGGAAGCGTACTCTTCAAACCGCATCCCGATATTCGCAGCGAAACCGATTGCGTGAGAGATTTTGTAAGAAATGCTTGAAATTCTTCTGAGTTAAGTCAGTTCGTCTACGGGGGATCGGCCTCGATGATTTGCTTACAGCATCACGACCCTTCGAGCTATCGAGACGCGGTCTTCTGCGTCTTGTTCGCGCCGGCGAGAGGAAGCGTACGCTTCAAACCGCATGCCGATATTCGCAGTATCTCCGAATCTGAAATTTTGCAAAATTTACTCCCGCCGCTTACCCGCGCTTATTCGTAATTTTCCTATAGAATCACGACCGTTCGTGCTATCGAGACGCGGTCTTCTGCGTCTTGTTCGCGCCGCCGAGAGGAAGCATACTCTTCAAACCGCATGCCGATATTCGCAGCGAAACCGATTGCGTGAGAGATTTGGTATCTCCGAATCTGTAATTTGCAGGTAAAATCAGGGAGTAACTATGACTCTCGACAGGTCGCCAAATGCCTCGTCGTCTAATTAGTGAAGCGCATGAATGTATGATTTGCTTACAGCATCACGACCGTTCGTGCTATCGAGACGCGGTCTTCAGCGTCGTGTTCGCTCTGCCGAGAGGAAGCGTACTCTTCAAACCGCATCCCGATATTCGCAGCGAAACCGATTGCGTGAGAGATTTTGTAAGAAATGCTTGAAATTCTTCTGAGTTAAGTCAGTTCGTCTACGGGGGATCGGCCTCGATGATTTGCTTACAGCATCACGACCCTTCGAGCTATCGAGACGCGGTCTTCTGCGTCTTGTTCGCGCCGGCGAGAGGAAGCGTACGCTTCAAACCGCATGCCGATATTCGCAGTATCTCCGTATCTGAAATTTTGCAAAATGCTGCACAATTTGCGGAAAGGTATCCGTCAGTCAACGAAAACTACACGGTAGATAACACCCTTTCAAGTTGGACTTAACCCTAGGTTTTCATTTTTTGATACAATTGTCTGAACAAAATAAAACCTATGCCATTCTGAAGGATATACATAATGTACAAACAATTATACTTACTTTATTATGACAGTGCATTAGAACGTTTCTTAGAACGTTTTTAACTTTTGAAATAAGCTGACTGTGTGAACGATTTAAGAGGTAGTCGACCTTATACTGATCTCTATAGACTTTGTGGGAGAAATGGCATAATTTCACAAACATATGTTTATTTTTAAGTAAGCAACATGTTTCGCCACTAAATAATATAAATACATGTATGAGATGTATATAACACCGATTCTATGAGAGATTTTGTAAGAAATGCTTGAAATTCGACTAAGTAAATTGAGTTAATCTACGGGGGATCGCCATGTGTAGTTTGCTTACAGCATCACGACCGTTCGAGCTATCGAGACGCGGTCTTCTGCGTCTTGTTCGCGCCGGCGAGAGGAAGCGTACGCTTCAAACCGCATGCCGATATTCGCAGTATCTCCGAATCTGAAATTTTGCAAAATTTACTCCCGCCGCTTACCCGCGCTTATTCGTAATTTTGCTATAGAATCACGACCGTTCGTGCTATCGAGACGCGGTCTTCAGCGTCGTGTTCGCTCTGCCGAGAGGAAGCGTACTCTTCAAACCGCATCCCGATATTCGCAGCGAAACCGATTGCGTGAGAGATTTTGTAAGAAATGCTTGAAATTCTTCTGAGTTAAGTCAGTTCGTCTACGGGGGATCGGCCTCGATGATTTGCTTACAGCATCACGACCCTTCGAGCTATCGAGACGCGGTCTTCTGCGTCTTGTTCGCGCCGGCGAGAGGAAGCGTACGCTTCAAACCGCATGCCGATATTCGCAGTATCTCCGAATCTGAAATTTTGCAAAATTTACTCCCGCCGCTTACCCGCGCTTATTCGTAATTTTCCTATAGAATCACGACCGTTCGTGCTATCGAGACGCGGTCTTCTGCGTCTTGTTCGCGCCGCCGAGAGGAAGCATACTCTTCAAACCGCATGCCGATATTCGCAGCGAAACCGATTGCGTGAGAGATTTGGTATCTCCGAATCTGTAATTTGCAGGTAAAATCAGGGAGTAACTATGACTCTCTACAGGTCGCCAAATGCCTCGTCGTCTAATTAGTGAAGCTCATGAATGTATGATTTGCTTACAGCATCACGACCGTTCGTGCTATCGAGACGCGGTCTTCAGCGTCGTGTTCGCTCTGCCGAGAGGAAGCGTACTCTTCAAACCGCATCCCGATATTCGCAGCGAAACCGATTGCGTGAGAGATTTTGTAAGAAATGCTTGAAATTCTTCTGAGTTAAGTCAGTTCGTCTACGGGGGATCGGCCTCGATGATTTGCTTACAGCATCACGACCCTTCGAGCTATCGAGACGCGGTCTTCTGCGTCTTGTTCGCGCCGGCGAGAGGAAGCGTACGCTTCAAACCGCATGCCGATATTCGCAGTATCTCCGAATCTGAAATTTTGCAAAATTTACTCCCGCCGCTTACCCGCGCTTATTCGTAATTTTCCTATAGAATCACGACCGTTCGTGCTATCGAGACGCGGTCTTCTGCGTCTTGTTCGCGCCGCCGAGAGGAAGCATACTCTTCAAACCGCATGCCGATATTCGCAGCGAAACCGATTGCGTGAGAGATTTGGTATCTCCGAATCTGTAATTTGCAGGTAAAATCAGGGAGTAACTATGACTCTCTACAGGTCGCCAAATGCCTCGTCGTCTAATTAGTGAAGCTCATGAATGTATGATTTGCTTACAGCATCACGACCGTTCGTGCTATCGAGACGCGGTCTTCAGCGTCGTGTTCGCTCTGCCGAGAGGAAGCGTACTCTTCAAACCGCATCCCGATATTCGCAGCGAAACCGATTGCGTGAGAGATTTTGTAAGAAATGCTTGAAATTCTTCTGAGTTAAGTCAGTTCGTCTACGGGGGATCGGCCTCGATGATTTGCTTACAGCATCACGACCCTTCGAGCTATCGAGACGCGGTCTTCTGCGTCTTGTTCGCGCCGGCGAGAGGAAGCGTACGCTTCAAACCGCATGCCGATATTCGCAGTATCTCCGAATCTGAAATTTTGCAAAATTTACTCCCGCCGCTTACCCGCGCTTATTCGTAATTTTCCTATAGAATCACGACCGTTCGTGCTATCGAGACGCGGTCTTCTGCGTCTTGTTCGCGCCGCCGAGAGGAAGCATACTCTTCAAACCGCATGCCGATATTCGCAGCGAAACCGATTGCGTGAGAGATTTGGTATCTCCGAATCTGTAATTTGCAGGTAAAATCAGGGAGTAACTATGACTCTCACAGGTCGCCAAATGCCTCGTCGTCTAATTAGTGAAGCGCATGAATGTATGATTTGCTTACAGCATCACGACCGTTCGTGCTATCGAGACGCGGTCTTCAGCGTCGTGTTCGCTCTGCCGAGAGGAAGCGTACTCTTCAAACCGCATCCCGATATTCGCAGCGAAACCGATTGCGTGAGAGATTTTGTAAGAAATGCTTGAAATTCTTCTGAGTTAAGTCAGTTCGTCTACGGGGGATCGGCCTCGATGATTTGCTTACAGCATCACGACCCTTCGAGCTATCGAGACGCGGTCTTCTGCGTCTTGTTCGCGCCGGCGAGAGGAAGCGTACGCTTCAAACCGCATGCCGATATTCGCAGTATCTCCGAATCTGAAATTTTGCAAAATTTACTCCCGCCGCTTACCCGCGCTTATTCGTAATTTTCCTATAGAATCACGACCGTTCGTGCTATCGAGACGCGGTCTTCTGCGTCTTGTTCGCGCCGCCGAGAGGAAGCATACTCTTCAAACCGCATGCCGATATTCGCAGCGAAACCGATTGCGTGAGAGATTTGGTATCTCCGAATCTGTAATTTGCAGGTAAAATCAGGGAGTAACTATGACTCTCGACAGGTCGCCAAATGCCTCGTCGTCTAATTAGTGAAGCGCATGAATGTATGATTTGCTTACAGCATCACGACCGTTCGTGCTATCGAGACGCGGTCTTCAGCGTCGTGTTCGCTCTGCCGAGAGGAAGCGTACTCTTCAAACCGCATCCCGATATTCGCAGCGAAACCGATTGCGTGAGAGATTTTGTAAGAAATGCTTGAAATTCTTCTGAGTTAAGTCAGTTCGTCTACGGGGGATCGGCCTCGATGATTTGCTTACAGCATCACGACCCTTCGAGCTATCGAGACGCGGTCTTCTGCGTCTTGTTCGCGCCGGCGAGAGGAAGCGTACGCTTCAAACCGCATGCCGATATTCGCAGTATCTCCGAATCTGAAATTTTGCAAAATTTACTCCCGCCGCTTACCCGCGCTTATTCGTAATTTTCCTATAGAATCACGACCGTTCGTGCTATCGAGACGCGGTCTTCTGCGTCTTGTTCGCGCCGCCGAGAGGAAGCATACTCTTCAAACCGCATGCCGATATTCGCAGCGAAACCGATTGCGTGAGAGATTTGGTATCTCCGAATCTGTAATTTGCAGGTAAAATCAGGGAGTAACTATGACTCTCGACAGGTCGCCAAATGCCTCGTCGTCTAATTAGTGAAGCGCATGAATGTATGATTTGCTTACAGCATCACGACCGTTCGTGCTATCGAGACGCGGTCTTCAGCGTCGTGTTCGCTCTGCCGAGAGGAAGCGTACTCTTCAAACCGCATCCCGATATTCGCAGCGAAACCGATTGCGTGAGAGATTTTGTAAGAAATGCTTGAAATTCTTCTGAGTTAAGTCAGTTCGTCTACGGGGGATCGGCCTCGATGATTTGCTTACAGCATCACGACCCTTCGAGCTATCGAGACGCGGTCTTCTGCGTCTTGTTCGCGCCGGCGAGAGGAAGCGTACGCTTCAAACCGCATGCCGATATTCGCAGTATCTCCGTATCTGAAATTTTGCAAAATGCTGCACAATTTGCGGAAAGGTATCCGTCAGTCAACGAAAACTACACGGTAGATAACACCCTTTCAAGTTGGACTTAACCCTAGGTTTTCATTTTTTGATACAATTGTCTGAACAAAATAAAACCTATGCCATTCTGAAGGATATACATAATGTACAAACAATTATACTTACTTTATTATGACAGTGCATTAGAACGTTTCTTAGAACGTTTTTAACTTTTGAAATAAGCTGACTGTGTGAACGATTTAAGAGGTAGTCGACCTTATACTGATCTCTATAGACTTTGTGGGAGAAATGGCATAATTTCACAAACATATGTTTATTTTTAAGTAAGCAACATGTTTCGCCACTAAATAATATAAATACATGTATGAGATGTATATAACACCGATTCTATGAGAGATTTTGTAAGAAATGCTTGAAATTCGACTAAGTAAATTGAGTTAATCTACGGGGGATCGCCATGTGTAGTTTGCTTACAGCATCACGACCGTTCGAGCTATCGAGACGCGGTCTTCTGCGTCTTGTTCGCGCCGGCGAGAGGAAGCGTACGCTTCAAACCGCATGCCGATATTCGCAGTATCTCCGAATCTGAAATTTTGCAAAATTTACTCCCGCCGCTTACCCGCGCTTATTCGTAATTTTGCTATAGAATCACGACCGTTCGTGCTATCGAGACGCGGTCTTCAGCGTCGTGTTCGCTCTGCCGAGAGGAAGCGTACTCTTCAAACCGCATCCCGATATTCGCAGCGAAACCGATTGCGTGAGAGATTTTGTAAGAAATGCTTGAAATTCTTCTGAGTTAAGTCAGTTCGTCTACGGGGGATCGGCCTCGATGATTTGCTTACAGCATCACGACCCTTCGAGCTATCGAGACGCGGTCTTCTGCGTCTTGTTCGCGCCGGCGAGAGGAAGCGTACGCTTCAAACCGCATGCCGATATTCGCAGTATCTCCGAATCTGAAATTTTGCAAAATTTACTCCCGCCGCTTACCCGCGCTTATTCGTAATTTTCCTATAGAATCACGACCGTTCGTGCTATCGAGACGCGGTCTTCTGCGTCTTGTTCGCGCCGCCGAGAGGAAGCATACTCTTCAAACCGCATGCCGATATTCGCAGCGAAACCGATTGCGTGAGAGATTTGGTATCTCCGAATCTGTAATTTGCAGGTAAAATCAGGGAGTAACTATGACTCTCTACAGGTCGCCAAATGCCTCGTCGTCTAATTAGTGAAGCTCATGAATGTATGATTTGCTTACAGCATCACGACCGTTCGTGCTATCGAGACGCGGTCTTCAGCGTCGTGTTCGCTCTGCCGAGAGGAAGCGTACTCTTCAAACCGCATCCCGATATTCGCAGCGAAACCGATTGCGTGAGAGATTTTGTAAGAAATGCTTGAAATTCTTCTGAGTTAAGTCAGTTCGTCTACGGGGGATCGGCCTCGATGATTTGCTTACAGCATCACGACCCTTCGAGCTATCGAGACGCGGTCTTCTGCGTCTTGTTCGCGCCGGCGAGAGGAAGCGTACGCTTCAAACCGCATGCCGATATTCGCAGTATCTCCGAATCTGAAATTTTGCAAAATTTACTCCCGCCGCTTACCCGCGCTTATTCGTAATTTTCCTATAGAATCACGACCGTTCGTGCTATCGAGACGCGGTCTTCTGCGTCTTGTTCGCGCCGCCGAGAGGAAGCATACTCTTCAAACCGCATGCCGATATTCGCAGCGAAACCGATTGCGTGAGAGATTTGGTATCTCCGAATCTGTAATTTGCAGGTAAAATCAGGGAGTAACTATGACTCTCTACAGGTCGCCAAATGCCTCGTCGTCTAATTAGTGAAGCTCATGAATGTATGATTTGCTTACAGCATCACGACCGTTCGTGCTATCGAGACGCGGTCTTCAGCGTCGTGTTCGCTCTGCCGAGAGGAAGCGTACTCTTCAAACCGCATCCCGATATTCCGCAGCGAAACCGATTGCGTGAGAGAT
>CAXEFP010001187.1:0-285000 GCA_963995525.1 Escarpia spicata
ATTACTGTAATGAGAGTCCGTGAGGGCTAGCGATATGTTGTGTATTTATCTTATGGGATTGATTCTTAGATAACACTTGGCGCCTAGAGTTTGGTCGTGTAGTGGAACAATCCACCTTAGAAAGGAAGAGGAATTAGATAATTGAAAGATTAATTGTAACTTACCTTCTTAGTTAGATAGATTCAAAGATTCAGTGTTATTGTTTATTATGTTCTGTTCAGATTTGGGTTACGGGATTTCTTTAGTCTTTTTATTTTGCTAAACGAGATACTTCCATAAAGGAAGATATCTTGTAATAAAATTGTCCTCGTTCTTTGTTGCTTGATCACGATAACTACTCATTCTCATATGCGTTGAACCTAGTATATACGAACCCTACTAGACCTGAACCATCTAGTGTACGGAGACCTCGCTAATCCGTGACAACTATGATTTTCTTTTGCACCATTCTCCTACCCGACAGAAATGATCGACGAACCACTCTCCTCTGGTTCTAGTTTAAACAAATCAAAATAGAGTGACCTGTACTGGCGATAACTGCAGGACATCGGCGGAGATGAACTTACAATAGTCCATAGTTAATACATAGACAGTAAGAATACATGACCGCGTGGTGAAGAACTTATTCTACACCAGATGCATACGTGTCGACATCGGCCCTGGTAGACGTGGGACAGTCGCGGGAAAGTGGGACCAGGAATTATCCTCATCCAGTCTGCTTTTATTGTCTTCTTTTAATGTTGGGCTTTTTTATTTGTTAAATCGTTCGTGGTGAAATAACCTGGAAGGTGTGAAATCACTTGAAGCCAAGAAATGCTGTTTTCATAGAACAGTCATGTTTGCAACAAATAATGATATCGAAGAGTGATAATACAAAAACGGTAACATCTCGTCAACAAAGGGGATGTGGGTAACATCTCGTCAACAAAGGGGATGTGGGTAACATCTCGTCAACAAAGGGGATGTGGGTAACATCTCGTCAACAAAGGGGATGTGGGTAAAAAGCAGTACTTCCCACCTAAAAGTTGTAATGTTGTCAGCAGTTCAAATAGGACATATGTATGTTGACATTTATGTAGATTGGATATATAATTACCGGGGACAGGTCACTGAGCTATATAAGAACACACCTTTTTACTGACATTGTCAGCTGATGTGTTTGTGCGTGATGTCGTCATTCAGGGACACAGTTACCACATGTCAATGTGTACACGGGCTCACAGGCTGCGGGTGTGGTGGGTGCAGACACACCCCGTTGAGACAAGAACACGGGCTCACAGGCTGCGGGTGTGGTTGGTGCAGACACACCCCGTTGAGACAAGAACACGGTCTTACAGGCTGCGGGTGTGGTGGGTGCAGACACACCCCATTGAAGCAAGAACACGGGCTCACAGGCTGCGGGTGTGGTGGGTCCAGACATACCCCGTTGAGGCAAGAACACGGGCTCACAGGCTGCGGGTGTTATGGGTGCAGACACACCCCGTTGAGGCAAGAACACGGGCTCACAGGCTGCGGGTATGGTGGGTGCAGACACACCCCGTTGAGGCAAGAGTTCCGGCCGTCTTAAAGGGTGTAATGGTGGTCTCATGGGGTGCGTAGTTGGAAATCTGAAAGGGGTGTACTTGAAGGTGTCACGGATGTATAGTTGGAGGTCTCAAGGGGGTGCAGTTGGAGGAGGTCTTAAGGGAGTGCATTTGGAGGTCTCAAGGGGTGTAGTTGGAGGTTTCAAGGGGTGTAGTTGGAGGTCTCAATGGGTGTAGTTGGAGGTCTCAAGGGGTGCAGTTGGAGGTCTCAAGGGGTGCAGTTAGAGATCTCAAATGAGTGCTTTTGGAGGTCTCATGGGGGTGCAGTTGGAGGTCTAAAGGGAGTGCAGTTGGAGGTCTAAAGGGAGTGCAGTTGGAGGTCTCAAGGGGGTGCAGTTGGAGGTCTCAAGGGGTGCAGTTAAAGATCTCAAATGAGTGCAGTTGGAGGTCTTCAGAGGGTGCAGTTGGATGTCTCAAGGGGGTGCATTTGGAGGTCTCAAGGGGTGTAGTTGGAGGTCTCAAGGGGTGTAGTTGGAGGCCTCAAGGGGTGCATTTGGAGGTCTCAAGGGGTGTAGTTGGAGTTCTCAAGGGATGCAGTTGGGTGTATCAAGGGGGTGCAGTTGGAGGTCTCAAGGGGTGCAGTTGGAGGTCTCATGGGGTGCAGATTTACCAACGGGGGGCAGTTGACGGTTGTTTCGGGAACCTGGTCAGGTCGTAAAAGGCATCCACACAATGAATCACACTACAGGCCTGACACGACACAACCACACTACAGGCCTGACACGACACAACCACACAACAGGCCTGACACGACACAACCACACTACACGTCTGACACGACACAACCACACTACAGGCCTGACACGACACAACCACACTACAGGCCTGACACGACCACACTACACGTCTGACACGACACAACCACACTACAGGCCTGACACGACACAACCACACTACAGGCCTGACACGACCACACTACACGTCTGACACGACACAACCACACTACAGGCCTGACACGACACAACCACACTAAAGCCCTGACACGACAAAGCCAAACTATGACAGAGAGAGGATTTGGAGAAATAATGCTCCACATAACTGGCAGTGTGTCATTTTTATATGACAACACTTATGACTGCTTCATATGGTGTTTCCTAAAATATTAATTACATAAAATATATCAAGATAAATATCCACAACGAACACGATTATATTGTGTATCATATAAATACCCATCATTTTATTGCAGACATGCACTCAAGCCAATCTGCTTTGATCACTTTATCTTAATGTTTTAATATAACTTGGTAAACACACAAATGGAGTATTTACACATCTATTTACAAACATTTCACGTAATTGAATTATATATGCTGAGAACACATCTGTTATCTACCGCCCACTCTACTCTAAGACCAACTCGTCTTCCTACAATCATGTTATCTACTCATTCCAAACTTACAATCCCTCTCTATATTCGTTCTCCCCCATCCACGTGTATATTTCCGGGGCGGTGCTATCTCATACGTTGGTCAATCAGGCCCTGGGATCGGTGAACCATCTTGTCTACATTACACAAGCTCCTCGGGAATGCCACAAGCATTCACTAACTCCTCTGGTCAAATCTTAATGTCCAGCGCTGGTCGTCTGGACCTGCTCGCAATTATGCGACCGTCGACAGCCTAACGAACGAACGAACGAAGAAGTTTATTTACCCCATGTATATAAAAAGTACAATTTGTTTTTCATACTTGATTGTAGAAAAACAATAAAGCATATACAAACACAAATATATATACTACGCATGATACATAAGTATGTAATTCAGTCATTTGCAGGAATAAAAAAAAAACACTTTTATTTGATAACATACTGTCTATATATATATATATATATATCAGACGGGGTCGGTGACTCCTATTAAGACAAAACGTCGCTATCGACAGCCTAGATATGTATAGCTACCATCTTATCGGTTCTCCCGATCGGAGCCTGCTACCAATTATCCGACCGTTGACAGCCCAGAGATGTATAGCTACCATCTTGTCGGTTCTCCCGATTGGAGCCTGCTACCAATTAGCCGACCGTTGACAGCCCAGAGATGTATAGCTACCATCTTGTCGGTTCTCTCGATTGGAGCCTGCTACCAATTAGCCGACCGTTGACAGCCCAGAGATGTATAGCTACCATCTTGTCGGTTCTCCCGATTGGAGCCTGCTACCAATTAGCCGACCGTTGACAGCCCAGAGATGTATAGCTACTATCTTGTGGGTTCTCCCGATCGGAGCCTGTTACCAATTATCCGACCGTTGACAGCCCAGAGATGTATAGCTACCATCTTTTCGGTTTTCCCAATCGGAGCCTGCTACCAATTAGCCGACTGCTGAAACTTACATCAGTATCAAGACAAGCCCTTGATTAACCCTTAGTTATTGTAGGAGGCCGAATTTTGATTTCGACAACAGCAAACATGGGGAGTTCATACATATGCTTTAACTGTCCTTAAATAGTTACATCTTAACTTTCTTTAATTTAGACTACCTTATTGTCACTGCATACTTAATTAATACGTTTATTAAGATATCATAACAATGGTATCTTTCTTTTCGAGGGGACGTCTCAAACATGATCATGATGACTATAATCGTAGTTCCAGTCCTCGTTCGTGTGATTCGTCTGCCTCTCCCATATACAGTGGTGCTGGGGCGGTCACACTACCGTCCAACTAAGTAGGGTCTGCCTCTCCCATATACAGTGGTGCTGGGGCGGTCACACTACCGTCCAACTAAGTAGGTTGAATCGTGTTCCCCACCGATCCATCCCACCTCTACCCCACCTTCGGAGTAGTGGCCAGGGCCAACAAGACAGGTCGTTGTCCCGCCATTCGGGTAATGGCCACTCTACAGATATATCGCGTAACTAAATGACCGCTACATATAGGCCTACACAACATTTGAGATATAACATAAAAGTCCATTTCTGATGACATTAACCATAGAATAGGTTTGCCAAATATAACAGTAGGTATAGCGATTTGATAGGACTGTTTTATCATAAAATATACAAAGACATAATTGGAACATTTATGTATATATGTGTGTAGTTAGTGTTCATAATAGACAATTGGTGCTCCTAACAAAACACAACATCTGTCTCGTGCGACCATTATGAGGTTGTATCCACGAGTCGGACGACATTACAACACGTTCACACGACGCATGAGACAACGCTTGTGAGTGCTTGCAAATCGTATATGAGAGCGTGTTATTGACTGCACGCGACTGCCGACTGAAACGGATAAGGAGGTAAGACCACATTTAAATTTTACATAGGCGGCCATTATAACGTTTCCTTCATTTCCTGCTAAATTTGTCTTACGATTTTCTTGAAAATTTCGCAGCATATTTAACCTCCACTGACACAAGTGCTGTAGAAAACTCGTGAAATTCTCGTGCCTCTTTTTTTTCAGAAAAATCAACCCAAACCTCCTCAATTTCGCCCCAATCTGGTGACGGGTTTTGAAACATTGCTGCGTTCTGCAAAATAGCCACTGTACGAATACGCGAGCGACGTTAGCCCGATATTAATCGTACTGAGCATAACATACAGGCCAACACAGTGTCTTACCGATATGGGAGTAAAATATATAGAATATTAACGAAATACATATGTTTGTCATTTTTCATAAAATGTATTTTTTTAAACAAAAAATCATTATTTTAAGCATTTTATTGGACATGCAAGTTGCATATCTTCACGAATTTTGGTATAACGTAATACCCACAAACTATTCTAAATAATATGGTGACATCATGAACTGTTTGTCACTTGTGTACGACACCAGTTGGTGTCAAGAGCACAAGCCTGGCATTTCAACAATATTCACAATATTGAAAGGCACAGAGGCGTCTTTTGATGGTAACTACATGTACCGGTATATTGTATATAACGCGCTAAAACGCTGGGTATAAATTGAGGTATATACATAGTACATTATAAAACAAAAAATGGGATGCCCAGTAGAACGTATATATTGCGTCTCACAAATTGTCACCCTAACCCCCCTTAAAATAACCATACTTTTACACAGGCGCATATCTCTGTTTGTTAGTGTCCAAACATCGCCACACGTCAGTTACTTGGCCACTACGCATTTCGCGGATGTACACACATTATTGTAAACAAGAGATACGGCTGGAAAAATAGATAAGTTCAGAAAGAAACAAACGTTTGTCCAAGACACGTGATAAAGGTTGCTGACAGTTGTGGCACCCAGTATCTCTCCAAGTACATCAACGAGTCCATTGTCCTAATCATGTTTTATTCAAACATAACCAAATTTATACAAGGGTACTAAAAACGTTTCCGATGTTAAATATACGGATATAACGTACAAAATACCAGTGATAAAAGCAGCTTCTTATCAAAGTAGTTAACGTAAGCCTACGATTATTGATCTCTCTAAAGCATTTGATACCTTAGATCACAATACATTACTTTGTAAATTAAAACATTACAACATTGAAGGGGTGTCTCTGAAACTTTATGAAAGTTATCTATCAAATAGAACACAATTTGTAGAAATTAATGATGTAAAATCTGATATCTTATCTATAGAAACCGGAGTACCCCAAAGCTCCATTCTTGGACCAATTCTGTTTATTATTTATATTAATGACTTTTCTGAAGCGAGCCAAATGTTCAATTTTATATCCTATGCAGACGACACTACTTTGGCGAGTAGAATGAGCAGTTTCATAATCTCACACACCGATGATGCTGAAACATTGATTCATGAAGAACTCCAGAAAATTAATGAATGGCTAGAAATAAACTTTCTCTTAACGTAACTGAATCTAAATTCATGGTTTTCCACACACCAAAAAAACATTTAACACATCTATTCCTAAAATCAATAATAGTATAATTACAAAAGTTGACAGTGTTCATTTCGTGGGATTAACTTTGGATACACATCTAAACTGGAGAAAACACTCGGAAAATGTATCAAACAAATGTTCCAGAATAATCGGTATACTAAATAGACTTAAACAAATTCTGCCAATGAGAATAAAAATAGTATTGTATAATACATTATTAGTACCACATAACTTACTGTTTAACAACATGGGGGTACCACTCTCAAAGAATTAATCAACTTCAGAAAAGGGCTATACGCATAATCACTTTTTTATGCTCACAATGACCCGTTATTCAAAAAATTTAACTTACTAAAAGTAAATGATATTTTAGCCCTTCAAGAATTAAAATGTTACTATAAATTTATACATAACAAATTACCTACTCATCTCCTAAGTTAGAAAATAGCTACAAATACCATGATGCATGGTCACAATACACGCAACCAACACAAAATTCACTTTTACGGTACACATCATTCATTTGCAAAACTATGTCTAAAATACAGTTTACCAAACACAATTAACAACACTTCCCTTAGTGTGATAGCTAAACTGTATACACACAGTTTACATGGTTTTCTAAACTATGCTAAGAACCATTTCATTCATAACTACAATAACACGTGCACAAACATTAACTGTTATGCCTGCATGTATACACGCAATCAACCACAATGATGTCACCCAGACCCAAACACCATAAAATACTGCTTATCGCACCACATTCTATTAACAGACATCTTATAATAAAATAATATATCTTGGTTTTTTCACTGACGATGTATCTTAATTTATGTTACTGCTTATGTCTTAGATAATAGACATTTTTTCTTTCTTTCAACACAAACTGAACTATAATTATACTATGTGCGGCTCCCACGGAAGCGACTTATTTTCTAGTCTTAGTGGGAGTCATCATCCTCATTGTAGACATTTTTATATTATAATTTGTTATATCATTATAGGATGTAGTCTGGATAAATAAATCCACTTCTGTTCTGTTTTCTCAAGCGAGCCAAATGTTCAATTTTATATCCTATGTTCTGTTCTGTTCTGTTCTGTTCTGTTCTGTTCTGTTCTGTTCTGTTCTGTTCTGTTCTTAGAGACCGACTGCGCCTTGTGTCGGGGTGACCGTCTCTTCCTCACTCTCATCGTCTTCGTCCGTGTTGTCAGAATCCTGTAAACATAAAATATCAACAACATCACAATATTATCGACTACCTGTGGTATACTTTTATTTAAGTATTTACAAAAAAAACTATAGGCATCTATCATCAGTTTTGATCCAGTCCAGTTTTCATTTCTTGTTACAATGTGTCTAGTCATTTCTACGAAAGCATCTTCGGCCAGTCATGGAGCCCGAAGTGAATCAGGTTCGTTTTAAATACTGAAATGTGTAGTGTTAATTGTTGAATAGTAACAAAATTGGTTCATTAAAATAAATCACTTACAAAAGTTTTATTGAAATCCTCCAAATTACTTTGATTATTAAATCTAAAACAACCTTCCAAATGTGAAGTGATTTAGAAATGTGTAGAGTTAATTGTTGAATAATATTAAACAATTATTCATTAAAATATATCAATTAGAAACGTTGTATTAAAATCCCCCAAATTACTTTGATTGTTAGATCTAAAAAAACTTGCAACTATAAATAGTTATTTAATTGTATAGTCTATGAGCCGGATTACATAAGTTTGCAAAATGTTAACCACACTTGTTCAAACAGTTTAACTAATCACTTCACCAAAAGAAAATAAATAACGAATGGTACATGTTAATTTTGATTCGGTCCCTTGTCAATCGTTACCAATTGTTTGTTGCCATGGTTACCGTTTGCAACAAAGTATATAGTTAGTGATCAAAGCCATAAAACTTCCTGTTATACAATGTATATTAATGTCTACACAGCGACTGTAAACATCCTGTGTCATTCAGGAGGCCACAGAATCAGTTCGTTCAAATATTCTGGGTCTGAATATTTCAAGTAATACGCAAAGTCGGTTTAACTTTAATAAAAATAAATGGACAAGTTTTGTTGAAATCCTAAACAAATGACTGACTTAGATGAGGAAACTTGTCAAAGGGTGAATACCTTCTGTTACACCGTCAACTGATTTAGAGGCGGACTACGTCTGTCACATTTAGACCAGATCTGGTAAAACATAATTTGTCCAACGTATGTCACCAAACATTAACAATAAAACTGCAGTGACGAGTGACGCGCCAGTGTGTCACATACAGTGGACACCGGACAGGGCTTAGTCTTAATCACTGATAATTATAATCAAAGGAAACGATAAAAAGGAATGGTACAAGATATTGTTGAATCACCCCGTCTAATGGGGCGAGTGCCCCGGGTGAGGGTTGTTTAGAGGGCACAAAGTATGTTTACTAGTGACAGCCAGGGACGAAGTAGAGAGACACGACAGACGTAGCTGACGTCAGACGTAACTGACGACGTCATAGATACATTGTATCACAACGTCGAGGCGGAAACTTCTACCCTAGCAATCAACTGCGGTTGTTTTGAGGGGTGTGGAAACTTCTACCCTGGCTGGGGTGTTTACAACGTCGTCTAATGAGGTGGTCATTTAGAGACGGGTCAGTGACAGTGGACAGTGTTGAGAGTAGATCAACTGTAGACGAGTGTGACAGTTGACAATCAACTGACTTACCTAGTAGTAGTTAAACCTCCACTCTCCAGTCTTGGTCTGTCCACCGAGTCGCCGTAGTCCGTCGACACACTCGGGTGACAGGGGACAGCCGCCAGCCCTGAAAGACAGAGGACAGATACAGGACACGTGTCATGTCGTCACACGACTCTCGGTGACTCTACGTCACACAAACTAACTCGACTCAACCAGATAATATCATCTCACCTTATCACCAACTCTGGGTTGACTGTCATCAGTTGACAGAAGACGTCCCGGCTGTCGTCTGTCACCCAGTCGTTGCCCCGGCACCTGTATAAGTAGGAGACAGGAATAAGTGGACAGACACTGACAAACCCTCGGGTCGTCGCCGGTCTTAATGTGTCACCATAAACCCTTCGCGACAGTGACACGATCGTGTCAAGTTGTGTCACTTTTACGGATTAACGTTTTTAGGGGTTAATTGTTGACGGGCAATTTAAGGTTTGCAAAACACGTTTACTGACGGGGCAATTAGCTGACTGGGGGTAAATAAAGAGAGGGTGGTAATTGTAGTGTGTCATTAAACTTGTTCCTTACCACAGATACTCCAGCTGTCCCCATCGACCCAGACCGTCAACGAGGGCGGCCAGTGACTCGTCCGTTAAACCGCACCGCCACACGCTGAAACAACGACATGTTATAAATGTTTATGTCACATTTCCGCCGTCGTCGGACAAACTGTCAACGTGTCGTGTCGTTGAACTACCTCCAGTAAACAACAACAAATGTCAGACTCGATCCACCAAAACAACACTTTTAACGCCAACATTTCTTCTGATACGTCAAATATTCGATGGTTGAGACGTCAACAAACTGGTAAAGACAAGTACGAGTCGCTACGGACGACGACAGGACGACGACGTTTCTAAAAGTCGCCAGTTCATTTGAAGCCGGTGTAACTAAAGTTGACGATGTCATCTTACAGACTTACCCTACGACACTGAGTCGTGTCATCTCGGCGACAGCTGCCCCCAGAGACTGAGCCGCCTCCGCCGTTGACAGACATCCGACGTTGAAGTTCAGACTACAAAGTAAGTAAAACGAGACATGTGACATGTGGACAACTGGTCTATTAACGACAACATTCACGACACAAACGTCTACACAGGACAGACTCGAGTGAGACGATAAAGTCGTATTTCAACTGTCAGTGTCAGTTGAAACAAATGTAACTTCTGTGTCGGTCGATGTCACATCAAAGGACGTCGATCGCCGGCCTTCGACGTCTTTAAAATGTAATACATAATAAAAGACAAATGTCAACCAAAGCCGAGGACAACGTCTCAAACAAACGTCTTCTCCACGTGTTGGCGACAATCTACAAATTATAAACAAATATACACCAACTTTGTGTGTCGACAGTCGCCAGACACCAGCAGTTGTTTCACGCAGACTTCACGACACATTTCATTACAATTTACACAGTTCACTGTTTTGTTTTATATTTTAGACACCTGCTGCCTCTGTGTGTTCTTTAACCACAGGTCGCTGTAACTGTTTACAACAGCAATAATTATATATTTCTTACTGGAGCTCTTCCAACTGCCGCATGTGTCGCAGTCCCCGTGACAAGTCAGTCAGTGTCTGCGGCGTTAAACCGCACCCCAACAACCTGAAACAACAAAATGTTTATTGTAGACTTCATCGACATAAATAATAT
The DNA here is from genome assembly GCA_963995525.1 of Escarpia spicata. NCBI lineage: Eukaryota > Metazoa > Annelida > Polychaeta > Sabellida > Siboglinidae > Escarpia > Escarpia spicata. The sequence goes on from CAXEFP010001187.1 coordinate 10,802, forward strand.
CATCTGTTGTCGAACAAACTCTCAAAGTCTCTTCATCGTTGAACTATCTCCAGTAAACAACAACAAATGTCAGACTCGATCCACCAAAACAACACTTTTAACGCCAACAATTCTTCTGATACCTCAATTATTCGATGATTCAGACAAGAAACTGGTGAAACTAAAGTCGTATTTCACTTGTCAGTGTCAGTTGAAACAAATGTATCGAGTCAGCTGTCCTGGGTGGGTCCAGGGGGGGGGGGTCGAACTTGTTACTATCTGACAGACTTTCTGTGTCGATCCTTTTTGTGGACGACTTTTTATACATTGTATCCTTATTCACCCGACCGGCCAAAGTGCAGATGTTGATCTGGAACATTCTATAAATTAATAAATATATTAATTATCAGCATTGTAACAATAAACACGCCGATCTGGTGAATGGTCATCAATGTTTACACATTAAAAAATCCAATATTTGATTATTAATAAAATGTTATGCATTATACAATAGTTCAGCTATTGTTTCGTAAAAGGAAGGGGACAGGGCCTTTTTAACTTTTATAACTATTTTTTTAAAACTTTGATTGTGTTAAGTTAATACGCGTGTTTACATAGGCGTCGATTATAGCTAAACTTGTCTTTCCTCTTTGCTCCTACTGGAGGACGTAGCTATTTGAACCATTTTTCCCGCAGGAATGAAATTACCGTTATTACGGAATTAATCAAAGATCATACATTATTAAAATAGTTAACTTGTTCTTTTTCAGTTTTTGTTATAAGTGTACACAACTTACTGTATTATACTTACCTTGTTGCAGGGCGTAACCTAACAGTTAGTAAGATTACAGTTAGAACACTGAAAAGAGACCGTTTGTGAACGCGACTATCTGAACGACTGAAGCAGACGACATTTGATTTTGAAATGACGCCACAAACGTGCTTCCATCTGGAGACGTGTCTGGAACGAACGTAGTTCTCTGTGTGCTCGCCGAATGTCACTGGCGCCACATGTCATAGAAACTTAGCTCCACGGCTGCCCTATTTACTCCTAGCATACTGTTAAAATAATGACGTTTTATTTAAGTTTTAATATCGATAAATTAATATATGAAGCTGAAACTTAAATACGTTATGAGAGAAACCTCGGATGTAAAAACGCAAAAAAAGTGTAGAATTGTATTTTGTGAAATAACGTCTTAGAACTGTGTCGTTGGTCGGTCGCTTGGAAAAAACTTATAATTTTGAGTAGCCCTTGTGTTTACATACATAGTACATAGACCATTATATTGTGTTCATATATGACATGCATGTTTGTGAGATATGTACATTCAAATCACAAAACCCGGCATGTCAACTCCACATTTATTTCTTGCAAATATATTACTGTCCAAGAAAAGTATGAAATAATGCAGTAATGAACTAGTGTGTTCTATTCAAACATGTAAATGAGACACTGTGGTAAATATGAAAGACTTCATTATATGTCATGATTTTTTCAAAGTTTTGGCTCAAATATTAGTACACGTTGGTGTAATCTCCTTCATGTTTTGAACCACATATGACAGGGATAAATCTTTGTGTGAATAATTATAATAACTTACGTTACCTTACAAAAAATCATCCTATGTACAGCTATTACTTATGTAGATTTTACAAAGGTTGAATTGTGGAAAAAAAACAGTAACGTATGTAAACAGATATATATATATATAACTTTTATATAATATATATAATTATATTATAATTATTTACATCGTAAGGAGCCACTGTTGGGTATGGCTTACGACGGGGTGGGTGCGTATGGTGTTATTGAGTGTTTGGGCCGCAGGATAGGCGAATGAAATCGTTTATGGTCTCAGCCTGGACTTGCAACTCGTTTAGTTTATTCCAGTCTACTATTGTCTTTACAAAGTATGAGTTTTTGAATTGGTCGGTGTGGGATGCAGGTACTGCATAGCACCTGGTGCTATTGGTTGTTAGGTGTTGTACAAAGTTTGAGGATACCTGTTCTGGGAAATGTTTGGGTTGGATGCGTCTTTTATTTATTCTTTGGGGCCGAAAGTATGTTTCTGCGGGGATGGCTGGGATAGATCCCTCAGCTATTTTGTACATGAATTTAAGTCGTAGGTCCCGACGTCTGCTTTGCAGGGTATTGAGTTTTAGGTATGTTAATATGTTTGTGATCGATCCTTCATGTCAGAAGTGGTAGTCGCCGGTAATGAAACGAGCAGCGCGGTGTTGGATACGCTCTAGTTTATATATGTCCCCCTGATGGTATGGGTCCCACACTATGGCTCCGTACTCTAAGGCAGCGCGCACAAGGGCAATACATGCGGTCCGTTTGCTGTTTATAGGACAGTGTCGTATGTTACGCCTTAGGAAACCAAGTTTGCTTTTTTAGTTACTGTTGCGATGTGGGAGTGCCATTTAAGGTCGTCGGAGATAGAGATACCAAGATAGGGGTTGCAGTTTACACGTTCTAGGGTGGCGTTATTTAGGGTGTAGAAATAGTCAGTTTTATGTTTTGCACTGAGGATGTAGCATTTGTTTTTATTGTAGTTCATACCCCAATCTTTTGCCCATTTTTGAAGTTGTTTTAGGTCGTGTTGTAGTGCGATGTGATTGTTGAATGTTTTGATTTCTCTGTATAGTAGGCAGACGTCTGCAAATAGGCGGACTTTATATTTTATTGATGCTGGTAGGTCGTTTATATGACAGAGGAATAGTAGGGGGGCAAGTACAGTGCCTTGCGGGACACCGGATTTGACGGGTACTTCTCTCGACGTTTCGCCGTCTAGCACAACTTTCATGGATCTGTCAGTGACACATGTGCATATCCAGAAGGGGCACAGGAGCAAACAAATCTTCAGTTACAATTAAAATATAGTAATTGGCAGAAAATCATAATCTAAATGTTACAAGAATGCACAGTTTCAAGTGTTTTGTCAAAAAACATGGGTGGGAGAGGGGGTACGCCTTCCGTCCCAACCCCCAGGGCGTTTTGTTTTTGGCCAAAAAGTCTGTGTATGACATAAATATGCATTACTTGGCTTAACACAGACTTTCTAAGTTTACATATTATCTAGAATTTTGTATAAAAATAATGGTTGGGAAGTGGACACCCCCACCCCACAGTGTTTTCTATTTATTCCAGCAAATGATGGATTTACAAATAAAATATATATTACTTTGCTGAAAAACATGTTTTCAGTGTCCAAAAATTGCATATTTTCAAGTGTAGTGCCTTGGCGACATACATGCCCAAGGTACTTCTTTTTCCCACGACATTACATTGTTTACAACGGGAAATCTATTAACTGTCAAAGCAATTAGATTGTGTAGTGTCGTTCCAATATCGCCACTTCATCTTGGCAACCAAATGAGTATATTCACAACTGAAAAATACAGTAGAACTGCACAGTGGCCGTAGAATGGCAGTCAAAGTGGCCACCTGTATCGCCTATTGCATATGTTCGCACAACCTAAGGGAACATAGCATTGTTTCTGGGAATAGGTTATATCACCGTGCTCTTCCAAAATGAGCAAGAAAACCCTGCCATTTTAGTTTTGCATTCGTCATGTAAGTACACGCATCGACCCGTCTTGCCTCAAGACGCATTCTTGTCTCCTTGGTGTGCGGGCACATCACCTCAGGACTGGCTGGGAACTAGCTTGAGACACGGTTGAGACGAGATGCCCAAAACGCGGTCAAGACGCATCGAAAACGTGTCTCGACCACGTCTCGAGCGAGTCTCTTTGGTGTGCTTAAATCAACAAGAAAACTACTTAAACGTGCGTTGACAGCTAATGAATTTACATTACACGTGATGGTTTATCTGTGCTGTGTACCAGCAAGCCATAAAATACATAATGTCTAATATTATAGAGACACAAGATGTTGCAAGTCCGACGGTCTATGCGTTTCGTGTGGTATCACCCGAATCGGACATGCAACTTAAAACCCCTCTCTGTGGCAGGAATATCCATACTAAGGTGTCCCATGATGTTTCCCTTCAAATCTTCATATGTTTAATTTCTCATATTAAAAAATGAATACTATACATGAAAGTCGCCAAATCGACAACGTGTCCAGGTTTCGTGAGAATTAGCCATATATATATATATATATATATATAAGTGACTTGTCACAGCGAGGTGGGTATTAAGTAGAAAATAAGAAATTTCGTTTTGTGCCTTTTTTATTTCATAGACCACAACCTTTAAAATGATACCTCATTTGTTGAAATATCTTCAGTAGTTTTTGATTTATTGCTAACAAATTAAGCAAACTTTATAAAGGCGACGTTTTGAGAAAAATAGGTTTAAAAACTGGGCAATGTGAAAAACCAATGTCCATAGCAACAACACATTTAACATTGAGATACATGCACCAAACTTTGTAGGTTTATTCTATGTATGCATCACAACATATTCACACAATTTCAGTTCACAAATGCACTGGGTAAATGTTTCCAATGCTGATTGTTTGCAATACAATAAATTAGTTAAATTCAAGTTTTTATTATTACAGCTGCAAATAAAATAAGTTTCCATAAGATGCACGGAAAGTGATCCTGTATGATAATACTTGTACGTTCCTGTCCAGAACAAAGTGGATTAAGGGATTTAAAGATTGTAAAACATAAGTGTATGTTACACTTAAAAAAGAAAGTCTATCGGCATCAAACGGAGAAACTACTGCTATAATTTCCATAAGACGCACGGAAAATAGTCCAGTATAATATTAGCATGTAAACCCAGCAGGAGAGTAGATAACCATTACACGCATACAATTATTGAGAACTAATTTCATGAATTATTATATTAATTACATTCGTACATACCAGTGAACGTACTTGAAGGTCCGATTCATCAAGAATTTAATAATCTAGCACATTTTCAAGGAGCCTGCTCCTGTGTGTAGAACTGTTCACACCATTCAAGGTGCACGCATTCAGTGCATACGTGGCTTTTGGCGCTCTCTCAGTAACTTAAATAAGTCTACTTGTCTACTAATAAGCTACGCATCACTAATCTAAATAATATGAATATCTAAACACATACGGTGTACAGTAGACTAACTAGTGCATTGAATATCTATAGCCAGTTTCATGTTTTATGTTCAGCAAAATTAAGTTTTGCTCTTTCTGTAAATAATTTATACCCTCTCCAACCTATGAAATATAATCAACTTTAGGAAAATATTAATGTTTTGGATTATTACCAGGTACGTAAACATTTTGTTTCCAGAACAAGGGGTGGATATGGTAAGAAAAGAGAAAAAAGAACAGAACAAGGTGGAGATGTTCGCTGAATAACATTTTGCTCCTACACATATATTTATGCACGGTACAGTTGATCAATATAGACCAGGGCCAACGTGTCTTGCATAACACAACCATTTATAGAACTGATATATGCGTTGTTGATGGAAATATTAACAATATGACACTGTCTAAATGCAGTTAATCTTGTGACATAGATGACAGGAACTGGGTGGGAGATGAATCATTCCATGCAGCATGATATCATAGGAACCTTCAGCATATATCCACTACACTTGATCTATGACCAGTTGTCTTGCACCAGTTTCACTCTTCAAAACCCCAACTGTTGTACTTGTGAGTTGTGACATATTAAATGCTGCTGGTTTGATCACTAGTTTTGGTACACTGGTGTGAAGTGACTCTTGCCTCTAGTTAGCTGCAGCCAGGTATATACATTTCTGTTATCCAAACAAATATATTTGCTAGGCTAAGAATGTAAACAAATCATAAACGTCTAAACTGGAGTAAAAGTGCATATCTGGTAGTAAATATAAACATTACCAGAAGCACGTGTTTAATTGTACATGGAGTAAAACATTGTTAATGTTTGTGAAGAAAACATTGTAAAGTTGCTTACAATGTCATAAGATGTTCACACTTTCATGCTGTGTGAATCCTACTTGTAACCAGGGTTATTGTGCTGGTAGTCAAATTGCCAAGTGTTGTAACAACAGAATACAACAGTATGTGCATTAGTGACATAGCATCTGAGAACCAATACAATAAGTGAACAAGCTACAACTGAATAAGGTATATAAATGTATAATTTAGATGCCAGGTTCTGTACCATAATAATATAACATTTTAGAAATACAAATGTGTGTTTTGTAATCTAAAAATGCATTATTGTATATGTTTATGAATTGAAATACGTAAATGTTATTTTGAGGCATACATCAAAATGTAGCAGTGGAACATTTTCTGCTCACCAGTATATCTGGAAAAGGATACCACTATATATACTGTTCAGACACTTATTGTTATTGTCAAACACGTGTCTTGTGGAACGCTGTTTCATACATGTTGTCTCCATACGTCAGATATGTGAAGCACAGTGGCACAGTTGCTAGAGCAGCAGACTCCCAATTGAGAGAACCAGGGTTTGAATGCTGTGCTGTCGTGCCGAACCTTGGACAAGTTTGTTCACTCTACATTGCTTTAGTTCACTCAGATGTATAAATGAATATCAACCACCGGCTACAGACAGTGGTGGATATTTGTGTACGAATAGTCTTCGTGCATTAATTGCAGCATGGCTGAATGCTTCCCAGAGATGTTGAAATGGTGTTCAACTGAACAGGTCTGCCAGGGAGTAAAGTGTAAAGCGCATTGAGCAGTACTGATGATGGGACATTATGCTATATAAAAACTTACATTTATGTGGTTAAATTTATATTTTATAAACATAACAACTGGCTGGAGTATAATTAACTTGCTATATTTATTTGTAATTTGTCTTCTTCTACATGTAAAACATTTATATTTCGATGCATTTTGTCATGCTGTTTTTGTGTATATTATTGTTGTGGTTTGTATTTGCAGGAATTGTTGAAATAAATATAAATCATCATAATTTGATAAAAAAGCTCTACTTTGTCATATGTCATTGTTTATTTCATTTGGCCCGATTTTCTGTTGTTTTACTCTGCCCCCCCCCACATGTGAAACATTAAATACACCATATTACACAGGTAGCTCATATAACACAGAATAATAAGTAAACATTTCATGAGTGTTATTCTTGGCTCAGAATAACATACAGTATATGGAATACAATTTCTCTGTAATAGTAATCGTGTGCAATTGTTGGCCTATTTAAAAGATGCCTCAGTTCCAACTACAATACAAGCAGTCAAATATGGGTATACCGATTATGTCAGATTTGTCTGCAGCTGTTGGGTATGTTATCCAATATATGGTACCAACCAGAAAGTTGTAAATATGTACAGACAATGACTAAGCTATTAATGTAATGATGATTACATGCACAAGTAAATACAATTGATTACACTCATTTTCTCAGTAATCGTATTCATACATTTTAACAGTACAGCTGTAATCCTGTTTGACTACATTTGTGACCAGGCCTGGGGTCAATTACATTATAATGTAATCTATTACTATTAATGAGTTTCCTTCCTATTACTATTGCATGCTGAATTTGATATATTACTATTATATTTGTAGCAATTACAATTACTGTTACATTTTTGATCAGAACTATATAGTATAATACACGGTATGCATAAATATGTACCACAAAATGTAACTATCATATTTAGTATTATCTACTAACTACATTATTTATGGATAGAACATATCTTTCATTATATATTTTAGTACTAAAGTGTATATAGGAATGAAAGACAAAAGCAATGTCGCTATCACTTTAAATTGTTGAATTATAATCAGTGTAATTAAGTACAAATACATCAGGATGTTTATCACACCTCTGTTGTTTAGGCCTAGTAATGTGCAGACAGCCACTAAACCCATATAGGTTTGTGTGAAAAGGATAGTTGGCATGAGAACCAAATTCAAAGAACTATTGAATCCCTTTATCCATGCAACTGTCTGCTAGTGCTATATAAACTCTCATAACCTCCAGGCTGAAACTGACTGATGGCCATGATTCGCAGACGAGCTGTCATAAAACCGGGTGAAACCAGTGGAATATTCTTTTCCTTGTAAATAATTATATAACCCGACTACAAATAAGCGCAACCCAAAGTTAACTTTGAGATGTGCGATAGTAATATAAGTAATAGGTCAATTACTATTATATTGCTTCCTATTACTTTGACATTATGTTTTTACTCAACCTATTACTATTACTTCAATATATGTAATCATTACATATTACTATTACCCCAGGCCTGTTTGTGACTTGTGTCCTTCTATGCACATGATTATTAAATTTGATATTTATTTATTTATTTATTAATGTAATCAGTTATGCTTACTAGTGAAATGTATATCTTAGAAAATGAGTGTAATCAAATACGATTAATATATTTCTGGCAAATAAACATTATTATACTTCTATGATAATTGTTACATTCAATAATGTAATTGATATAATGAAATAAAACTAGTATTTTATTTCCACCAATTATATTCAAGTAAAATTACATGTATACTGTACAATAAATTTTAATGCAACGTGTCAATGCATTAACATTCAACATCTTAAAAAAACGAAATTAATGTAATGACAAGGTTGGCTATGTGATGGGCCAGTAGGCACACTGTCACAAACTTGCTCAAAGTATTATTCACGCCACGGTATACTCATAATGATTTACATTAACCTTACTTTCGAAATGGTATACATCTAGTGTCCCATGTTCGTGCGTTGCGCAATTCCATGGCAATGCAATATTTGATCTATAGTCACCTACTCGGTTTCTGCCCTATCTGAATTTCTGCCTCATTACGATTATATAGCTGGATGTCATATTAAATACATCTTTAGTCATATATATCGGACACAATGAGCAAAGGACATCTACAAACTTGCAACTAAGTTATCTGTTAAAAATTAAAACGAGGCAAACAGGTTTTTGACAGATATTTTGATAGCGAACGCAGTCCACGTGACTACAGTGCACCATATCGGGCGAAATTGTAAGCAACTATTGATGAGGCAGAAACCGAGTGCTTCCGTATGGCACGTGAAGTAATTATCGTCTTACGAATATTGTTAGTATTTCACTAAAAACAACTTATTTGACGCTTCGTTTGCATGCCATTGATGAAATAAGTGGTTCTGATTAATAATATTGATACGTTGCTGGACAATTTCAAAATTTTTTGGTGACAACTGCATATTATGTTTGTGTAAAGCAGAAACCGAGTGGTCCAGTATACTACACTGAATGATGACAAGCCAACCAGGTTTATAACAATTGTAGCTGTTGTTCAACACAAACTTTCACTGATGCATTTAAACTGAATGGAACAAATGACACAATACGAAAGGGATACTGAATTGTCAGTAAACCACGGAATAAGGTGAAACAACGCGGAACCGATGTAAAAATCCCTCGCGCATTCGATGTGTGCTTCGCTTCACACTGATACTTCATACATACTTAAATATCCATGTAATACAACCTCCCTGGCAAATACAAAGGCATAATATCTAGATTAATGCATTTAGCAATGGAATGACAGTGAAATTTTGATAGTGGTTGCCGGAACTGCCAGTAGGGGTCAATTGTTCCATCGACATTTGGTCTCATAAAAGTGTAACTTAGTCTATATTTTATGCCGGCCCTTCGTATTGTCGGACAAGATGTATTACATGGATATTTAACTATGCGTGAAGTATGAATCTGATTCAAAGCACACACCAAATGCCAGAGAGATTTACATCGGTTCCGCCACGTTCCGCAGTTTACAGATGCCCCGTCAACAAAACGAGACGGCTTTCACTATTTTTAATGTTTGTTACAAAATCCATCACAGACACTTTGCAGCAATAATCTTCACATTTAACATAACCACAACATTCAACCAACCAGTTGTGATACTTTACAGCAATAATCTTCACATTTAACATAACCACAACATTCAACCAGTTGTGATACTTTGCAGCAATAATCTTCACATTTAACATAACCACAACATCCAACCAGTTGTGATAGTTTTCAGTTTGTTTAGACAGTTTGTGAAACGCAAAAAATTTTCTGCAGAATGCTTCAAACGTACTTTTATAATTTACCAATGGGTCCACAGGAGATGCAGTGTGAAGCGCAAGGAAGACCTGGCAGAACTCTGTGTCTGTAGACTTGAGTCTGATGGGTATCGACCCACAGGATGCCTGGGACCATGTCAAGTGGAAGAGGACATTTGGAAGAAAGGCAAACCCAGCACAGCCTGGAAAGACCGCCTCCATACGACGACGACGATGATGACGATGATGATGGTGGTGACGATGATGACGATGATGATCGTGGTGACGATGATGATGACGACGATGGTGGTGACGATGATGATGACGATGATGATGGTGGTGACGATGATGATGATGGTGGTGACGATGATGATGGTGGTGACAATGATGATGATGGAGTTGAGGAAAATGATATATAGTGCATGGGGCATGTTGACTCGCTGGAAATGTGTATTTTAAACATGGAGGAACTCAGAATGCAACTTTAACTGACGACACACGCAATAAGCATTAGGCATATTTTTCTTCGTTCAGATGAGTGCACTGATCGGTCAAAGTACCATTCCATATGCAGATCCAGGGGGGTCCATAGGGTACGGACCCCCCTTTTTGAGTACCAAAAATCCATTGCAATTGCATGTCAACTGGGGACAAAAGCATTGCCAAAAATAAAACAATGTCAAACTTCCTTGAATGTAGTGATGATCCGGTTTCTTGGTTATTCATTCTCAAGAAACTTTTGAGATAGAGATTGAGGTTGAGATACGTGGATGCCACATTCACAGTGCTACAAGGGAGTGAAGTAGAACAGTTTACACACCATCTGAATTCAATGGACGATAACATGAAGTTCACAGTCGAACCAGAACATGACAACATGCTAGCCTTTCTAGACACATGTATATGTCTGAAGGACGATGGATCAACCAAAGTTAAGGTGTATCGGAAGACAACACACACAGACCAGTATTTGAACTGGCATTCAAACCACCCATTAGAACACAAATGATCAGTGGTGAATACACTCTTCCAAAGGGCAGACAATTTGGTAACCGAAGAGGAGGATAAGACCAAAGAGGTGGAGCACATGAAGAAAGTTCTGAAAACGAACGGTTACAAACCTTGGACGTTTAACACCACACTACACAGGAGAAATGAGGAGAATGTCAACACCAAAGAAACCAACAGAAGACAACATGCCATAGGTCTATCCTATATTAGTAAGTTATCTGATACAAACCTTGGACGTTTAACACCAGACTACACAGGAGAAATGAGGAGAATGTCAACACCAAAGAAACCAACAGAAGACAACATGCCATAGGTCTATCCTATATTAGTAAGCTATCTGAACAATTGGCAAGCATTTTCAAGTCCTACGACATACCAGTGTACCACAAACTTATCAACACCCTGAGGTCTCTGCTGGTACACCTAAAAGACAAAACAGACAAGGCAGCAACATGTGGGGTGGAATATCACATCCAATGCCCAGGTAGCGACCAACACTACATATGAGAAACAGCGAGGGCACTGGGCACACGATTTAAAGAACATCTATTGTGTGGCCAACTCTTATAAGAGATAAGCAAACATAAGTTGAACACAGGCTACCAGTGTTCGCTGAAAGATGTACAAATCTTAGACCTCAAAGAGAACTGCCAAAGTAGAAAGACCATGGAGGCAATTAACATCTACAGGGGGAAGCCTTCACTGAAAAGAGATGATGGCCAGGACTCAGGAGCTCCCGTCAGTTTGCTGTTAGTGAGCTCATTTTAACACCACCCCAAGAGCAATGATGCAGCAACTTTGAAACAAGTGTAATACAAGTGTAATAACTTCTACCCACATCATCAGAAATGTAATAACTTCTACCCACATCATCAGAAATGTGGAAATATTTCAATGGATATGTTTACTGGCCACATTGAAAAACTTTGTGTGTAAAACCAGAAAGTGAAACTGCGGCTAGTGAGATACCTTTCGACCCAAGAAAGATTACCCAGTCAAGATGAAGTACTATCACTAATTAAAAAACTTAAAAACAAAAAGGTGTGTGGTATTGATAACATTATAAATGAATACTTGAAAAAACAGCCTACACCTGTCCATTGCACAAAGTGCATCGGAACAAAGCCCAGAACGTATTTATGGGAAATTATCACGTTTTGATACTGTTCATCTTGAAGGTATATTAGCATAGAAAGAATTGCTTTAATAATAGAGTATGAAAAATCACGTATGACTACTAAAGGCACAAGCAAGAAACAGAAATAAACAACATCGTTCTAGTGATGCCTTCTAGTACAAATCATCACTTGTATGGTAGCTGCCTGCCGGAGTATTGAGAAATTATGTAATTGGCTAAAACAACCGTGAAAATACACTCAAACTTGTTGTTAGATTTGTATCTCCTGTATCATATGTTCTATAACCAATATTTCCTGTATCATATGTTCTATAACCAATACTTCCTGTATCATATGTTCTATAACCAATATCTCCTGTATCATATGTTCTGAGTAATGACCAATAGTAGTCATACGCATTCCCGTACCGACACAGTGGTATCTGAACACGTACTGCAATCGCAGATCAAACCAGTTTAGACTATATTGTACTTCCCAAAGAAGTCGATATGGTGTTTGATGCATTGTTTTTGTCTATGTATTGATTTGGTGCCCTAACTGCATTTTCTTGGAATGTGAACAGCGTTTATAGAACTACCCAATACCGACACTGGAATTTTGTAGCATTTCTGCTATTTGTGGATGTTTAAATCTACTTTCTTTAGGTTTAATTTGGTAAATGAGGAAGGTCAAGCCAGTAGATAGGCAGATTGTTGACCAACTGCATTAGTTACGTAATTACAACAACTCGGTTGCAGATGCACTCAGTGGGGCGAGGTATTCTGTTGCTAGCGTGTCTAGGCAAGCAGGTGGTTTCACTGTATCTTAGAGGGTGTTCCACAATGCCTAGCTTGAATTGTATATTGTATTAGCCAATAGAAATGATGGAAACCTGTCATATAATGTGCAAATAGGTCCGCTTATATAAACATATGTTGTACGCATTTCGCCATCTGGGCGCTGGCGAAGGACTGGAACAGATCCAGGGTTGAACGAGGCAGGTTGCCCTGCTGCCAAGTGAATGGCAAATCAAGTCGTGAAGCGTGGTGGGAATCGTTAACGTGGGTTATGTTCCCAAGCTTGTGTGTGTGTAATATCCACTGTTCGGGCTTCGAAGATGCCATGCCGCCACGTCAGCAGTTTATTGAAAAAACGTTCCGGTCGGCCCCCAACGTATTTGCGTTGATGAGCGATAATCGCGACGCGCTCACCCAGCTCGGGCAATCTCACAGCGACATCGTCAGAAAGCTTGACCGAATGCGACTCATAACGGCCGGCGGTAAGCGTATACTGCCCGGCGACGTCATTCGTGCGAACCCGTTCATCCAACTTCTCGATCGTTTGCGACAGGGCAAGACCTCTCGATCGAATCACCGAATGCGACTCGAGAATTCGTAGCGGCCGGCGGTAAGCGTTTACTGCCCGGCTTCGTCTTTCACGCGAACGTATTCAACTGACTTCGCAGTCGTTTGCGACCATGCGAGACAAGTCAATCATAGAATGGACGCGACTCAAGAATTAGCGGCGTACGACGGCAATTGCCAATTGCCCGGCATCATCACTCGTGCGGGCGAGATACACCGTTCTGATTGTATTCTGAGCTCGGTGTGTTGACTTCAACACACGTTCGTATATATTCGAGATGGGACTAGCCCAGTGTAATATGTATATTTTCTGATTGAACGTATCAATCATTTGCTGTATTATGAATGGTAGTAATCTGTGGTTTAGAAATGAGGTATTATTACCCTTGAAGTATTCATATCTATATTAGTTGTAACAGATTACTGTAATGAGAGTCCGCGAGGACTAGCTATAAACTGTGTATTTATATTATGGTAGTTACTCTTAGATAACACTTGGCGTAGTGGAATAATCCACCTTAGAAAGGAAGTGGAATTTGATAATTTAAAGATTAATTGTATATCTATTTTCTAAGTTTCATATATTCAAAGATCCAGTGTTATTATTTATTATGTTCTATTAAGATTTGGTTACGGGATTTCTTTATTCTTTTTATTTTCGCTAATCGATATATTTACCAAAAGGAAGATATCTTGTAACAACATTTATTAACTTTTTTGGTTCTTTGTTGCTTGTTCACGATAACCGTTCTTTATCATATGCTTTGACCTTGACATATAAGAACCCTACTAGACTGAGCCATCTAGTGTACGGAGACCTCGCTAATCCGTGACAAATTTCCAGATGTGGGCTTAAACTTTTCTAGGTGTTCATGATAGCCAATTATGGCATTGAACGTATGAGTAGATGATTATGGCAGCTAATCACGGCATGGGGCGGGTGTTTTTTTAATGAATCATTATGAGTGATTCCACATCCGACCACCCTATGCCCCCTCCAGTTACAAAACACTTACAGCTGGTAGCTGATAATAGTGATACAGTACTGGTCTTACATGAAGGGTGGATGCAGGAAAACTAGGAAAGAGAACAAAGGAAAAACACAAATGATGCAGGAAAAGGGGATGGCCACAGTTGAGATGCGTGATGAGGGATATGAGAAGATCAGGGGAGGGTGTAAGATTGAGAGGGGGTGCTACTGATAGGAAACTAGTGGTTCAACAAATCTGTACCAGACCCTCAGTCCTGTTCAGCAGGGAACAAACTGGAAAAACATATATATCCTCTTTTTGCACATGATTGCCGAACATACCTGGTGTTTTCTTGGATATTTCATTTTTTGTATTTGTTACCATAATTTATACTTGTTGCATTGTTTACTTGTTTCTTTCAGAAACCATCAGAGTACGATCCATCCTAGACTGAACTGAACTCGATAAGACAACCACCAGACTATGTAACACTCGTCAAACGGGTTTCCTCTGCAATGTCTGCTTAGCTAAAACGTGATGTCACATTCATTTACGTCACAGATATGTTACTCGTCCAGCTTCGTGCTCAGGAGAAAATACTTAACATCGAGGTTTGCAGTGTTGGAGTCAGTTTAGCCTTGCGTAGAAAGAAATGATAGTAATGATGCCTAATTGTATGAACTTAGCGAACATATTTTGAACGAGTCTAAATGAATGAAGACTATGGTTGTGAACTATTGGTATAGCTACCTATATATTATCTAAAATTATTTAATTAAATGTCATTAAAGACTAAGTGAAATTAAATGTTAAAAGTCTTTGAAGTTTGTTAAGTAATATGCCAAATATGAAGCATGTTCATTGTTAACTCGTGTTACAAAGCCTGCTCGAATGTGTTCGTTTGTGTGTCACAGCCTATCTCATGTTGCTGACGTCACCACAGACAGGGCCACTGAGCGTGCTCTATCCTTTAGCATGGCGTGTTTCAGACTGTACATGAAATTGCAACCGTGAATGCTCAATCTTGCATTATATGGACTGCCGTGAATACATTGCAGGATTAAGCATTTGCGATGTTCAAACAGTAATAAGTTAAAAACTAAAAACAAATCGTGGGTACATCCAGCGACAAACTTGTAGATAAGATTATTATCTTTACTGTGATGTAAAAATATTAAATCCACATTATAAGTTTGAACATTTGCAATGTTCAAATGGCAATAACTCAAAAAGTAAAAAATTCCTGTGTGCATCCAGCGACACATTTAGTAAGATTATTATCTTTACGGTCATATAAAAATATTCCGCGATTGCAATTTGAGGTACAGCCTCAAACACCAGCCCGCACAGGTGTGAGCCATGCTAAATCCTAGCGGTGCTACCATGCTAAATCCTAGTGGTGAGGTGTCACAACAAACTGTGCAGAAAATGTACAGAAAAGCACGATTACAAATTAGTTGAATATCAGGACACTATTTTTAGATTATATTTCAATCAAATTGGTAAAAAAGGATCATTTTGCTTAGTCTTTAAATGAGATACATTTTCAGTATACACCAATAGTCCTCACCATTCTGTTCTTTGACTCGTACCCTTTATGATAACCTTAACAACAAGTCAAGTGGCAGTGTGAGAAAAGTGCAACAACAACACAGTAATGGCTGGTTAGTATGACAATCCTATCTAGTCTATGTCAGTATTGTGAAGGTGCTAAAAGTCAAAGGAAAGTACTTACTCGAGGACTGTGATGGACTCGTTCTTCGACAGGCCATCACTGAGCTCCTTCACTAGGTCTGTGTCTAGATCACATCCGGTCAACCTGAAAGTGAGACATTTTGTAACTATAGACTTTACTTCCCACTACAGGGTGTATTTCAAATATATTAGGAAGGGTTGTATACAAAAGGACCTATAGTTTTTTTTAACAAATAACATCTTAAACAATAATCAATATGGATTCCGATCGAAACATTCCACCATTAATGTGGCATCTACGTTAGTTTCTGATGTTGCAAATGCGTTAGAAAAATTGTTAGTCATCATTATATTTCTTGATTTAAATGAGGCATTCGATACCATAAACCACCATTTTATTACATAAGTTATACTACTACGGAATAAGATGTACCCCTCTTAAATGGTTCAGGAGCTATCTTACAAATAGAACACAATATGTCAGTTGTAGCAACAGTGCTTCACTTCCGCAAAATATCACATTCGGTGTGCCGCAGGGCTCTATTCCTGGTCCACTTTTATTTATTTTATATGTAAATGATCTCCCCTTTTGTGTGAAGCGAGGTAAAGCAATATTATTTGCTGATAACACCATTGTGTATATGGATGGAAATCATATTACTAAACTTTATAATGACTTGAAGTATTAGCCGACTGGGTTCATGCTTATAAGTTGTCATTAAATGTATCCAAATAAAAAATATTTTGTTTTCTAGATCACATCTACTTAGTGAACAAATAACATTAACGATGTCAGATCAGATAATTCAGCCTACCGGGGTACCTATTGTGTAAACTTTCAAGGCCTTCTTATTGATGATAAACTTGACTAGTAAGAACACATAAATGTCTGCAGAAAAAAACTTGAAGTGCTTTAATTGTTATAAATAAAGTGAATCACTTTCTTCCTGTAGAATCCCTAAGGACAATTTACTATGCATTAGTATATCCATTTTTGACATATGCAATAATCCTTTGGAGATCTACACATTAAAAGCTACACAAAGAAATTATTCATTATGCCAAAAAATATTGTTTGTAGTATTATTCAAACTGGTTTCCATGAGTATACTCATCCCCTGTTCACATGTTTAAATGTACTAAAACTGAAGGATATTTATTAAATAGAAATTGCGAAGTTTATGTAGAATTATTGTCATAACAATCTGCCTGTGTCCATATCTAATATTTTTACACTAACCGGTGATATTCCCCTACGATCATCAAATAGTTTATTATGCAATGGGCCGATAGTATGGAATAATTGTTTTGCCTTATATTCAAAATAAACCTACCAGCTTCGTATCTTCTTTAAAGTCTATGAAGGTACTACACCATATTAAATGTGTTATCACTTTTGTGTTTTGTATTATTTGATTAGTCTTAAATGGTTTATGAAAATACTACTACATTCTTATTGCTGGATTTGGTCTTCTGCAATATAGCGTTATTGTTGTATATACCTGTATGTGAAAAGAAAAAAAAGTAAATTTTGGGTCTACCAGCCTGGTCACCACAGTTATTTATTATTTAAGGTAGTGTATTAACTGCTTAGAGTCATTAATTGCACGTTGTATCTACAACAATTCAGTTTAGCATTATTAGTCGTTGGCAGCGACCAGTGATTCAGGTTATATTGTTTCTGTTATAACATTGTATACCCATATCTACAGGTAACAGCCTTGGCTCTGCTGCCAACCAGGTTATATTGTTTCTGTTATAACATTGTATACCCATATCTACAGGTAACAGCCTTGGCTCTGCTGCCAACCAGATTATATTGTTTCTGTTATAACATTGTATACCCATATCAACAGGTACCAGCCTTGGCTCTGCTGCCAACCAGGTTATATTGTTTCTGTTATAACATTGTATACCCATATCTACTGGTAACAGCCTTGGCTCTGCTTCCAACCAGGTTATATTGTTTCTGTTATAACATTGTACACCCATATCTACAGGTAACAGCCTTGGCTCTGCTGCCAACCAGGTTATATTGTTTCTGTTATAACATTGTATACCCATATCTACTGGTAACAGCCTTGGCTCTGCTGCCAACCAGATTATATTGTTTCTGTTATAACATTGTATACCCATATCAACAGGTACCAGCCTTGGCTCTGCTGCCAACCAGGTTATATTGTTTCTGTTATAACATTGTATACCCATATCTACTGGTAACAGCCTTGGCTCTGCTTCCAACCAGGTTATATTGTTTCTGTTATAACATTGTACACCCATATCTACAGGTAACAGCCTTGGCTCTGCTGCCAACCAGGTTATATTGTTTCTGTTATAACATTGTATACCCATATCTACTGGTAACAGCCTTGGCTCTGCTGCCAACCAGGTTATATTGTTTCTGTTATAACATTGTATACCCATATCTACAGGTAACAGCCTTGGCTCTGCTGCCAACCAGGTTATATTGTTTCTGTTATAACATTGTATACCCATATCTACTGGTAACAGCCTTGGCTCTGCTGCCAACCAGGTTATATTGTTTCTGTTATAACATTGTATACCCATATCTACAGGTAACAGCCTTGGCTCTGCTGCAAACCAGGAATTGTTTAGATTGTATATGCTTTTCCTTTCATTTATCTTCTGTATTATACAATTCCGAAATAAAACTCCTTACCTTACCACATTACCATTCCCACAAATGTAAAATATGTGACAGCACTGCATCATGCCCATATTTCTGTGTGAAACCACTCTTTTTAAGGGGTGGCCATACATAAACAAATTTTTGTACATCTCAGGAGTATGAAAATTGGGTGTAATGTTGCTGAAGTGACTTGCGTCACACCCATATCAAAAATATTTTAATATCTTGAGAATTGTTGATGTTATGGCATTTCATTTACCACATCTCAAAAATGGGCCAAGAAGCCCTGAAGCCCTTTGGGGTTTGGAGGCCCTGGGGGTTAGAATGATTCAATCAAATACAGATTTTGTGTGTATAGTGGCATTACCACATGAAATGTCTATGTAACATTAGAGAAAAAATAAAATATTCGCACTATAACCAAAGTTACAAGAATTTAAACAGGGCTCCCGTCAAGAATTCGTTATGGAGAAAAAATCCATTTTAAAGTCGAGAGTCATTATTCACATGAAAACAAAGTTCAACATTGCATAACAAATATTCATTGCTATTAGTGTTACATAGTCACCTGCTACACAGTAACGCTGTATCATACAATAACAATGGAGGCAATACTCAACACAGTGGTACTAGTTCACAGGGCTACTGTATTTTGGCAACTGCCTGTTTATTACAGTACATCAGCCCTTAAGGGGTGCCGTGACGTGCCCTTAGAATGAATCAATAAAATACATGTCTTGTGTACAGTAGGACTACCAGATGAAATGTCTATACAAAATCAGAGAAAATGTTATTGAAGAGTTTTTGAAAACATATGCAATATATGAAAATTTACCAGTTTTGGGGGCCCTGGGGGTTAGAATGATTAATTCAAATACAGATTTCTCGTGCATAGTGGCAGTACCCTAAAATATGTCTATTAGAGGAAAACTTGCTGAACGGTTTCTGAGATATGGCAGCTAACGGCAGACGGTGCACAGCGGATGCAGAGTGATGGCATAAGTCCTTTGGACCTTCGGCCCAAACGACTAAAAACAGTCCATGCCATGCATGAGTTTTTTTTAACAATACAATCATTTAAGATTTTGGCTTATAATCTCACGTATCCTCGTTCAAGGTTCTACATCCCTAAAGATGGAAAATATGTGACAGCGTTGCAGCACACACATACTTCTGTGTAAAATCACTCTTTGTAACATTTTCCCCATTTCTACAACAAGTTTTCTATGAAATTGGTAAAGGGGGGTGGCCATACACAAACCATTGTAAAATAATGAATATGCAACATAGGAGTATGACAATTTGGCACAATATGAATGCAGTATCAGGCTTCATACAGATAGTGTTTTACCTTGATAATTGGATTTTATGGCATTTTATCTACCACATCTCAAAACGCAATCCACGCCATTTAGGTTTCTTTCAACAACAAAAAATCCTTTAAAGTTCTGGCTAACAACCTCAGATATATTTCTTTTAGGTTTTTAGTCTACCAGAATATTGGCCTACATCCGTAGTGATGCAAAAACACTCTTTCTAACCATTTCCCCATTTCCGCAACAACACTTTTTCTATGAAATAGCTAATTTGGTGCCCATACACAAACCCTCATAAACTAGTTGTTATATATCGCAGGAATATGAAAATTGGATACAATATTATTGAAGTGTCTTCCTTTACAACCATATCAATTAATGTACTATTGTAATAACTTGATATTTTGTGGATTCTATGGCATCTTAATGGCAATTTATATATCGCATTTCAAAATGCAATCCACACCATTCAGGCTTTCAACAATAGAAATCACTTAAACGTTCTGGCTAATAACCTCGCGTGTCCACATTCAAGGTTCTTGTTGCCCCAGAATGTTGACTGGACTTCAATTGTTATTATGTACGCACAATATGAACATATTATTGCAGCTCTGTATTTAAAAAAAATTTCACTGAGAATATAATAGGACGGATTTGAGAGCATTATAGGACATGCGTTTCAAACTGTCATTGTGTGATAAGCTAGTTAAAATTAATATGTCAGGATTCGGGATGATCTGAGAAGTCTACATCAATCAATTAATATCAATTTAAGGTAACGTGGTGGTGACAGAATTGTACAGTAGACTTGAGTAGACTGGTGTAGAAGTAGAATTACTGTAACCCTCTCCTTCACAATGCAACATTTTAAACAGCTGGACTCTCCTCACGGCCAGTGTATCGTTCACCAGGCATCATCAAATGAAGAAATTGATCATTTTGTCAGTCCCCAAAACGATGAATCCTGACTAACATTGTTAGAACCTGCCCAAGGAACCAAGTCCCAAGTCTAGACATTGTCAAACATCTTACACAGAAGGAAACCCCCCAAATCTTCTATTACAGAAAATTTAAATACGTATCCATAGTAAGATGTTGATCTAGTCATTCAGCCAGGACATCATTTATGCAGAGACATGCGGCAAACAGGAACCCCAAACATCTGCTGCTACTCTTGTAGAGTGCAGTAGCGCAGCTGTAAGAGCTCGGGACTCTCAACTGAGAGACCGCAGGTTCAAATCCTGTGCGGCGATGTTGAACCATGGGCTAATTTGTTTACTCTACATTGCTTTGGTTCACTCAGCTGTATGAATGAGTACCTGGCTATAGACAGTGGTGGTTATTTGTGTACGAATAGTCTTCATGCATTACTTGCAATGTGGCTGGATGCTTCTCAGAGAAGTCAAGATGGTGTTCGATTGAACAGGTCTGCCAGGGAGTAAAGTGTAAAGCGCTTTGAACAGTCCTGAGGACTGGATACTGCGCTATAAAAGAACTAACCTTTTACTTATCTTTACCCTATGCAGTAAAAACATTTATTGGCCACTGAAGTGTTGACCGCGAATCAGCAAGTTGTATTTCCAGCCACCATTCAGCCTAGTGTGTTTGCAAATCTAGCTGGGGACAATATAGACAGGTTGGAAGAGACTCTCACAGGCAAAGGGACATCAGTGTACGGACCATATCTCCCGAAACTCAACCTACCAAGCACTGAGAAACAAAAGCAAAGAAGTGTGAACACCACAATTTAGAAGTATATGTTGCTGGTGAGTTGGTCCTCAAGTATTGACAACCAAATATAGGTACTTGCTAGAGAGGCAAATACAGACAATCAGACTAGCTGAACTAAGTTCCACCTCAGAACGAGAGACTTGATAAACATCTCATAATATATAATTGGTTACCTGTCTACCATCAATGCACCATCGACTCAGTTGACCACTGAGATTGAAATCTTGAATCGGTCAGAGCTCATGAGAAAAGAACTACAATTGCAAACAATTGTTGTTGTGATGTGTCAAGCTGTGTAGGCCAAAGTAAAGGAATTGCATGGAAACACAAATACCGCTATGGCAATATTATCTAAGTATTGGAACATTCCACACCATCTACAACGTCCTAGCAATAGGAAAGCGTTTTCGGGGGATGCTGATCCAAAGGACGTATGCAGCGAGTCAGGAATTGTTGCAGAAGATTTAGTTACTGGAGTCCTCGATGGCAAGATATACACCCGAGCTGTCCGAGTGCACAGGTATATCAATGAAACACCAATAAGACTAGCTCGAGCAGAGTTCAACATGTGAGTAAGAGAAAACCACCAGGAGAAGAAATCAGCGATCAGCTTGGTCTGAGACCAAGTACTGAATGAACAACTAGATGAATTGTGCCAACAAAACTGAGATAATGTGCTGCACAGTTAGTGGAGTTGAGGAACATTTGGAATGATTTCTAGGAACACATTCGCCACGGCAATGGAGAGTTGTCAACATTCTGGATGTCTCAGGTAGACATGGTAGAAGATGTGTTGCTTGGACTTCTGCTTGCTTTTTGCGAGGGGACATGTTGCATTGTGAAAGAGAGGGTTTCAGTAATTCGACTTATGTCCAGTCTACTCTAGTTTACTGTACAGTTCTGTCACCACTGCCATATTGCCTGAACCAGAAACCGTCAATGGTGCTAATGATAAGAATAATGAGTAAATGTGAAGAAATTGATATTAATTGGCTGACGTAGACTTCTCGGCGCATTATGAATTGTGAACTATGAACTCTAACTAGTTTATCACATTATTATAAGATGAAAATAATGTCCTTTCAACTCCATCGTACGACAGATAGTACTATAACTGAAATGTTAATGATCATCATAAGAAAATGACAAGTATGCTCTCACTAACAAATGCTCATTCTAATATCACCATACAAATAATATAGCTGCAAGAAAATGTGCCAAAATAATAACAACTGACGTTCAATCAACATTCTGGTGGTGATTTCTTATATTGATCCTGAAATGTGTGGATTGCATTTTCAGATGTGGTAGATAAAATGCCATAAAAGCCACAATTATCAAGGTATTACAATCCTTCTAAGATACCTACAAAGTCTGATACTTCACCCACATTGGATCCGATTTCCATATTCCAGCTATTTTATAACAGTTTGTGTATGACCACCCGTTTTGCAATTTCACAACAAACCTGCAGAATTGGGGAAAATGTTAGAAAGAGTGATTTTACACCAAAATATATTCGTGTGCTGAAACGGTATCAAACATTTTACATCTCTAGGGATGTAGGTAACATTCTGGGGTAATAAGAAATTTGATTGAGGATACATGAGATCATTAGCCAGAATGTTGAATGATTGTTGTTGTTTATAAAGCTCTGAATGGCGTGGATCGCTTTTTGAGATGTGGTAGATGAAATGCCATAACATCAACAATTCTCAAGATATTAAAACACTTTTGATATGGGTGTGACGCGAGACACTTTCGCAACATCACATCCAATTGTCACACTCCTGACCTGTACAATAACTACTCTATGGTGGTTTGTGTATGGCCATCCCGTTAGCAAATTCATGGACATTTTTTGTGGCGGAAATGGGGAAAGGATTAAAATGTGAATGCTGCAGTGGTATCACATATTTTCCTTCTCTAGGGTTCTAAGCCAATATTTGCAGCAACAGGAACCTTAAAAAACGATACATGAGGTGCTTAGCCAAAACTTTTAATGATTTCTGTTGAAAAATCTCTGAAAGTCGTGGATTGTTTTTGAGATGTGGTAGATGAAATGCTATAAAATAAAAAAATCTCAAGATATTAGACATCTTTTACATGTGTTGGTTGGGTTTGCTTATCCATTTCCGGACGTTGCAGCCTTGGTGGATTGTCTATAGATAGCTCTTTCGTTTGCCAGTCTCCCCACTCGCCAGACGTCTGCTCCTATCCATTCCTCCATTTACATGTGTACGACACAAAATACATGAGCAATATCAAATCCAATTTTCATACTCCTGAGCTGTATAATAACTAGTCTATGATGGTTTATTCTAGCAATTTCACGGAAAATTTGTTGTTGCGGAAATAGGGAGAGGTTTAAAAAGAGTGTTTCACACAGAAATATGGACATGATGCAGTGTACCATATATGTTCCATTTGTGGGGGTGTAGGGCAACATGCCGGTATATTTAGAACCTTCAGTGAGGATACATGTTGTTATTAGCTATATGTTAAAAACGTTTTTGCTGGAAAACCTGAATGGCGCGGATTGCACTTTGGGATGTGGTAGATAAAAAATAATGTTCATATGTGTGCGAAGCACGACACATCTGCCATGTTGCATCCAATTTTAATGTACCTGAGATATATAATAACTGTTTTATATATTTATAACTGTATCACACTTTTCGAAATGTCATGGAAAACTTGTTTCCGTGGAAATGGGGATAGTGTTAGTGTTGATTTCTCACAGAAAGCTACCAGTGTTCAATGTTATCACCTATTTCCCATCTCTGGGGATGTAGGCCTAACAAAAATCACTATGAGCATTCGTCCCTAAAAATGTATCGGCGACCCAAATTTGGTGTCCTGGCCTATGGACCTATTGTGTGAACAAGGTAACATGATCATCAGAAAATGTCATACGTTCAAATGATGTCAAGAAAACATTGCTTACTACTTTTTGTTCACCTATGTGTACTGCCTATCTATGGTGGAATTTTCATAACTATGCTATTAGGAAATTGTATGTCTCTTAGAATCTTACAACAATATATTCCGAATGGTGTTAGGTTATGACAGATATTGTAGTGCTAGTGAAATGTTTGTTTACAATAATTTACCTAACTGTGCTGCTGTTACTATATATTTGACATAGATTTATATGCCGCCTGTAGTTCACATGTCTAGAATATGGAAGTACTGGTTCAATTCCCTGTACATTTGGTTGACGACTGGTATTTCATTCTGCACATTGTAATTATGTTTGACATAGATTGATATGCCGCCTGTAGTTCACATGTCTAGAATATGGAAGTACTGGTTCAATTCCCTGTACATTTGGTTGACGACTGGTATTTCATTCTGCACATTGTAATTATATTTGACATAGATTTATATGCCGCCTGTAGTTCACATGTCTAGAATATGGAAGTACTGGTTCAATTCCCTGTACATTTGGTTGACGACTGGTATTTCATTCTGCACATTGTAATTATATTTGACATAGATTGATATGCCGCCTGTAGTTCACATGTCTAGAATATGGAAGTACTGGTTCAATTCCCTGTACATTTGGTTGACGACTGGTATTTCATTCTGCACATTGTAATTATATTTGACATAGATTTATATGCCGCCTGTAGTTCACATGTCTAGAATATGGAAGTACTGGTTCAATTCCCTGTACATTTGGTTGACGACTGGTATTTCATTCTGCACATTGTAATTATATTTGACATAGATTGATATGCCGCTTGTAGTTCACATGTCTAGAATATGGAAGTACTGGTTCAATTCCCTGTACATTTGGTTGACGACTGGTATTTCATTCTGCACATTGTAATTATATTTGACATAGATTGATATGCCGCCTGTAGTTCACATGTCTAGAATATGGAAGTTCTGGTTCAATTCCCTGTACATTTGGTTGACGACTGGTATTTCATTCTGCACATTGTAATTATATTTGACATAGATTGATATGCCGCCTGTAGTTCACATGTCTAGAATATGGAAGTACTGGTTCAATTCCCTGTACATTTGGTTGACGACTGGTATTTCATTCTGCACATTGTAATTATTGTTTATAACACAACTATAGAACTACGTATCGTATTTGTGTGTCGTATGGAGTCTGTGAATCAAACAATTATTATTATTGTTATCACTCCATACAAGAAACAGTGACACAGCCACCTGTCCAGTGTTGGCACTGCACCAATTTGTACCACCGAGAGGCACAAATCCTGGTCCACTGTTCTGCTTTCCGGGCAACTTTTCAGTCAAGTATGACTATTTTGGTGATTGTCTGGCCAAATGTGTGGCTTGATGAGGCCTATCATCTAATGGATACAAGACTCATAGCTTTCACAGCTGTGCCGCTAGTACAGCAGCAGCAATGGGGATATCATAGCTTTCACAGCTGTGCCACTAGTACAGCAACAGCAATGGGGATATCAGATGAGGACACCCAGCATATGGGCAGAGGGACATCAGTGGCATTTAATTGCTATCATAGACTGCCCACCCTAAAGGGCAGTTCCTTAGCAACATGGGTCAGATTGTAGCACGACTTGCTTCCCTTGGACATAGGGTCAGTGGGGATGCATAGTCTAACCAATTACTTCTCCAGGCGCATAAGGTCAGTGAGGTTGCAGAGTCTAACCAATTACTTCTCCAGACACATAGGGTCAGTTGGGCTACATAGTCTAACCAATTACTTCTCCAGGCACATAGGGTCAATGGGGCTGCATAGTCTAACCAATTACTTCTCCAGGCGCATAAGGTCAGTGGGGTTGCACAGTCTAACCAATTACTTCTCCAGGCACATAGGGTCAGTGGAGTTGCACAATCTAACCAATTACTTCTACAGACACATAGGGTCAATGGGGCTGCATAGTCTAACCAATTACTTCTCCAGATACCTAGGGTCAGTGGGGATGCATAGTTTAACCAATTACTTCTCCAGGCACATAAGGTCAGTGGGGTTGCAGAGTCTAACCAATTACTTCTCCAGACACATAGGGTCAATGGGGCTGCATAGTCTAACCAATTACTTCTCCAGACACCTAGGGTCAATGGGGCTGCACAGTCTAACCAATTACTTCTACAGACACATAGGGTCAATGGGGCTGCATAGGCTAACCAATTACTTCTCCAGGCACATAGGGTCAATGGGGCTGCATAGTCTAACCAATTACTTCTCCAGACACCTAGGGTCAGTGGGGCTGTATAGGCTAACCAATTATTTCTCCAGACACCTAGGGTCAGTGGGGCTGCATAGTCTAACCAATTACTTCTCCAGACACCTAGGGTCAATGGGACTGCACAGTCTAACCAATTACTTCTACAGACACATAGGGTCAATGGGGCTGCATAGTCTAACCAATTACTTCTCCAGACACCTAGGGTCAGTGGGGCTGCATAGTCTAACCAATTACTTCTCCAGGCACATAAGGTCAGTGGAGCTGCACAGTCTAACCAATTACTTCTCCAGACACCTAGGGTCAGTGGGGCTGCATAGTCTAACCAATTACTTCTCCAGACACCTAGGGTCAATGGGGCTGCACAGTCTAACCAATTACTTCTACAGACACATAGGGTCAGTGGGGCTGCATAGTCTAACCAATTACTTCTACAGACACATAGGGTCAATGGGGCTGCATAGTCTAACCAATTACTTCTCCAGACACATAGGGTCAATGGGGCTGCATAGTCTAACCAGTTACTTCTC
Organism: Escarpia spicata; assembly: GCA_963995525.1. NCBI lineage: Eukaryota > Metazoa > Annelida > Polychaeta > Sabellida > Siboglinidae > Escarpia > Escarpia spicata. The sequence continues at coordinate 38,370 of CAXEFP010001187.1, forward strand.
CAGGCGCATAGGGTCAGTAGGGCTGCATTGTCTAACCAACTACTTCTCCAGGTATATAGGGTCAGTGGGGCTGCATAGTCTAACCAACTACTTCTCCAGGTATATAGGGTCAAGGCAAGGGTGTTGGTGATGGACGTTGTATTCACATACACATTACATCTGTGGTAGGATATGTATATATCATAGGGTCAGTGGGGCTGCATAGTCTAACCAATTACTTCTCCAGACACATAGGGTCAAGGCAAGAGTGTTGGTGATGGACGTTGTATTCACATACGCATTACATCTGTGGTAGGATATGTATATATCATAGGATCAGTGGGGCTACATAGTCTAACCAATTACTTCTCCAGACACATAGGGTCAAGGTAAGAGTGTTGGTGATGGACGTTGTATTTACGTACACATTACATCTGTGGTAGGATATGTATATATCATAGGGTCAGTGGGGCTACATAGTCTAACCAATTACTTCTCCAGACACATAGGGTCAAGGCAAGAGTGTTGGTAATGGACGTTGTATTCACATACACATTACATCTGTGGTAGGATATGTATATATCATAGGGTCAGTGGGGCTACATAGTCTAACCAATTACTTCTCCAGACACATAGGGTCAAGGTAAGAGTGTTGGTGATGGACGTTGTATTCACATACACATTACATCTGTGGTAGGATATGTATATATCATAGGATCAGTGGGGCTGCATAGTCTAACCAATTACTTCTCCAGACACCTAGGGTCAATGGGGCTGCACAGTCTAACCAATTACTTCTACAGACACATAGGGTCAGTGGGGCTGCATAGTCTAACCAATTACTTCTACAGACACATAGGGTCAATGGGGCTGCATAGTCTAACCAATTACTTCTCCAGACACATAGGGTCAATGGGGCTGCATAGTCTAACCAGTTACTTCTCCAGGCGCATAGGGTCAGTAGGGCTGCATTGTCTAACCAACTACTTCTCCAGGTATATAGGGTCAGTGGGGCTGCATAGTCTAACCAACTACTTCTCCAGGTATATAGGGTCAAGGCAAGGGTGTTGGTGATGGACGTTGTATTAACATACACATTACATCTGTGGTAGGATATGTATATATCATAGGGTCAGTGGGGCTGCATAGTCTAACCAATTACTTCTCCAGGCACATAGGGTCAAGGTAAGAGTGTTGGTGATGGACGTTGTATTCACATACACATTACATCTGTGGTAGGATATGTATATATCATAGGGTCAGTGGGGCTGCATAGTCTAACCAATTACTTCTCCAGACACATAGGGTCAAGGCAAGAGTGTTGGTGATGGACGTTGTATTCACATACGCATTACATCTGTGGTAGGATATGTATATATCATAGGGTCAGTGGGGCTACATAGTCTAACCAATTACTTCTCCAGACACATAGGATCAAGGTAAGAGTGTTGGTGATGGACGTTGTATTTACGTACACATTACATCTGTGGTAGGATATGTATATATCATAGGGTCAGTGGGGCTACATAGTCTAACCAATTACTTCTCCAGACACATAGGGTCAAGGCAAGAGTGTTGGTAATGGACATTGTATTCACATACACATTACATCTGTGGTAGGATATGTATATATCATAGGGTCAGTGGGGCTACATAGTCTAACCAATTACTTCTCCAGACACATAGGGTCAAGGTAAGAGTGTTGGTGATGGACGTTGTATTCACATACACATTACATCTGTGGTAGGATATGTATATATCATAGGGTCAGTGGGGCTACATAGTCTAACCAATTACTTCTCCAGACACATAGGGTCAAGGTAAGAGTGTTGGTGATGGACGTTGTATTCACATACACATTACATCTGTGGTAGGATATGTATATATCATAGGGTCAGTGGGGCTACATAGTCTAACCAATTACTTCTCCAGACACATAGGGTCAAGGTAAGAGTGTTGGTGATGGACGTTGTATTCACATACACATTACATCTGTGGTAGGATATGTATATATCATAGGGTCAGTGGGGCTACATAGTCTAACCAATTACTTCTCCAGACACATAGGGTCAAGGTAAGAGTGTTGGTGATGGACGTTGTATTTACGTACACATTACATCTGTGGTAGGATATGTATATATCATAGGGTCAGTGGGGCTACATAGTCTAACCAATTACTTCTCCAGACACATAGGGTCAAGCCAAGAGTGTTGGTAATGGACTTTGTATTCACATACACATTACATCTGTGGTAGGATATGTATATATCATAGGGTCAGTGGGGCTACATAGTCTAACCAATTACTTCTCCAGACACATAGGGTCAAGGTAAGAGTGTTGGTGATGGACGTTGTATTCACATACACATTACATCTGTGGTAGGATATGTATATATCATAGGATCAGTGGGGCTACATAGTCTAACCAATTACTTCTCCAGACACATAGGGTCAAGGCAAGAGTGTTGGTGATGGACGTTGTATTCACATACACATTACATCTGTGGTAGGATATGTATATATCATAGGGTCAGTGGGGCTGCATAGTCTAACCAATTACTTCTCCAGGCACATAGGGTCAAGGTAAGAGTGTTGGTGATGGACGTTGTATTCACATACACATTACATCTGTGGTAGGATATGTATATATCATAGGGTCAGAGGGGATACATAGTCTAACCAATTACTTCTCCAGACACATAGGGTCAAGACAAGAGTCAGTGTTGGTGATGGACGTTGTATTCACATACACATTACATCTGTGGTAGGATATGTATATATCATAGTGTCAGTGGGGCTACATAGTCTAACCAATTACTTATCCAGGCACATAGTGTCAAGGCAAGAGTGTTGGTGATGGACGTTGTATTCACATACACATTGCATCTGTGGTAGGATATGTATATATCATAGGGTCAGTGGGGCTACATAGTCTAACCAATTACTTCTCCAGGCACATAGGGTCAAGGCAAGAGTGTTGGTGATGGACGTTGTATTCACATACAAATTGCATCTGTGGTAGGATATGTATATATCATAGGGTCAGTGGGGCTACATAGTCTAACCAATTACTTCTCCAGGCACATAGGGTCAAGGCAAGAGTGTTGGTGATGGACGTTGTATTCACATACACATTACATCTGTGGTAGGATATGTATATATCATAGGGTCAGTGGGGCTACATAGTCTAACCAATTACTTCTCCAGGCACATAGGGTCAAGGCAAGAGTGTTGGTGATGGACGTTGTACTCACATACACATTACATCTGTGGTAGGATATGTATATATCATAGGGTCAGTGGGGCTACATAGTCTAACCAATTACTTCTCCAGGCACATAGGGTCAAGGCAAGAGTGTTGGTGATGGACGTTGTATTCACATACACATTACATCTGTGGTAGGATATGTATATATCATAGGGTCAGTGGGGCTACATAGTCTAACCAATTACTTCTCCAGGCACATAGGGTCAAGGCAAGAGTGTTGGTGATGGACGTTGTATTCACATACACATTACATCTGTGGTAGGATATGTATATATCATAGGGTCAGTGGGGCTACATAGTCTAACCAATTACTTCTCCAGACATATAGGGTCAAGGCAAGAGAGTTGGTGATGGACGTTGTATTCACATACACATTACATCTGTGGTAGGATATGTATATATCATAGTGGCCCGTACGTTTGGACACTTTCCGTTAAGTCAATATTCACCTTGTTGGTGGTAAGGTGGTATGCAGCCCCTTGAGCATAGGAACAGTGGGCTTGCATCACTGGAACCATTCAATCTTTTTGGGACTTTGTGTCTTATAGTCAACACTTAGCGACATATTTTGGAGATATGGGGACCGACCGGATAAAAGCTCCAAACGTGTTCCACAGCTTCCTTAGGTTGGTAGCTTTTGGATCGGAGTCACCAATTATTTTGGGTGGGTCCATTATTTTTCACCGCCATCAAACAAAACCTGCCATTCTGCTACTATTCTCCATTGGATATAGACACAGAATTAAAAATGCAAAAAGTACATAAAATAGAAATGCCGCAAGTGATACTGTTTGACCCAGACATTGATCCATCAACATCAGTAACTTGTGTTCTACCTGTCAAATAGTTTCCAAAACGCAGATATTTCATCTGCTCCTATACTCTTAAGTTTATTCAAAAGAATGCTGTAATTTAGAGTATCAAGAGCTTTTTGTAATAAAAAAAAAAGCTTACTCATGTAATTAACTTTATCGCTTTCTTGTTTAATATAATCAGTTGGAATACGACGACTGTTATAAAGTCACTTAATTGATTGAAGGCAGTTTTTTGAAAGACTGGAAATTATACTTAACACTGAAATACGTCTGTAGTTGATAACGTCAGTCTTATTGTTCTTCTTATGCAGTGAGACAACCCTGGTCATCTTAACACTGAAATACGTCTGTAGTTGATAACATCAGTCTTATTGTTCTTCTTATGCAGTGAGACAAACCTGGTCATCTTAACACTGAAATACGTCTGTAGTTGATAACATCAGTCTTATTGTTCTTCTTATGCAGTGAGACAAACCTGGCCATCTTAACACTGAAATACGTCTGTAGTTGATAACATCAGTCTTATTGTTCTTCTTATGCAGTGAGACAACCCTGGCCATCTTAACACTGAAATACGTCTGTAGTTGATAACATCAGTCTTATTGTTCTTCTTATGCAGTGAGACAAACCTGGTCATCTTAACACTGAAATACGTCTGTAGTTGACAACATCAGTCTTATTGTTCTTCTTATGCAGTGAGACAAACCTGGTCATCTTAACACTGAAATACGTCTGTAGTTGACAACATCAGTCTTATTGTTCTTCTTATGCAGTGAGACAAACCTGGCCATCTTAACACTGAAATACGTCTGTAGTTGACAACATCAGTCTTATTGTTCTTCTTATGCAGTGAGACAAACCTGGTCATCTTAACACTGAAATACGTCTGTAGTTGATAACATCAGTCTTATTGTTCTTCTTATGCAGTGAGACAAACCTGGCCATCTTAACACTGAAATACGTCTGTAGTTGATAACATCAGTCTTATTGTTCTTCCTATGCAGTGAGACAAACCTGGTCATCTTAACACTGAAATACGTCTGTAGTTGATAACATCAGTCTTATTGTTCTTCTTATGCAGTGAGACAAACCTGGTCATCTTAACACTGAAATACGTCTGTAGTTGACAACATCAGTCTTATTGTTCTTCTTATGCAGTGAGACAAACCTGGTCATCTTAACACTGAACTACGTCTGTAGTTGATAACATCAGTCTTATTGTTCTTCTTATGCAGTGAGACAACCCTGGCCATCTTAACACTGAAATACGTCTGTAGTTGATAACATCAGTCTTATTGTTCTTCTTATGCAATGAGACAAACCTGGTCATCTTAACACTGAAATACGTCTGTAGTTGACAACATCAGTCTTATTGTTCTTCCTATGCAGTGAGACAAACCTGGCCATCTTAACACTGAAATACGTCTGTAGTTGATAACATCAGTCTTATTGTTCTTCTTATGCAGTGAGACAAACCTGGTCATCTTAACACTGAAATACGTCTGTAGTTGACAACATCAGTCTTATTGTTCTTCTTATGCAGTGAGACAACCCTGGCCATCTTAACACTGAAATACGTCTGTAGTTGATAACATCAGTCTTATTGTTCTTCCTATGCAGTGAGACAACCCTGGTCATCTTAACACTGAAATACGTCTGTAGTTGATAACATCAGTCTTATTGTTCTTCCTATGCTGTGAGACAACCCTGGCCATCTTAACACTGAAATAGGTCTGTAGTTGATAACATCAGTCTTATTGTTCTTCTTATGCAGTGAGACAAACCTGGTCATCTTAACACTGAAATACGTCTGTAGTTGACAACATCAGTCTTATTGTTCTTCTTATGCAGTGAGACAAACCTGGCCATCTTAACACTGAAATACGTCTGTAGTTGATAACATCAGTCTTATTGTTCTTCCTATGCAGTGAGACAAACCTGGCCATCTTCTGTTTTACATTTTGTTGATGAACCAACTTCTTTCAGAATTTGCCTGTTTTGTTTTTTTGGTCGATTTGGATTTATCTTGTATGGTGCCAGTTTAGAAGATAAGAAACCTGTTCCATGCCCTAGCAACATTGTAACAACTAAAAATGTCTGCCCAGTTCATATCATGTAAATATTGTATAAGCTTTTTTACTATAACGTTCAGAAGACCAAATATGAACTGTATTATGTCTATCCATTCTAACTGTGGTCATCTTGCCAGTACAATAAGTTATCACATTGTTATGTTTTGCAATGTATAATTTATGCGTACGCTGTGTTGTGGTGTTTAACAGTGGTGTGGTGTTTTACACAGGTCTGTGTGATGCGCCTAGTAGTGTAGCGTGTAATATGTAGTTTGTGCTTCATACTCTCACTTTCAGCTACAGCCGCCAGATAGCTCCTTCGAGTGAAAAGGGAGCCGAGTGTGTATGTCTCCCCTGCTGGTACACAGCCTCTCTATAAACAAGACTCTAGCACAACCTCCTTGTGGTACACTGCGGATACTGGGCACCTTACGGCCCCAGGCGAATATGCTAGGGATCTCGGAGGAGAATGGGACCTTAAAGGTGCACCTGTGCATGACCCACTGATGTGTGGAATACACTCTGCCAGTCACCAACCCATGTCCCAGCTATGGGTAAATAGCACCCTCCCCCATCGGCAGCAGGATGTGAGTATAACGACGAAGGCAGTAGCGGACTACTCTGCTTCACTGGCGGAATCGTGTGATGCCTGGTGGACGTCGAGACAAACTCTGCTGACGTTCTGGCAGAGATCAATCACCCTAGTTAGTAGGGTATTGCGAGGCAATCAGCTTGGAGAGGAGATGGGTGCCGCCAAGCTTTCACAAGCCCACTGAAAGGGCATGAGTGACAAGCAACAAACTATTAACATGCCGGATTGGTCGAGGCCCGGATCAACAACGACCGCGCACTCCACTGACAGACTTCAGGGTGGAGGTGACAAATACGCTTCTGGAGCCCAGACTACAATCAAGCTGCCAACAAAACGAATCACAATAGGAACATGCAACGTGCGCACTCTCTACGCTTGCGGGAAAATGAAAGAGCTGACGCATGAACTGAAGCGCTATCGATGAGACATCCTGGGTCTTGCCGAAGTCAGATGGACAGGCTTCGGAGAAACATCTACAGAGGAGTGACACAAATTATGATTCTGTGGAGAAGACACAAAACATCAAAATGGAGTAGCCTTTATTGTATGAAAAGAAACAGCTGCATGCGTCGTCAGTTGCACTCCAACCTCTAGTAAGACTCATCTCGCTCCGCATTTCTGCAAAACCACACAATATCACCATCATTCAGGTCTATGCCTCAACCACAGACCATGACGATGAATTTCTAGAACCACAACACGGCATACTCCAAACGGTCTTGTTCACAATCAGATTGATTACATACTGGTCCCACAACGCTTCAAATCCAGCATCAATAAGGCAAACACAAGGACATTCCCTGGCACCGATATTGATAGTGACCATGATCTTGTATTCACAACCATCAAATTGAGGCTGAAAACGAAGTGCTTTCAAAGAAATCATCGCATTCGATTTGACCTTGAGAAACTCAAAGACCCAAACATTGCAGGAGAGTTTAAGACACAGATAGGCGGGAAGTTTGCAACCCTCAGCTGCCTGGATAGTGATGTCAACACCGTCGCTAAGGATCTTAAAGAGCTTACTCGAAACAGCTCACGAGGTGCTTGGATGCTGAGGAAGAAGAACCAACCTTGGGTCTCAGATGAGATTCTTGACCTATGTGAGAAGAGAAGGGACTTGAAGCAGCAGAAGCATACTTCTCTCGAAGCGTGGACACAATATAGCATGGTGAATAAAGAAGTAAGGAAGAAGATGAAAGAGAAGGGACTTGAAGCAGCAGAAGCATACTTCTCTCAAAGCATGGACACAATACAGCATGGTGAATAAAGAAGATGAAAGAGAAAGGACTTGAAGCAGCAGAAGCATACTTCTCTCGAAGCGTGGACACAATACTGCATGGTGAATAAAGAAGATGAAAGAGAAAGGACTTGAAGCAGCAGAAGCATACTTCTCTCGAAGCGTGGACACAATACAGCATGGTGAATAAAGAAGATGAAAGAGAAAGGACTTGAAGCAGCAGAAGCATACTTCTCTCTAAGCATGGACACAATACAGCATGGTGAATAAAGAAGATGAAAGAGAAAGGACTTGAAGCAGCAGAAGCATACTTCTCTCGAAGCGTGGACACAATACTGCATGGTGAATAAAGAAGATGAAAGAGAAAGGACTTGAAGCAGCAGAAGCATACTTCTCTCGAAGCGTGGACACAATACAGCATGGTCAATAAAGAAGTAAGGAAGCAGATGGAAGAGAAGGGACTTGAAGCAGCAGAAGCATACTTCTCTCGAAGCATGGACACAATATAGCATGGTGAATAAAGAAGTAAGGAAAAAGATGAAAGAGAAAGGATTCGAAGCAGCAGAAGCATACTTCTCTCGAAGCATGGACACAATATAGCATGGTGAATAAAGAAGTAAGGAAGAAGATGAAAGAGAAGGGACTTGAGGCAGCAGAAGCATACTTCTCTCGAAGCATGGACACAATATAGCATGGTGAATAAAGAAGTAAGGAAGGAGATGAAAGAGAAGGGACTTGAAGCAGCAGAAGCTTACTTCTCTCGAAGCATGGACACAATATAGCATGGTGAATAAAGAAGTAAGGAACAAGATGAAAGAGAAGGGACTTGAAGCAGCAGAAGCATACTTCTCTCGAAGCATGGACACAATATAGCATGTGAATAAAGAAGTAAGGAAAAAGATGAAAGAGAAAGGACTTGAAGCAGCAGAAGCATACTTCTCTCGAAGCATGGACACAATACAGCATGGTGAATAAAGAAGTAAGGAAGAAGATGAAAGAGAAAGGACTTGAAGCAGCAGAAGCATACTTCTCTCAAAGCATGGACACAATACAGCATGGTGAATAAAGAAGTAAGGAAGAAGGTGAAAGGGGCGAAAGAGGATTGGATCGAGGACAGATGCTTGGGCATTGAACAAGAAATAACAGCAGGATGCAGCAAAAAGGCCTTTGACACTCTCAGGATTCTAACCAAGACCCAACAGCACAAGGCAACAGCCATAGAAGACATTAATGGAAATCTCCTGACAGAAACCAGTGCAGTATTGAATCTGTGGACAGAGTACTGCAATGATCTCTACAACTACAACCTCCAGTCAGACACCAGTATAACCCATACAGTCCAGACACAGAATAGAGAACCAGTAAGACTACCTGTTCTAAGGAAAGAGGTTTTAGAGGCAGTGAGACGGCTGAAATCGGGAAATTCGGGTGGACAACGAGTGGACAACATCCCCGCAAAACTGCTGAAAAAGGGGGGCGAAGCAACAACAACAACATTCCTCACAGTCGTATGTCAGAAGATTTGGGAGACCAAAGAGTGGCCACAGGAGTGGAAACAGTCGCTCGTCATTCCTCTGTCCAAGAAAGGGAACCTCAGACAAGAACTGGCGCACAATTAGCCTTAACAGCCATCCCCGCAAGATCATGCTCAAAGTAATTCTCAACTGGTTGGAATCTATGAACTTCTAGCTGAAGAGCAAGCAGGTTTCAGAGCGGGGAGGAGCACAGTCGAACAGGTATTCAACACCAGAGTCATCACAGAGAAACATCTACAACACCAACGAGATCTCTTTCACAACTTCATAGACTTCAAGAAAGCATTTGACAGAGTTTGGCATGATGGACTGTGGCAGGTCCTCAGAGGTTACAACATAGAGGAAGGACTGATACAAGTCACAGAGACACTGTACATAGATGCCAGCAGTGCAGTCCTGGTGAACAACTAGATCGGGGATTTCTTCAGAACAACAATGGGCGTCCGACAAGGATGCGCGCTCTCCCCAGTGCTCTTTAACATATTCCTGGAGAAGATGATGCAGGACACCCTACTCAACCACCATTGCACCATCTCCATCGGTGGCAGGTCCGTCTCTGACCTTCGCTTCGCTGACGACATCGATCTCATGGCCTGCAGCAATAGCGAACTTCAAAGCCTTACCAATAGATTGGTCCAGAGTGCAGAGACTTACGGCATGAAGGTCAGCACAGAGAAGAGCAAAGTCTTGGTTAACAGCACAAGCAACGTCAGAGCAGACATCATCATGAATGGTGAAAAGATAGAAGTCAGCAGCTTTAAATATCTAGGAGCGACCTTGTCTAAGGAAGGTAACTGCACCACAGAAATACGTATCTAGGAGCGACCTTGTCTAAGGAAGGTAACTGCACCACAGAAATACGTATCTAGGAGCGACCTTGTCTAAGGAAGGTAACTGCACCACAGAAATACGTATCAGGATCGCCTCAACAACGGCAGCCATGGCAAGATTGGAGAGGATCTGGAGAAGAAGTAGTATACGGTTCACAACCAAATATACCCTGTTCAAATCACTTGTACTATCCATCTTTCTATGCGGATGTGAGACGTGGACACTCCTCTCTAAGGATGAGAAAAAGATCAAAGCATTCGAGTCCAAATGCTTGAGGAAGATGCTCCACATCTCCTACATGGAGCATGAGACCAATGAGTATGTGCAGAGAAAGGTGACATCCCTGGTGGGCCCACAAGAACCTCTACTGGCAACTGTCACGGGAAGGAAACTGACATGGTTTGAATACGTGACACGTCAGGCTAGCCTACCGAAGACGATCCTGCAGGGCACCCTGGAGGGAAGACGTCGTCATGGACGTCAGAGGAAGAGCTGGATGGACAATGTTATGGAATGGACGGCTATCTCCGTGCCAGAGCCCCTCATCACAGCCACTGACAGAGAGGAATGGTGGAACATCACAGCTGCAGCGTCACTTATGTCCCCCCGACGACCAAGTTAGTGAAGGGACTAAGTGAAAGTAAAATGCGAACACACCAACAAGAGCACTTCAATACACATTATTCTGTGATCTCTGTCTACTATAGTGTATTAATGATAACATTAAGAATGAACATTTACTAATTCAAACACCGAGTACTCTTGACTGGCACACTTTTTTCATGATCAGGCACTAAAATTAGGTCAATGGCAGATTCACTATCACTACATACGTACATACTCTAGTAGGTTCTACAAACATCTGTTTCAGTACAAATGCACGTTCAAAGTAACAGAGAATATTGACAGGAACATTGTTCTAGTTGGCACCAAAACGTTAGCATTAAAATCGCCAAGGAAGATGAATTCGTTAAAATCGTTTCATTCATTTAACGACAGTTCTAATAGTTAATAAATGTTGCATTGTCCCGGTGGTCTATAGCAAATCCCTGTCAGTATGGGATGTGCCAAACTGTCTTCACGCCGTTAGTTAATAAGGAAGTTCAGGTAATCTGTACCATCGGGTAAATACTACTGATGCGATTACCAAGAATAGGGTGACACTTCAGAATTGAATGATGGAATGATAATAACCCCTGAGGCAGACATTCCATTAAAGGTAAACCAAAATAGCACCAAAGACGCTGATTGGAAAACAATCAACAGCTAGCAGCTAAACAGACCCTATACGAATGTGAAGTCGTAAAGAATCTTGCTTTGCGTCAGGGCCGGCGCCGGCAAGGGCATCAGAAAGAGAAAAACAACATTGAAGATATACTGATGGCGCTGCATAAGTCGCCTAGGGGACTGCCAGTCTTTGCGGTTACGGATCTGTCCACCCTGCCGCCGCTCGACGTCAACAACATCGACTTTGGTCACATTATCTCCGAGTTTCGTGCGATGCGGGCAGAAATGGCGGATCGGCGGCGTGACATGACAGCCGTCAAATCGAGGGAACCGGACCCGGTGATATGGCCTCAGCGTAAGCCTGAGTTCACGACAGATGATCGACAGACGCTTCGGGTGAATCTGCCGCCGATCAGCGCAGTCACCACAGCCGAACCGAGCCACACGTCGGCCGACGTAAACGTGAGTAACATTCGAGCTACGTCTACTCGTCAGCGTAGCCATGCGACGGTTAACACAACACCTCTACCAGCTGCGAACGTTATCGGGAACCGTGCGCCGGGTGTCACAAAACAACCAAGTAAGACTATCGTTGACGATGACTTTAAGCTGGTGTCTGGCAAGAAAAGGCGCAGTAACGGCTCGAAGGCGGTGATCGGCACGCGGAAATGCGGTAACCAGCTCAAAGTAAAGGATGGACGATTCCTGACAGCCTTTATTTCACGACTGGATCCTACGGTCACTGTCGATGACATGTCTTTGTATGTGAAATCTGTGCATAAGCTCGAGGCCAAATGTGTGAAACTAAAAACTAAGCATGAGAGTTATGCCTCATTCACGGTTGATGTTATATGCAATGACGCATCTAAGTTTTATGACCCGGACAACTGGCCATCTGGTGTATACTTGAGGAAATTCTTTAACACCAAGAACTAAGTTATGGAAATTAACATCACATCTTTTAATTGTAATGGATTTAAAGGTTTTATGCCCTTCTTAAATGATGTGTTAATGGAATGTGATATATTGTGCCTACAAGAGCTTATGCTCACTAAACAAGATTGCCATATACTAAACACCTGTCACGATGGTTATGTGGGCTATGGTGTTTCTCCTGTAGATGCATCTTGTGGTATTTTAACTGGTAGGCCGTATGGTGGTGTAGGTTTTTTATGGAAACATTCCCTTGATCAATACATCACGATTCTTGACCAATGCTATGATTGGCTATGCGGCATAAGAATGTGTTGGGGTAACAAGGAGTACTATCTACTAAACGTATATTTACCTTATGAATGCGAGAAAAACAGGGACAAATTCAATGATTATATGTCCAAAATTGCTGTATATGTTAATGATATTAATAGCTCGTGCATCACTATTGTTGGTGATTTTAACGCGGATATTTCCAAGAAATCAGTTTTTGGGAATATCTTACTTGATTTCTGCAAAGAATGTACTCTGGCTATATGTGATCAAGATACTCTCCCGATAGACACATATACATACGTTAGTTCTGCCTGGGGAACTACATCATGGCTAGACCATATCATATGTACCGCTGATGCGAAGGATTGCCTATCTAACATGTCCATTCTTTATGACGTTATTTATTCTGATCACCACCCGATATCGTTCAGCATAGACAGTGATATTGTACCAGAATGCGTTAGTGGTAGTGGCAATACTAATGAGATTAAGCAAGGCATACAGTGGGACAGATTAAACCCACAAGACATTGACGCATACAGAGAATGCACGAACGTTGAATTGAGCAAACTGAATGTTCCACCGGGTGTTAGATGCAATGATCCCAATTGTCATAACTGTAATCATCATGATGATCTCGATGACTTTTACAATTCTATCGTTATTACATTGAAGAGGTGTGGTCACACACTCCGGTCAAATCGCAAAGGTGCTTATAAGTATAATGTTGTACCAGGTTGGAACGAGCGAGTGAAAGAGCTTCATTGTGCAGCCCGTGATGCTTACTGTATATGGAAAGAGACTGGCAAACCTAGACAAGGTGACATTTTTAATGTTATGAAATTATCCAGAATGAAATTCAAGCAGGCGATCAGAAAATGTAAAAGGGAGAAAGAAACTATCATTGCTGATAACATTGCAGAACAGTTGTGTCAGAAAGACCACCGCAAATTCTGGAAAGAAATTAAGCACTGTACGAACAGTAAAATAAAACTTCCGACAAACATTGATAATATACATGGTGACGTAAACATCGGGTCAATGTGGAAGCATCATTATGAACATTTATTTAATGATGTGGAGGATAGTCGATGTGATAAAGTTTGTTATGATTGTTCCACTGGCAACAACGGAATGACTGTTGGTGCAGTTGAACTGATGGATATTATTAATGGACTCTCAACAAATAAGTCACCAGGTCTGGACGGTATCAATGCAGAACATATTAAGTTCGCTGATTATCAACTCGCTGTGCTTTTGTCTATCCTTGTGTCTTCGATTCTGGTGCATGGTTATTTACCAAAAGAAATTTCACAGTCTGTTATTGTACCAATTATTAAAGACAAGAATAGACGAGTAAACGACAAAGGGAATTATAGGCCAATATGTCTATCGAACATATTTTCGAAGATAATAGACTGTTCTTTTTAACAGAATGGAAATGTACTTGGAAACCACTCCTAATCAATTTGGCTTTAAGCCTAAACATGGAACAGAGTTATGCGTGTTTGCATTTAAGGAATTATTAAGGTTCTACACTGAACATGGTTCAGCTATGCACGTCGCGTTTTTAGATGCATCAAAGGCGTTTGATCGTGTCAACCGATATAAACTTTTAACGAAACTAGAACAACGAAATGTACCGAACTATATCTTAAGAGTACTCAGCAATGAATTCAATAACCAGTGTGTATGCATACATTGGGGAAATACCTACTCGGACTTCTTCTCGGTAGGCAATGGTGTTAAGCAAGGTGGGAAGTTATCCCCTTTGCTTTTTAACATTTATATGGATAATCTCAGTATACAACTGCACAAAAAACAAATCGGTTGTAGTCTTGGTAACATGGTTGTTAATCACCTTATATATGCCGATGATCTACTTCTGTTTGCACCTTCTGCTAAAGGACTACAAACACTACTTGACATGTGTTACTCATATGGATGTGAGCACGACGTGCAATACAATGCGGGTAAATCCCTGGTCATGTACTTTGAATCTAGAATGTCAAATCTGTCTAAAGAAATGACATTAGGAGGAAAGAAGCTAAACTTTGCCACCTCTTGTAAATATCTTGGACATGTCATTTCTAATAACTTGTCTGATGAGTCTGACATGCAAGCCAAAGTGAGACTTTTGTATGCCAAGAGTAACATGTTACGTCAAAAGTTCCACTTTTGTTCAACTGCTGTAAAAAATAAGCTATTTACAGCGTATTTTGGTAATATCTATATGTGTGCGTTATGGGTGAATTTTAGAAAAGTTAATTTTCAGCAATTCGTTGTTGCATATAATAACTCTTTCAGAATATTGAACAATTTGCCCATGAGATGTAGCGCTAGCCACATGTTTGCTACAGCTAATGTCAGCTCGGGTAAATGTGTAATCAGAAAGGCTATTTTTAGCTTAATGAATAGGATTGACATGTCTTTGAATCCCATTATTTATAGCATTAAAACTAGCGACGTGTATTGTACTTCGAAACAGCGGCACCAGTGGGTCCGGGATTTATATAATTTTTAAACATATTGTTCTTATCGATGTATTTTTATATTTATTTACATACTTTTATTGATGTACTTGTATATGTGGACATGATGATTGTCTGAAATAAATACATTATTATTATTATTATTATTAATAGGCAAATTTAATTTTTAACACTCAATGATGTAAAATTTCACAGAAATAAAGTGGATGCTGTGTTTTCTCAACCTTACTTAATTTTTTTCTTGTGAACATGGACAGTCATTCATAAACACATTTACATGTTTTACCCGTGGTTTGTTGACACTCATAAAACATTAAGCCATACTTATTCTATGTCATGCGTTTTGTGCAGTCAATACCCCCTTTACAAGGGTAAATGGTACTAAGGCATACAAAAGCAAACTTGACATCCCACGTACAAGAAGAGTTTCGAGAAAACAAATCGTCAAAGACATGATCATCAACTGTACAGTCCATCTTGTAGCCCCCCTGCAATTTGCATATATGCAAAGGAGAGGGGAGGAGGGTGCAGTCGCTACTCTGCTAAACATTGTAATCTCTCATCTTGAGAAGGCCAAACCCAATGCCAGACTTCTCTACCTTGATACGCGTTCTGCTTTTAATAATCTGCAGCCTCACTGCTTTATCAAATGCTGATTTCTGAGTTGAAACTTGAGTCTGACTTGGCCCTATGAGTACTTGATTTTTGGTGGGGGGACCCTAACAAGTTTGTGTGAATAACATCATATGAAGTGTGAAGGTTGTCTCCACTGGCTCTTCCCAAGGATATGTCTTATATTGCCTGCTGTTCGTTTTGTATAGATGACTGTAGGAGCACCCATCACAGTAGGTTTTTTTAAATTAAATTCTCAGATGATACAGCTTTACTCAGTTTATTGTTTAACGAAGAAGACTTTGTTGAATGGTGTGATAAATAGGCGGGACTGTCACTGTGACGTTACGTATAAGAAGACTTTGTTGAATGGTGTGATAAATAGGCGGGACTGTCACTGTGACGTTACGTATAAGAAGACTTTGTTGAATGGTGTGATAAATAGGCGGGACTGTCACTGTGACGTTACGTATAAGAAGACTTTGTTGAATGGTGTGATAAATAGGCGGGACTGTCACTGTGACGTTACGTATAAGAAGACTTTGTTGAATGGTGTGATAAATAGGCGGGACTGTCACTGTGACGTTACGTATAAGAAGACTTTGTTGAATGGTGTGATAAATAGGCGGGACTGTCACTGTGACGTTACGTATAAGAAGACTTTGTTGAATGGTGTGATAAATAGGCGGGACTGTCACTGTGACGTTACGTATAAGAAGACTTTGTTGAATGGTGTGATAAATAGGCGGGACTGTCACTGTGACGTTACGTATAAGAAGACTTTGTTGAATGGTGTGATAAATAGCATTTGTGCCTGAATGCAACAAAAACCAATGTTATGTGGGTAACTTCAGGAAAGACCCTTCACCCCAGACTGACACCGTCATCCAAGTTTGATAAGGTGGAGGCAGTTGACGTTTATAAATACCTCTGTACGACAATTGACAGCCGACTGAGGTGGGACTGTCACTGTGACGTTACGTATAAGAAATGCCAGCAGCGTCTATACTGTCTAAGGAAGCTTTGTTCTTTTAGCATTGATGATACCATTTTGTCAATGTTTATAAGTCATTTATCCAGAGCGTTTTAACCTTTCTTTTATCTGTTGATTTGGGGATGTCAGTCAAAAAGACAAGAATGATCTGCAGTGTATTATAAACATTAGAAGTAAACTGACCGGTGTGAAACAACCCATTCTCACTGAACTGTATGAAAAGCAGATATTGCAAAAAGCTACTTGCATTCTAGCTGATAACACGCATATTTTACAAGAAGAATATGAGCTTCTGCCATCGTCCTGACGGTTTAGAACTGTCACATGCAGAACAAATAGGAAGCGGTTGTCATTTGTTCCAATGTCTGTTTTATTGTATTGTATAATTAAAAGACTTTTAATCGCTAATATTTTGAAGACTTATTTTGGACAACTGGATCTCTGGATGAGACTGGACTCAAAATATCCTGGGTTGTGTAAGAGAATAGGTTATTTATGCAGTACTGATTTCTTTTTTTGCAAAACTTTCCGGTATATAAATTCACATGTCCTGTACATAATGTACTTGTACATATTTGTTTATTTAAATCTATAATGAAGCATTTTAAATAAACGCATCAATGTTTTAGCATTCTTACTTTTTAAAGTCGTATAATAATAATATAATTGATATAGAAATGCATGTGACTGTTTTGTATAAGTTTAAGTCAGTTAAATACACTGAAATGGCTTTAAGAAAAGCCATCAATCTGGGTGCACAAATCTGCTGCAGCAATACATATGTTCAATATAATACATGTTGTTCATGTCAATATGTCCAGTGGGGCACTACAATTCCACATATGACCCCACTTCCTGGACCCTGGGCAACCTAGGTCCTTTCTCCCAAAACCTGCAATGAACACTGCAGCAATAGGAAGCATGACAGGAGGGTGGGGTTCACAAACATCAACAATTAGCGTGGTGTACTTTATGGATAGCCCCTAGCCTCAGTTACTGTAAACATGTGTTTGAACATTCAAAGTCCATATCAAACAGTAAATTTCAATATGTTAACACAAGTATGTTGGATATGAATAAATGGAAATAAAAGGTTGTAAGACTTACTTGAGCTTGGTGACACGACACTCTGGCTGCCTTAACACCCATGACAGCGCCAGCATTTCTGTCGGGAACACTTTGGTTGACTCGATCGTCTTCGGCAGAAGGTCAACAAGACCCAGTTGCTGAGACTCGTGTATGACAGTCAGCAGTTGCATCGTGTCAAACACACGAGCTAGTTTCTCAATGAAAGCACGAGATTCCAAGGTTCTGGCTGTAGGTGAAATGTTGTAAAACTAATTATACGTTTTTTTTGGAAAAACTACACATACAAGAATTGGATGTTCATTTGTTTGGTGTTGAATGCATGCACGTAAAATGCAACATATAACAAGTAGATAACATTATGATTATATTTTCTAAATAAGGTAGTTACAACAAAATAAACTGTAAATGAATTCTGACACTCAAAAGTAAAACATTGATGTTTCACTGTCTAGACACTGTATTAGATGAAATAAACAAAATGCATCAAAAGTAAAACATTGTTGTTTCACTGTCTAGACACTGTATTAGATGAATTAGACACAATGCATCAAAAGTAAAACATTGTTGTTTCATTGTCTAGACACTGTATTAGATGAAATAGACAAAATGCATAAAAACCAATATAAACTGTCCACTAGAGCCGGCAACAGTAGTCGCTGGTGCATCATTCTTCTTAGTGACATCAGTATTGCAGTAGATGGTTTAATCTACTGGGTGAGACTACTTCCAGTACTTACACACAGAGTTGCACTCTAACCTGCTTTGACTGGGAAGTGGAACGCAGTGGTGCAGTGGCTAGTGGCTAGAGCAATGTAATTTAATTTGAGATAACCCGGGTTCGGATCTTATGTTGCCGTGTCGAACCTTGGACAAGTTCATTCACTCTACATTGTTCCAGTTCACTCAACTGTATAAATGAGTGCCTGGCTATAGACAGTGGTGGATATTTGAGTACAAATAGTCTTCGTGCATTAACTGCAGCATGGCTGACTACATCCCAGAGAAGTCGAGATGGTGTTCGATTGAACAGATCTGGCTGGGAGTAAAGTGTAAACTCTTTGAGCAATCCTAATGACTGGATACTGCGCTATATAAGAACTTATATAAAACAAAGTAAAACTGGTTAAAACTGACCACAACTGGTTTAATACTGGGACATTTGGATCAAGCCAAACATCAGATTTTTACAAAGGGTGTTTTTGTTTATCTTTTCACAAAGTAATATATATGTCAAACCACTTTAATAATATGGTGCAACATTTGAAAATAGCTTTTTTTGTAGTAACCGTTGATAGTTTCCACACCAGTTTAGACTGCTATTATGACATAACAAAGCAGAAACCTGTCATACACTGAATGAACATGACGGGCTTCCATCATTGTAGCAAATCAATAACAATCATGTTCACAACCAACAACAATCATGAACACTGCACTCCGGGAGCGTTCACAACTGACAACAATCATGAACTCTGCACTCCGGGAGCATTCACAACCAACAAAAATCATGAACACTGCACTACGGGAGCATTCACAACCAACAAAAATCATGAACACTGCACTACGGGAGCATTCACAACCAACAAAAATCATGAACACTGCACCCAGGGAGCGTTCACTACCATCAACAATAACGAACAATGCACTGCGAGAGCATTCACTACCAACAACAATAATGAACACTGCACTCCTGGAGTGTTCACTATCGACAACAATCATGAACACTGCACTATGGGAGCATTCACAACCGACAACTATCATGAACACTTTACTCCAGGAGCATACACTACCGACAACAATAATGAACACTGTACTCCGGAAGCGTTCACAACCGATAATAATCATGAACACCGTACTCCGGGAGCATTCACAACCGACAACAACCAACACTGCTATCATCCGACTCGTTAACAAATGCCTTTACAAATATTGCATTCATTTTGTTTGTTGACTGCACTGCTGAAGACAAATATTAATGTAGTCGCACCAACTCTAGTCAGCGTCATTAATCTGTCACTGGAGTCTGCCATAGTGCCATCTGGCATGAAACATATGCGATTCACGTAACTGTTGAACAAATTTGCGCAGACGCAAGTGACATTCAGAACCACCGGCCAGTGAGAAATATCAGGTTTGTTTTGAAGATGCTGAAGAGGTAGGGACACTGATTTTCCGTTTGAAAAAAGGCAAATTCCGTTTCAATTCCATTTCAGAAAAGGGAAAATTATGTTTCAAACGACAATTTTCCGTTTCAGAAAAAAACTAATTCCGTTTGAAATGACACATTTTCTCTTTGAAACTTAACTTTGAAAAATTATACATTCTGTGAAATATCTAAAATATCACAACTTTGTAATCTCTGCATTTAAACAATACTGTTTTTATGGAATTTGTTAGACAACACAATGCGGCTAATCTTCTGCACAACATCAACAAAAAACAAACTTCTTGACCCATTCTAGAATCCAAATCGCCCGCATCACAGCACCGAAACTGCCCTAGTCCATATCTTTGATGACATCAACAAGGCACTTAATCATTGAAAGGGAGTAATACTCATTTACTCAATCTTCCTGGGGCATTCAACACCGTCGATCACACCATGCCACTGCAGCAGATGCATTCGATCGGCATATGAGACCAGGTACAAGATTGGTTCACTATGAATTCATGCCAATTAGAGCCCTGTTGTGTGCTGATGACTCAAAACGGTACATGAAATTCTTTGTAATCAACCCAGTGAGGTATAGATTTAACAAGATTGCCATCCAGAAAATTAACACTAGATGGCAGGTGGACAAGGAAGCCTTTTGGCTTATCAAGAGTCCAATACTTTTAAGGAGGTTTGTGTCGATTTTATTTTTAAAGATATTCACGCTACTAGCACAAACACAATCAGGAGATAATCTGTTCCATTCATTTATAGTCCTTTGTGAAAATGAGAACTTTCTTATACCTAATCTACGCTGCTCCTTTGCTAATGTAACTTCATGTCCTCTGGTCCTTCTATCTTTCTTAACTGAGAAAAAATATTTCTATCAATATTTTCATAACCATTCAATATTTTAAACACTTCTATCTGATCTCCTCTCAATCTCCTGGTCTGTAGAGTTGTTAATCATTTTAGTTGCTCTCCTCTGTACTCTTTCTAGCATTTCTATGTCCTTCCTGCAATATGGCCTCCACGTTTGTATACAGTATTCTAAATGAGGCCTAACTATTGTTTTGTGTAGCGGTATTATTAGTTCTTTTTCCTTATGTGCTATATTTCGCCTAATTAATCCAAGGATTTAATTTCCCTTTGAAGCTGCAATACTTTTTTATTTACGTGTATCCCGCTCTTTTAAGGTTTGTGTCGTTTTTATTTTTAAAGATATTCACGCTACTAGCACAAACACAATCAGGAGATAATTTGTTCCATTCATCTATAGTCCTTTGTTAAAATGAGAACTTTCTTATATCCAATCTACTCTGCTCCTTTGCTAATGTAACTTCATGTCCTCTAGTCCTTCTATCTTTCTTAACTGAGAAAAAATATTTCTATCAATATTTTCATAACCATAATATTTTTTAATACTTTTATCTAATCTCCTCTCAATCTCCTGGTCTCTAGTATTGTCAAACCACATTCTTTTAAACATATTTTGTAACTAAAATCCCTCAGTTTTGGTATTATTTTAGTTTTTTAGGCGTATTTCGTAACTAAGATCCCCCAGTTATTTTAAACTAAAATTATCCAAAAAAAATTAGTTGCTCTCCTCTAAACTCTTTCTAGCATATCTGTCCTTCCTGAATATGGCCTCCATGCATGAATACAATATTCTAAATGAGGCCTAACTATTGTTTTGTACAGTGGTCTTATTAGCTCTTTTTCCTTATACGTTATATTTCACCTAATTAATCAAAGGATTTTATTTCCCTTTAAAGCGGCAATACCGCACTGCTCTGAAACCTTCATATCAGCATTAATGGTTAACCCTAAGTACTTTTCTTTTACAGTAGTACTTAGTACATAACTCCCCATTGTACATTGTACATCTTCGTTCCCATGTACTGTGTGGAGGCATTTATATTTCCCAAAATTGAACAAGATTTGCCATTTTTCAGACCATTTGATCAACCTGTTAAGATCATCTGGTTAATGCTGTCAATGTCCATCACGTTTAATCCTTCTAAACAATTTTGTATCACCCGCAAATTTCAACACCTTGCTTGTTATATCATCGTCCAAATCGTTGATATATATTAAGAATAATATAGGTCCCAGTACTGATCCCTGTGGTACCCCACTCAAAACTGATTTCCAGTTTGAAGCCTCCCATCAACTACTACTCAATTTCTTCTGTTAATTAGTCATTTTTTATCCAGTTAATTAAACCATTTCCTATGCGATAGGTCTTCAGGTTAAGCAGTAATCTTGGATGTGGCACTTTCTCGAAAGCTTTCTGAAAATCTAAGTAGATGATATCTTCTGGTGATCCCTCGTCTACCCACTTAGTGATATCTTCCAAAAAAACATAACATATTTGTTAAGCATGACCTCGCTTTTAGAACCCCATGTTGAGATGTGTCTAACAAGTTATGTTTAACAAAAAAATCCACCATGTGATCTTTAATTAGTCTTTCTAATAATTTCCAAATCACTGATGCTAAACTCACTGGTCTGTAGTTCTCTGACTTGTTTCTTGAACATTTTAAAATAACGGTATAATATTTGCTTCTCTCCATTGTAAAGGAACCACTCCCTCTTCTAATGACAAGTTGAACACTGTTGCAAGTGGTATGCTAATTTCTTCTACAATTTCCAATTGTAGTTTTGGTGGAATCCTATCCACTCCAAATAATATATTATTCTTCATAGCCCTTATTTTCTTAGCTACCATTTCCGGGGTTACAATTAACTCTCCTAAATAATCTGATTTCGCCCCCTTGAACTTACGTACTGGCAGTGAACTAATATCTTCCGTGGTAAACACCGAACTAAATTACTCACTAAGGTCTTCTGCCTTTAAGAATCCCTCTGATATTATATTTCCAGCACTATCTTCTAGAGGACCGACCTAATCCTGAACTTTCTGTTTGCTCCGAACATATGCATAACAACTCTTGCTGTGGTGTTTTATATTACAAGCAAATTTTTGTTGTCTTTTTTATATTCGTCATTTCCAGTATGTCTATATGACTTCGACATCACTTGATTGTACTTAATTTATTTAATGGCTTATTTCGATAAGTATTTCTTTCTGGACCATTTCTCTTGTTTTTAAGGGATCAAATTTATCGACCATGCACTCAATTTCACTCTTTAAGATATACCAGCATTCTGTTGCTGTCTTATTCTTCAGTGTGTTGTTCCAGTCTATCTTTGCTAAATATTTCCTCATTTCCTTATATCTTCCTTTGTGGAAATTTCTCCTTAACTGCTTTTTATTATTTCTTTCTGATTTTACTTTGATGGTAAAATGTATCTGGTTGTGATCTCTACTTCCCAGAGGCTCACATAATTTAACATTGGCAACTAATTCATTCTGTAAAGATGCTATCCCATGAATCGTGCGATGTACAGTGGATGTAAAACGGTGGATGATGGACAAACAAATAGTGCTAAATGAGATCAAAACTGAGACTTATTATAAAGCTCCTCCCACAGTTGATACAATCAACATGTTACCGCAGTCATTTGTAACAGAAGGCAGCACTCGCTGCAGTTCTACTCAAGTTGCTTGCAAGTGTCAGAAGGCGTATTTTATATTACACATCCACATTGCAAATGTTCAAACTGCTTAACAGCCCACGCTTGCAAGATGATTGTACACGCACTTGCTACATCCAAACTGGATTATGGAAATGCTGTTCTGTTTGGATTAAGTGTGCATTTAATCCACTGCCCTCTTCAGGAAGCTATATGGTATAAAATTTGGTGGCTCAACTAATAACACGACAGTGATCCTGCGACCATCAGAACATCACGCACACACTTATTGCACTGTGCTAGTTGACACTTTTTGGTGTCGGAAGTACATATGTTACATATTCATTTCTATTTTAACCACCAGTAAGGTGGTTCAAAATACAATTAAAAGTTTTACATTATGTGTCAACTAAGCTTATGCAAGGAATCATACTGTAGAAAGTGCATAGTCTACTTTAAAAAGTAAGTTCTTATATAGGTGGTATCCCGTCCTTAGATCTGCTCAAAGCACTTTACACTTTATTCCCTGGCAGACCTGTTCAACTGAACCACCTCGACTTCCCTGGGAAGCATTAACCCACCATTCAATCAATGTGTGAAGACTATTTGTACACAAACATCCACGACTCTCTAAAGCCAGGTTCTCATTCGAACAGCTGAGTGAACTGGAGAAACGTAGGGTGAACGAACTTGCACAAGTTTCAACACAGGAGCATAGGATTCGAAACCGGATTCTCTTTAGCCACTGCGCTACAAATTTACAGTAGATATAGTGCTAAATGTTTTAGTGGATTTTTCCTAAGATATTTTAGTTCTCATTGTCATGTCATTAGATGCATTGTAAATGATTGCCTAACATCTGTTGAAACAAGAATTGTTATGATACCTAAAACTATATAATATTTAGTTTCAAATGATACCAATCTTGCCCAATTTGGACTAGTTTATAAAAATAACATATTGGTTTACCTGAATGAGGAACTTCCCGACGTTCAAGTTGATCATTGACCAAGTCTAGGTGCTCCATGAAGGGCGCATTCAGTGGATCACACCAGAGACCTACGACGAACTTGATCAATATTTCACGTTGGTGGACTGAGGCTTCGTCTTCAACCAGCTTCAGAAGTTCTTCCGGTGGTCCTAGCAGTAGCCCCACAGCTGCAAACATTTCCTGGATGCTGAGATGGTGGAAATTCCAGCAGGAACGGCTGAAAGCTGGAGTCCGGCTCTTCGTCTCAGATTCTGTCAGGAACCCGGCGTGTCTGTCTTTGTCACTTACGTGATGCTGTTTCAGGTCATCTTCATACAGTATGATCCGCAACGGAGTTGACATTGTGCAGTGCTTCGCCAATTCTGCATGGCACTTCAAGGACTTGCCCATCTTGTCATAGAATGTGTTCTCATTTATCCGTCTCATGTGTTTCAAAGACGGGTCATGTTTCTTTGCCAGGTTTATTGCTGCCAACACGTACAGCTGGGTCATGGTACTTACAGTTGATGTCTCCTCGGTGTGGGTGGATGAATACTTGTCAGAAAGACACACACAGACAAAGTTGCATTGTACCGGAAGGTAACAAAGAGTGGCTAAGTTCACGTTGTTCTGGAGATGACGTCTGATGAAGTTTCCCAATTCAGTGTTTTCTGTTTCTTCTCCGCTGAATTTATGGATATAGTTCTGGATGCTCTCTGGGGTAAATCCGTACACTTGAATCGTACGGTCACATTCAGGGATGTTGTTATTTGGTCGAGACGTAACAACAACCTTTGTTCCAGGCAGCATGGCGTTGTTGGTAATGCTTGCAAGAACTCTGTTCAGTTCTTCCGCCTTGTTACCATCACGTTGGAGGACGCCATCATCGTGGTAATTCAGCTCATCCAGCCCTTCTTCGACGATCATCACCTTTGAACTGTGCTTCTGGAGTAGCTCGAGTGCTACTGTCTTCTCGTTGTCAGTCAACGGCAGTCCACCCAGCAGGAGTTCCGCAAGTGTCCACTTCCTGTCCTGTTGCAGCTGCTGCAAGGTGATAACAAACAAGTACTCAACAGTATCCTCCCAGAGCTCTCCTTGTGCCCAAAGTTTTGATATCTGGGCAATGACTGTAGATTTACCCGAACCAGCTGGGCCTAGAATGAGGATGTTTCTGGGCGCAACTTCACTGTCATGAAGCTCATTAAAGAGTTGTGACAGCTTAATTGGGACACTCGACATCATGCATCTTTGTAGTTCCTCCACATCACGATAACCAGGTGTTTCTGGGAGCTTTGTTTTATTGAACTTTTGCAGTCGTAGTTCAACAAACATGTCATCAAGAGGGGCATTACGGGCTTGGTCACCATCAACTGACCGTGTGACCTTGACTCTCAAATCACTGTACAAGTCTTGTAGTGCTTTCTTCAGCTTCCCTGAAAACACACAAAGCGGTTTCTGCCAGTGAAGATGTGAAGCTAAAAAATGAAAACAAAACACTTCCTTTGGTAAATGATTGTCCCCACTGGGGTACATGAGTGACCCAATGGGGTACATAAGTGACCCCAATGGGGTTCATGATTGACCGCAATGGGGTACATTAGTGACCCCATTGGGTATGAGATACCTCCAATGGAGTGAGTGAGCTCCAGTGAGGTACATGACTGACATAAATGGAGTACATGATTGACCCAAAGGGGATACATGAGTGGCCTCTAATTGGGTACATGAGTGACCTCAAGGGGGTACGTGAGTGTCCCCAAGGAGGTACAAGAGTGACCCCAAATGGGGTATACATGTGACCCCCAATTGGGGTAATGAGAGACCCGAATGGAGTACCTGAGTGGGCTCAATGGAGTACATGAGTTTCCCCAATGTGGTACATGAGTGATCCCAAAGGAGGGTACATGAGTGACCCCCAATGGGGTACATGTGTGACCCCAGTGGGATATGTGAGTGACCTCAATGGGCTACATGAATGACCCAAAGGGGATACATGAGTGACCCCAATGTGGTACATGAGTGACCCCAAAGGGGTATATGAGTGACCCCAATGGGGTACATGAATAACCCCAATGGGGTACATGAGTAACCCCAATGGGGGGCACATGAGTGACCCCAAGGGGGCACCAGGCCATATGGCCTCAACTACACCCATCAACGTGTCCTACTGTGTGTACAGTGACATGAGAGCTACTTCTGTTAATACATTTCATAAACACTGTCGTCGTGACTGTCACGTATCAACTACCAAGTTATCCTTCTGAGTACGGCCATTTTTGCTGGTATACATGTATTTAACAAATGATGTCTGCATAATACAACTAACAATATCTAACACAGATCCAGCAGAATTGTGAAATTTTCCAAAATACCCATTCTCGTTTTTTATTTACCAGTTAAGCTCGAAAAAAACCCAGCAATTGGCATGGAATGTGGAATATATTCAGGGGCTGAGGCTCTCAGAAAACCTCCAACGGTACTCCCCCGAGGGGTATCCGAAAACCAACTACACCACGTTTGAGGATAGCAAAATCTGGGCCCATTTTAAGACTACATCAGACAAACTAACCTCCAACAATCTGGGGGTCTGGCTTTGACTTGTCCTTCCCTTCCTTGGAGAGTTGGTCAACTTGTTCTGCAACAAACACATTCCAGCATCAACAACCTTTTGTTACCAATGTGGCAGGCTCAGCTTTCATTTGGCACAATCAACAGCGACAGGTTGATGACAGTCCTTTCCCACCGAGTCACAACAGTGTCACATGTTGGTGACATATGTATGCCACTAAATCATAATAATATCACAGGTTTGTGACATATCGACACATGTCTACCACTAAATTACAACAGTGTCACATGTTGGTGACATATGTATGCCACTAAATCACAATAATATCACAGGTTTGTGACATATCGACACATGTCTACCACTAAATTACAACAGTGTCACAGGTTGGTGACATATGTATGCCACTAAATCACAATAATATCACAGGTTTGTGACATATCGACATATGTCTACCACTAAATTACAACAGTGTCACAGGTTGGTGACAGTTGTTTGCCATTAAGTAACAACAGTGTCACATGTTGGTGACAGTTGTTTGTTACTAAGTACCAACAGTGTCACAGGTTGGTGACAGATTCTATAGCCAATTAATTAGTCATAAAAAAGTATAATTTGAACCTCATTTTGTACACAAAAGTGTTGTGGCATAATTCTGAACACTGGTCAGTTTCATTATGTCACAATATACATTTGTTGTGGAGATTCGCAAACCAGTATATCTTTGGAAACGTCATGGCATGAGGAACCCAAAAACCAATGTTTCCATTTGCCCATAAGCGCTAATGCTGGTCATTTTGGATTTTCAAACATGGCCGCCAGAATCAAATTCTCCACATATCGATCTTTATAATTGTGTCACTTACAGCTATAATCTGAGTGTCTAGTCCAGAAATAGGTTCTATGGATCAAAGATTTCAAACTGGACTTCTCTGACATTAACTTCCACTAGTCAAGACCAAATTTTCGAAAAGTGAACAGTGTAGGCATTTCTTAGTAGAACATGCCAACAAACATTTTTAGGGTAATTTTGGTGTGCTGAATCCAAAAATGACTGACTAAAGCAATATTGATCACACAGGTTTCTAATCTAACTATAATAAAACATTTCCCCTAATGGAGTGAGACATAAATATCAATAACATTTTAATTATTTATTAAGACCGATATAAGTAATATTTAAATATTTATTAAGAACAAGTGTGAATAAATGTAAAGTAATCTATGGAGACCTGCAATAAAACTGAAAGATCACTGACGTTCATGTCACCAATACAACTGTACTTGCTTTGTTTTAATTGGTTGTTCATGCCACCAATACAACTGTACTTGCTTTGTTTTAATTGGTTGTTCATGCCACCAATACAACTGTACTTGCTTTGTTTTAATTGGTTGTTCATGCCACCAATACAACTGTACTTGCTTTGTTTTAAATGGTTGTTCATGCCACCAATACAACTGTACTTGCTTTGTTTTAAATGGTTGTTCATACTACCAATACAACTGTACTTGCTTTGTTTTAAATGGTTGTTCATGCCACCAATACAACTGTACTTGCTTTGTTTTAAATGGTTGTTTTGTTATTGTGTTGTTGTTGCAAAAGAAAATTTTATTTTGATTAATTTGACTGATAGAGTTTTACACAACTCTAACTGACTATGAAATACAAGGAAGTAGTTATACAGAATCATTTATTAATAAAGTAACACTATCAAAGATATGTAACATTTGTCAGTTATTACTAAGACATTACCTAACTATACTACTTTAACATTGTACAATGCAATATATGATATGAACTGTTAACAGCATATTGTATTTGAAGTTAGAATTATCACCAAGATGTCCATAGGGCTACTAGTGGTGTCTTAATGACATCATTTGTTTGTTTAGCAGTGTAACATTTCCTTAAGAACAACTATAGCATTGTGTACACCGTCATAGTTACCCCAAACTAAACAGTACTGCAAAGCATGGCCATACGGAAAGAGTAAAGAATATCACATCTGCCTTATTGTTTCTACAAACTTATGTGATAAATGAATGTCTGATTATATCTAATCACAATCATCCAAATATGATATCCAGTTCTATGAATCCGAATCAACTGCTTCTACAACCATCATCAGTTTTTAGTGTTTTGGCAAATTGTACATTTGCATAGACCAGCTCATGACAGTCTTGACTTTCAACAGCTACATTTGCTGCCGACACGCTATTAGGTACAACGGCTTGACACTGTCGCATTACAAGCATCTGGCATTATTCAGCGGGGAGAGTTACCAGGTGCGGTCACATCTCAGTTTCCACCCCAAGGAAGAAATTCTGAATGGAATCAATGGGCTTCGATCCACACTCTGCCTGTTAATGGGCCCTCTTGATGTGCAGTCTTGCTGCATCTGTCATGGGTGATAATGCCTCTTGTGGTGTTCCTTTGCGGACAGAACATCTCTTGCTATATCCCATTTGGTTATATTGGGAGAATGTCCATCCTATACAGAAATATGTCCAGTCTGAAGCCTTGCATCTTTTCAAAATGGGCAACTTAAACAGCAAGAATCAGTGTCATGTCATTATCATGTTGAAAGAATGTCTTAGTAATCACTAGTGAATGTTACACACTGTTTATCAATGTCAGTTAGTGCTAGTTAGCTTGTTTTGGGTAGTGGTAATTAGTGTCGTTAAGTAAGTGTGAGTGGTAATTACAGATGTAAGCTCTTTGATATTGGTAGCTTACTAGTTAATTATTCTGTATAACTACTTTCTATCTTACTAATTAATTATTCTGTATAACTACTTTCTAGCTGACTTATTAATTATTCTGTATAACTACTTTCTAGCTTACTTATTAATTATTCTCTATAACTACTTTCAAATGTGACCAGTGATTATTGTTGTATGTCTGCAATGGTGGCCTTCCTTTATGCCAGCGACCTTTCACCTTTAGTGCAGGTCTCCATAATTATTATGTCACTTTATATTTATTCACGCTTGTCAAGTGTTAATTATAACTGTACTCTTATTTTCGTAGGCGATCATAATAAATATATAAAATGTATGTTGTCTCTCTCCTTAAGGAAATTGTGTTAATATAGTTACATTACGTGATCAATATTACGTCAACTAGAATGGCATTCATCTATTTTTGTTTTCGGATATAAAACTGACGTAGTTTAGTATTTTTGTAATTGAGGGGGTCAGGCACCCGCATATTGCCAAAATGGGTTAGTTTTATTACGTGATCAATACTATGCTAACTAGAAGAGTGTTGTTTTACATTCGAAAGTTAACCAGATGTCATTTTGTTTTTTCCCAATTTAGAGGGTTATGGACCCCTCCCACAGATTGCCAACATGGACTTTTGGATTCAGCATACCAAAATTACTCAATTAATCTAAATAGGTTTGTTTAGCATATTCTAGTAAAAATGCCAACGGAACGTTTTAAATGCACTTATTTGGGTTTTTCCTCTGGACTACACCATTTTTAAAGATGCTTGTCATTAATACAAATGGCACAATATCTTGACAACTATGTCACACATGTCGGGTCATACGCATGTGTCAGGTGTCGTGCATTCTTGTTTTGTTCTCCTACATTTATTGTTCAATTCACACATCGTAAACTGGCCTCGACATGAAGTTCACTGTTCATAGCCCTGTGCTTCGTCGCTGCAAACATGCATAGATACATCCATCGAATCTCCACAAGCGAGGATGACCTCCCAATATTTTCAGCAATGCTGACAAGAAAGCTGCCATCCTTTCCCAAATTCACAGTTACAAAGAAAAAGAAGATGATGCCAACTAAACCTCACGGTCTGTATATTTATGGACTACTAGTCCAAGCAGGGGACCTTCGTCCAAACCCTGGCCTCATGTCCACCTCCACTCCAGACTTCCCATGTGGCACCTGCAGTCACTTGAGGTACATGAACACCACCATGCCATCCAATGTGATGGATGTGACTGCTGGTACCACACCTCGTGTGGCACCTGCAGTCATGAGGTACATGAACACCACCATGCCATCCAATGTGATGGATGTGACTGCTGGTACCACACCTCGTGTCACCTGCAACCATGAGGTACATGAACATCACCATGCCATCCAATGTGATGGATGTGACTGCTGGTACCACACCTCGTGTGCCACCTGCAGTCATGAGGTACATGAACATCACCGTGCCATCCAATGTGATGGATGTGACTGCTGGTACCACACCTCATGTCACCTGCAGCCATGAGGTACATGAACATCACCATGCCATCCAATGTGATGATTGTGACTGCTGGTACCACACCTCGTGTGCCACCTGCAGTCATGAGGTACATGAACACCACCATGCCATCCAATGTGATGGATGTGACTGCTGGTACCACACCTCGTGTGTCACCTGCAGTCATGAGGTACATGAACACCACCATGCCATCCAATGTGATGGATGTGACTGCTGGTACCACACCTCGTGTGTCACCTGCAGTCATGAGGTACATGAACACCACCATGCCATCCAATGTGATGAATGTGACTGCTGGTACCATACCTCGTGTGTCACCTGCAGTCATGAGGTACATGAACACCACCATGCCATCCAATGTGATGGATGTGACTGCTGGTACCACACCTCGTGTGTCACCTGCAGTCATGAGGTACATGAACACCACCATGCCATCCAATGTGATGAATGTGACTGCTGGTACCATACCTCGTGTGTCACCTGCAGTCATGAGGTACATGAACACCACCATGCCATCCAATGTGATGGATGTGACTGCTGGTACCACACCTCGTGTGTCACCTGCAGTCATGAGGTACATGAACATCACCATGCCATCCAATGTGATGGATGTGACTGCTGGTACCACACCTCGTGTCACCTGCAGTCATGAGGTACATGAACACCACCATGCCATCCAATGTGATGGATGTGACTGCTGGTACCACACCTCGTGTGTCACCTGCAGCCATGAGGTACATGAACACCACCATGCCAACCAATGTGATGGATGTGACTGCTGGTACCACACCTCGTGTGACCAAATAAATGATACCACATATGAACAATTAAAACACAACAGTGTCCTAAGGGTTTGCTCTTGCAACATAACCACATCAAACCAAAACTCATCTCTGCAGTCTCTTCCAGTCAACAGAAACTACACAAATTGCATGGACGAACAAAACGCTACATTTGCACGTAATCCACCAAATACATCTACCCCCAACCGAGCAAACGCTAAAACAAAATCTAAACTAAAAGCCATGCTGATAAACTGCAACACTGTCAAGGGCACAACCAAAGTATCCCAACTTCAGGCAACAATAAATTCGACAAACCCTGACATACTCTTTCTAGTGGAAACCAAATTTGATTCAAGCATCCCCACATATTCTTTTCTCCCCACAAACTATGAAGCAATCAGAAAGGACTGCAACACTCATGGAGGTGGTGTTCTAGTAGCACTGAGAAATTACATCATTGCAGACCCCCAAGATAAACTGAATACTACATGTGAAATACTCTGGACTAAACTACACTTCTTTCGTAACAAAGCCATCTATTTGGCATCCTACTACAGACCCCCAAATGATCATACAACATCCCTGGAAGCCCTACATGAATCCCTGGCTATCCTCTACCATGGCTGCAAACTTCCTCCATCAGTTATAATCACCGGGGACCTAAACCTACCAGACATCAACCAGGAAAACCTGTGTACAATAAACCAACACACAGCAACAAAACACAACAAACTACTTGAAATAGACAGTGAATATGGTTTAACAAATATGGTAAATGAACCGACCCGACTAGACTCTGGAAATATCCTTGACTTTGTACTTACATCAAACCACGCCTGAATGAAGGTGTTCTCTTTCACAATAATATGAACCCCATGAAGAAAACTCCACACAAAGTGTACAACTACAAATCTGCTAACTGTGAAGCCCTCAAATTAAACTGTACCCTTCTTGCTCAAAAGTACTTTGCCCAAAATCCTGATAATCTATACATCAATACAAATTTGAACTGCTTTCACCAAAACTAC
Organism: Escarpia spicata; assembly: GCA_963995525.1. Classification (NCBI taxonomy): domain Eukaryota; kingdom Metazoa; phylum Annelida; class Polychaeta; order Sabellida; family Siboglinidae; genus Escarpia; species Escarpia spicata. The sequence goes on from CAXEFP010001187.1 coordinate 71,605, forward strand.
ACTAAACTGATAGAACAATCCATCCCTTGCCGCATGACAAAATAAAAAACGCATTTACCTTGGATTTCATAATCACAAAGAAAACGGGACAAAGAAATCCAAAAACAAAGAAAACAGGACAAAACTCATGCCAATGCTAAGAAAACAAAGAAAAACAAACACTGGGAACACTTCAAGAAACAAAGAAAAGAAGTCAACAAAGAAATAACCAAATCCTACAACAGCTACATCAATAACATCATAGGTGAAAGCCTCACCACAAACACTAAACGATTCTGGTCCTTCATTAAACAAACAAAAACAGAAAACCTTGGCATCCCAACACTAAAAGCAAAAGGTAAAAAGTAAACAACTGATCACGACAAAGCAGACACACTAAATGACCACTTCAAATCAGTTTTCACAACAACTTCCTATCCTAAGAAAAGGCCCATCACCATTCCCTTCAATCCAAACACTTGTTATCGGAATAAATGGCATAATAAAACAGCCTGAAGCTTTAAAACCAAACAAGGCGTCAGGACCAGATACAATCTCAACAAAATTATTAAAGCAGACTGCCAGAGAAATATCCACAATAATTCAACACATATTCCAGCAATCATAAACCATCAGCAAGCTCCCACAAGCCTGGACCACAGCTCTTGTCACTCCAGTATACAAGAACGGCAGACTCCCACAAGCCTGGACCATGGCTCTTGTCACTCCAGTATACAAGAACGGCAGACTCCCACAAGCCTGGACCACAGCTCTTGTCACTCCAGTATACAAGAACGGCAGACTCCCACAAGCCTGGACCACAGCTCTTGTCACTCCAGTATACAAGAACGGCAGACTCCCACAAGCCTGGACCACAGCTCTTGTCACTCCAGTATACAAGAACGGCAGACTCCCACAAGCCTGGACCACGTCTCTTGTCACTCCAGTATACAAGAACGGCAGACTCCCACAAGCCTGGACCACGGCTCTTGTCACTCCAGTATACAAGAACGGCAGACTCCCACAAGCCTGGACCACAGCTCTTGTCACTCCAGTATACAAGAACGGCAGACTCCCACAAGCCTGGACCACAGCTCTTGTCACTCCAGTATACAAGAACGGCAGACTCCCACAAGCCTGGACCACAGATCTTGTCACTCCAGTATACAAGAACGGCAGACTCGCACAAGCCTGGACCACAGCTCTTGTCACTCCAGTATACAAGAACGGCAGACTCCCACAAGCCTGGACCACAGCTCTTGTCACTCCAGTATACAAGAACGGCAGACTCCCACAAGCCTGGACCAAAGCTCTTGTCACTCCAGTATACAAGAACGGCAGACTCCCACAAGCCTGGACCACAGCTCTTGTCACCCCAGTATACAAGAACGGCAGACTCCCACAAGCCTGGACCACAGCTCTTGTCACTCCAGTATACAAGAACGGCAGACTCCCACAAGCCTGGACCACAGCTCTTGTCACTCCAGTATACAAGAACGGCAGACTCCCACAAGCCTGGACCACAGCTCTTGTCACTCCAGTATACAAGAACGGCAGACTCCCACAAGCCTGGACCAAAGCTCTTGTCACTCCAGTATACAAGAACGGCAGACTCCCACAAGCCTGGACCACAGCTCTTGTCACTCCAGTATACAAGAACGGCAGACTCCCACAAGCCTGGACCACAGCTCTTGTCACCCCAGTATACAAGAACGGCAGACTCCCACAAGCCTGGACCACAGCTCTTGTCACCCCAGTATACAAGAACGGCAGACTCCCACAAGCCTGAACCATAGCTCTTGTCACTCCAGTATACAAGAACGGCAGACTCCCACAAGGCTGAACCATAGCTCTTGTCACTCCAGTATACAAGAACGGCAGACCCCTACAAGCCTGAACCATAGCTCTTGTCACCCCAGTATACAAGAACGGCAGACTCCTACAAGCCTGAACCATAGCTCTTGTCACTCCAGTATACAAGAACGGCAGACTCCCACAAGCCTGAACCACAGCTCTTGTCACCCCAGTATACAAGAACGGCAGACTCCTACAAGCCTGAACCACAGCTCTTGTCACCCCAGTATACAAGAACGGCAGACTCCTACAAGCCTGAACCATAGCTCTTGTCACCCCAGTATACAAGAACGGCAGACTCCTACAAGCCTGAACCACAGCTCTTGTCACCCCAGTATACAAGGACGGCAGACTCCTACAAGCCTGGACCACAGCTCTTGTCACTCCAGTATACAAGAACGGCAGACTCCCACAAGCCTGAACCACAGCTCTTGTCACCCCAGTATACAAGAACGGCAGACTCCTACAAGCCTGAACCATAGCTCTTGTCACTGCAGTATACAAGAACGGCAGACTCCCACAAGCCTGAACCACAGCTCTTGTCACTCCAGTATACAAGAACGGCAGACTCCTACAAGCCTGAACCATAGCTCTTGTCACCCCAGTATACAAGAACGGCAGACTCCTACAAGCCTGAACCACAGCTCTTGTCACCCCAGTATACAAGGACGGCAGACTCCTACAAGCCTGAACCACAGCTCTTGTCACCCCAGCATACAAGGACGGCAGACTCCTACAAGCCTGGACCACAGCTCTTGTCACTCCAGTATACAAGAACGGCAGACTCCCACAAGCCTGAACCACAGCTCTTGTCACCCCAGTATACAAGAACGGCAGACTCCTACAAGCCTGAACCATAGCTCTTGTCACTGCAGTATACAAGAACGGCAGACTCCCAAAAGCCTGAACCACAACTCTTGTCACTCCAGTATACAAGAACGGCAGAATCCTACAAGCCTGAACCATAGCTCTTGTCACCCCAGTATACAAGAACGGCAGACTCCTACAAGCCTGAACCACAGCTCTTGTCACCCCAGTATACAAGGACGGCAGACTCCTACAAGCCTGGACCACAGCTCTTGTCACTCCAGTATACAAGAACGGCAGACTCCCACAAGCCTGAACCACAGCTGTTGTCACTCCTGTATACAAGAACGGCAGACTCCTACAAGCCTGAACCCCAGCTCTTGTCACCCCAGTATACAAGAACGGCAGACTCCTACAAGCCTGAACCATAGCTCTTGTCACTGCAGTATACAAGAACGGCAGACTCCCACAAGCCTGAACCACAGCTCTTGTCACTCCAGTATACAAGAACGGCAGACTCCTACAAGCCTGAACCATAGCTCTTGTCACCCCAGTATACAAGAACGGCAGACTCCTACAAGCCTGAACCACAGCTCTTGTCACCCCAGTATACAAGAACGGCAGACTCCTACAAGCCTGAACCACAGCTCTTGTCACTCCAGTATACAAGAACGGCAGACTCCTACAAGCCTGAACCACAGCTCTTGTCACTCCAGTATACAAGGACGGCAGACTCCCACAAGCCTGAACCATAGCTCTTGTCACCCCAGTATACAAGAACGGCAGACTCCCACAAGCCTGGACCACAGCTCTTCCCACTCCAGTATACAAGAACGGCAGACTCCCACAAGCCTGAACCATAGCTCTTGTCACTCCAGTATACAAGAACGGCAGACTCCTACAAGCCTGAACCACAGCTCTTGTCACTCCAGTATACAAGAACGGCAGACTCCTAAAAGCCTGAACCACAGCTCTTGTCACTCCTGTATACAAGAACGGCAGACTCCTACAAGCCTGAACCACAGCTCTTGTCACTCCAGTATACAAGAACGGCAGACTCCTACAAGCCTGAATCACAGCTCTTGTCACTCCAGTATACAAGAACGGCAGACTCCTACAAGCCTGAACCACAGCTCTTATCACCCCAGTATACAAGAACGGCAGACTCCTACAAGCCTGAACCACAGCTCTTGTTACCCCAGTATACAAGGATGGCAGACTCCTACAAGCCTGGACCACAGCTCTTGTCACTCCAGTATACAAGAACGGCAGACTCCTACAAGCCTGAACCACAGCTCTTGTCACTCCAGTATACAAGGACGGCAGACTCCCACAAGTCTGAACCACAGCTCTTGTCACTCCAGTATACAAGAACGGCAGACTCCTACAAGCCTGGACCACAGCTCTTGTCACTCCAGTATACAAGAACGGCAGACTCCTACAAGCCTGAACCATAGCTCTTGTCACCCCAGTATACAAGGACGGCAGACTCCTACAAGCCTGGACCATAGCTCTTGTCACCCCAGTATACAAGAACGGCAGACTCCTACAAGCCTGGACCACAGCTCTTGTCACTCCAGTTACAAGAACGGCAGACTCCTACAAGCCTGGACAACAGCTCTTGTCACTCCAGTATACAAGAAATGCAGACTCCCTCAAGCCTGAACCATAGCTGTTGTCACTCCAGTATACAAGAACGGCAGACTCCTACAAGCCTGAACCATAGCTCTTGTCACCCCAGTATACAAGAACGGCAGACTCCTACAAGCCTGAACCATAGCTCTTGTCATTCCAGTATACAAGAACGGGAGACTCCTACAAGCCTGGACCATAGCTCTTGTCACTCCAGTATACAAGAACGGCAGACTCCTACAAGCCTGAATCACAGCTCTTGTCACTCCAGTATACAAGAACGGCAGACTCATACAAGCCTGAACCACAGCTCTTGTCACCCCAGTATACAAGAACGGCAGACTCCTACAAGCCTGAACCACAGCACTTGTCACCCCAGTATACAAGGACGGCAGACTCCTACAAGCCTGGACCACAGCTCTTGTCACTCCAGTATACAAGAACGGCAGACTCCCACAAGCCTGGACCACAGCTCTTGTCACTCCAGTATACAAGAACGGCAGACTCCCACAAGCCTGGACCACAGCTCTTGTCACCCCAGTATACAAGAACGGCAGACTCCCACAAGCCTGGACCACAGCTCTTGTCACCCCAGTATACAAGAACGGCAGACTCCCACAAGCCTGAACCATAGCTCTTGTCACTCCAGTATACAAGAACGGCAGACTCCCACAAGCCTGAACCATAGCTCTTGTCACTCCAGTATACAAGAATGGCAGACTCCTACAAGCCTGAACCATAGCTCTTGTCACCCCAGTATACAAGAACGGCAGACTCCTACAAGCCTGAACCATAGCTCTTGTCACTCCAGTATACAAGAACGGCAGACTCCCACAAGCCTGAACCACAGCTCTTGTCACCCCAGTATACAAGAACGGCAGACTCCTACAAGCCTGAACCACAGCTCTTGTCACCCCAGTATACAAGAACGGCAGACTCCTACAAGCCTGAACCATAGCTCTTGTCACCCCAGTATACAAGAACGGCAGACTCCTACAAGCCTGAACCACAGCTCTTGTCACCCCAGTATACAAGGACGGCAGACTCCTACAAGCCTGGACCACAGCTCTTGTCACTCCAGTATACAAGAACGGCAGACTCCCACAAGCCTGAACCCCAGCTCTTGTCACCCCAGTATACAAGAACGGCAGACTCCTACAAGCCTGAACCATAGCTCTTGTCACTGCAGTATACAAGAACGGCAGACTCCCACAAGCCTGAACCACAGCTCTTGTCACTCCAGTATACAAGAACGGCAGACTCCTACAAGCCTGAACCATAGCTCTTGTCACCCCAGTATACAAGAACGGCAGACTCCTACAAGCCTGAACCACAGCTCTTGTCACCCCAGTATACAAGGACGGCAGAATCCTACAAGCCTGAACCACAGCTCTTGTCACTCCAGTATACAAGAACGGCAGACTCCTACAAGCCTGAACCATAGCTCTTGTAACCCCAGTATACAAGTACGGCAGACTCCTACAAGCCTGAACCACAGCTCTTGTCACCCCAGTATACAAGGACGGCAGACTCCTACAAGCCTGGACCACAGCTCTTGTCACTCCAGTATACAAGAACGGCAGACTCCCACAAGCCTGAACCACAGCTCTTGTCACTCCAGTATACAAGAACGGCAGACTCCCACAAGCCTGGACCACAGCTCTTGTCACCCCAGTATACAAGAACGGCAGACTCCCACAAGCCTGGACCACAGCTCTTGTCACCCCAGTATACAAGAACGGCAGACTCCCACAAGCCTGAACCATAGCTCTTGTCACCCCAGTATACAAGAACGGCAGACTCCTACAAGCCTGAACCACAGCTCTTGTCACTCCAGTATACAAGAACGGCAGACTCATACAAGCCTGAACCACAGCTCTTGTCACCCCAGTATACAAGAACGGCAGACTCCCACAAGCCTCAACCATTGCTCTTGTCACTCCAGTATACAAGAACGGCAGACTCCCACAAGCCTGAACCACAGCTCTTGTCACTCCAGTATACAAGAACGGCAGACTCCTACAAGCCTGAACCACAGCTCTTGTCACTCCAGTATACAAGAACGGCAGACTCATACAAGCCTGAACCACAGCTCTTGTCACCCCAGTATACAAGAACGGCAGACTCCCACAAGCCTCAACCATTGCTCTTGTCACTCCAGTATACAAGAACGGCAGACTCCTACAAGCCTGAACCATAGCTCTTGTCACTGCAGTATACAAGAACGGCAGACTCCCACAAGCCTGAACCACAGCTCTTGTCACTCCAGTATACAAGAACGGCAGACTCCTACAAGCCTGAACCATAGCTCTTGTCACTGCAGTATACAAGAACGGCAGACTCCCACAAGCCTGGACCACAGCTCTTGTCACCCCAGTATACAAGGACGGCAGACTCCCACAAGCCTGAACCACAGCTCTTGTCACTCCAGTATACAAGAACGGCAGACTCCTACAAGCCTGAACCATAGCTCTTGTCACCCCAGTATACAAGAACGGCAGACTCCTACAAGCCTGAACCACAGCTCTTGTCACCCCAGTATACAAGGACGGCAGACTCCTACAAGCCTGAACCATAGCTCTTGTAACCCCAGTATACAAGTACGGCAGACTCATACAAGCCTGAACCACAGCTCTTGTCACCCCAGTATACAAGGACGGCAGACTCCTACAAGCCTGGACCACAGCTCTTGTCACTCCAGTATACAAGAACGGCAGACTCCCACAAGCCTGAACCACAGCTCTTGTCACTCCAGTATACAAGAACGGCAGACTCCTACAAGCCTGAACCACAGCTCTTGTCACTCCAGTATACAAGAACGGCAGACTCCTACAAGCCTGAACCATAGCTCTTGTCACTCCAGTATACAAGAACGGCAGACTCCTACAAGCCTGAACCATAGCTCTTGTCACTCCAGTATACAAGAACGGCAGACTCCTACAAGCCTGAACCATAGCTCTTGTCACTCCAGTATACAAGAACGGCAGACTCCTACAAGCCTGGACCACAGCTCTTGTCACTCCAGTATATATAAGAACGGCAGACTCCCACAAGCCTCAACCATTGCTCTTGTCACTCCAGTATACAAGAACGGCAGACTCCTACAAGCCTGAACCATAGCTCTTGTCACTCCAGTATACAAGAACGGCAGACTCCCACAAGCCTGAACCATAGCTCTTGTCACTCCAGTATACAAGAACGGCAGACTCCTACAAGCCTGAACCACAGCTCTTGTCACCCCAGTATACAAGAACGGCAGACTCCTACAAGCCTGAACCACAGCTCTTGTCACTCCAGTATACAAGAACGGCAGACTCCTACAAGCCTGAACCACAGCTCTTGTCACTCCAGTATACAAGGACGGCAGACTCCCACAAGCCTGAACCATAGCTCTTGTCACCCCAGTATACAAGAACGGCAGACTCCCACAAGCCTGGACCACAGCTCTTCCCACTCCAGTATACAAGAACGGCAGACTCCCACAAGCCTGAACCATAGCTCTTGTCACTCCAGTATACAAGAACGGCAGACTCCTACAAGCCTGAACCACAGCTCTTGTCACTCCAGTATACAAGAACGGCAGACTCCTAAAAGCCTGAACCACAGCTCTTGTCACTCCTGTATACAAGAACGGCAGACTCCTACAAGCCTGAACCACAGCTCTTGTCACTCCAGTATACAAGAACGGCAGACTCCTACAAGCCTGAATCACAGCTCTTGTCACTCCAGTATACAAGAACGGCAGACTCCTACAAGCCTGAACCACAGCTCTTATCACCCCAGTATACAAGAACGGCAGACTCCTACAAGCCTGAACCACAGCTCTTGTTACCCCAGTATACAAGGATGGCAGACTCCTACAAGCCTGGACCACAGCTCTTGTCACTCCAGTATACAAGAACGGCAGACTCCTACAAGCCTGAACCACAGCTCTTGTCACTCCAGTATACAAGGACGGCAGACTCCCACAAGTCTGAACCACAGCTCTTGTCACTCCAGTATACAAGAACGGCAGACTCCTACAAGCCTGGACCACAGCTCTTGTCACTCCAGTATACAAGAACGGCAGACTCCTACAAGCCTGAACCATAGCTCTTGTCACCCCAGTATACAAGGACGGCAGACTCCTACAAGCCTGGACCATAGCTCTTGTCACCCCAGTATACAAGAACGGCAGACTCCTACAAGCCTGGACCACAGCTCTTGTCACTCCAGTTACAAGAACGGCAGACTCCTACAAGCCTGGACAACAGCTCTTGTCACTCCAGTATACAAGAAATGCAGACTCCCTCAAGCCTGAACCATAGCTGTTGTCACTCCAGTATACAAGAACGGCAGACTCCTACAAGCCTGAACCATAGCTCTTGTCACCCCAGTATACAAGAACGGCAGACTCCTACAAGCCTGAACCATAGCTCTTGTCATTCCAGTATACAAGAACGGGAGACTCCTACAAGCCTGGACCATAGCTCTTGTCACTCCAGTATACAAGAACGGCAGACTCCTACAAGCCTGAATCACAGCTCTTGTCACTCCAGTATACAAGAACGGCAGACTCATACAAGCCTGAACCACAGCTCTTGTCACCCCAGTATACAAAAACGGCAGACTCCTACAAGCCTGAACCACAGCACTTGTCACCCCAGTATACAAGGACGGCAGACTCCTACAAGCCTGGACCACAGCTCTTGTCACTCCAGTATACAAGAACGGCAGACTCCCACAAGCCTGGACCACAGCTCTTGTCACTCCAGTATACAAGAACGGCAGACTCCCACAAGCCTGGACCACAGCTCTTGTCACCCCAGTATACAAGAACGGCAGACTCCCACAAGCCTGGACCACAGCTCTTGTCACCCCAGTATACAAGAACGGCAGACTCCCACAAGCCTGAACCATAGCTCTTGTCACTCCAGTATACAAGAACGGCAGACTCCCACAAGCCTGAACCATAGCTCTTGTCACTCCAGTATACAAGAATGGCAGACTCCTACAAGCCTGAACCATAGCTCTTGTCACCCCAGTATACAAGAACGGCAGACTCCTACAAGCCTGAACCATAGCTCTTGTCACTCCAGTATACAAGAACGGCAGACTCCCACAAGCCTGAACCACAGCTCTTGTCACCCCAGTATACAAGAACGGCAGACTCCCACAAGCCTGAACCACAGCTCTTGTCACCCCAGTATACAAGAACGGCAGACTCCCACAAGCCTGAACCACAGCTCTTGTCACCCCAGTATACAAGAACGGCAGACCCCTACAAGCCTGAACCACAGCTCTTGTCACCCCAGTATACAAGAACGGCAGACTCCTACAAGCCTGAACCATAGCTCTTGTCACCCCAGTATACAAGAACGGCAGACTCCTACAAGCCTGAACCACAGCTCTTGTCACCCCAGTATACAAGGACGGCAGACTCCTACAAGCCTGGACCACAGCTCTTGTCACTCCAGTATACAAGAACGGCAGACTCCCACAAGCCTGAACCCCAGCTCTTGTCACCCCAGTATACAAGAACGGCAGACTCCTACAAGCCTGAACCATAGCTCTTGTCACTGCAGTATACAAGAACGGCAGACTCCCACAAGCCTGAACCACAGCTCTTGTCACTCCAGTATACAAGAACGGCAGACTCCTACAAGCCTGAACCATAGCTCTTGTCACCCCAGTATACAAGAACGGCAGACTCCCACAAGCCTGGACCACAGCTCTTGTCACCCCAGTATACAAGAACGGCAGACTCCTACAAGCCTGAACCACAGCTCTTGTCACCCCAGTATACAAGGACGGCAGACTCCTACAAGCCTGAACCACAGCTCTTGTCACTCCAGTATACAAGAACGGCAGACTCCTACAAGCCTGAACCATAGCTCTTGTAACCCCAGTATACAAGTACGGCAGACTCCTACAAGCCTGAACCACAGCTCTTGTCACCCCAGTATACAAGGACGGCAGACTCCTACAAGCCTGGACCACAGCTCTTGTCACTCCAGTATACAAGAACGGCAGACTCCCACAAGCCTGAACCACAGCTCTTGTCACTCCAGTATACAAGAACGGCAGACTCCTACAAGCCTGAACCACAGCTCTTGTCACTCCAGTATACAAGAACGGCAGACTCCCACAAGCCTCAACCATTGCTCTTGTCACTCCAGTATACAAGAACGGCAGACTCCTACAAGCCTGAACCATAGCTCTTGTCACTCCAGTATACAAGAACGGCAGACTCCCACAAGCCTGAACCATAGCTCTTGTCACTCCAGTATACAAGAACGGCAGACTCCTACAAGCCTGAACCACAGCTCTTGTCACCCCAGTATACAAGAACGGCAGACTCCTACAAGCCTGAACCACAGCTCTTGTCACCCCAGTATACAAGGACGGCAGACTCCTACAAGCCTGGACCACAGCTCTTGTCACTCCAGTATACAAGAACGGCAGACTCCTACAAGCCTGAACCACAGCTCTTGTCACTCCAGTATACAAGGACGGCAGACTCCCACAAGCCTGAACCATAGCTCTTGTCACCCCAGTATACAAGAACGGCAGACTCCCACAAGCCTGGACCACAGCTCTTCCCACTCCAGTATACAAGAACGGCAGACTCCCACAAGCCTGAACCATAGCTCTTGTCACCCCAGTATACAAGAACGGCAGACTCCTACAAGCCTGAATCACAGCTCTTGTCACTCCAGTATACAAGAACGGCAGACTCCTACAAGCCTGGACCACAGCTCTTGTCACTCCAGTATACAAGAACGGCAGACTCCTACAAGCCTGAACCACAGCTCTTGTCACTCCTGTATTCAAGAACGGCAGACTCCTACAAGCCTGAACCACAGCTCTTGTCACTCCAGTATACAAGAACGGCAGACTCCTACAAGCCTGAATCACAGCTCTTGTCACTCCAGTATACAAGAACGGCAGACTCCTACAAGCCTGAACCACAGCTCTTGTCACCCCAGTATACAAGAACGGCAGACTCCTACAAGCCTGAACCACAGCTCTTGTCACCCCAGTATACAAGGACGGCAGACTCCTACAAGCCTGGACCACAGCTCTTGTCACTCCAGTATACAAGAACGGCAGACTCCTACAAGCCTGGACCACAGCTCTTGTCACTCCAGTATACAAGGACGGCAGACTCCCACAAGCCTGAACCATAGCTCTTGTCACCCCAGTATACAAGAACGGCAGACTCCCACAAGCCTGGACCACAGCTCTTCCCACTCCAGTATACAAGAACGGCAGACTCCCACAAGCCTGGACCATAGCTCTTGTCACCCCAGTATACAAGAACGGCAGACTCCTACAAGCCTGGACCACAGCTCTTGTCACTCCAGTTACAAGAACGGCAGACTCCTACAAGCCTGGACAACAGCTCTTGTCACTCCAGTATACAAGAAATGCAGACTCCCTCAAGCCTGAACCATAGCTCTTGTCACTCCAGTATACAAGAACGGCAGACTCCTACAAGCCTGAACCATAGCTCTTGTCACCCCAGTATACAAGAACGGCAGACTCCTACAAGCCTGAACCATAGCTCTTGTCATTCCAGTATACAAGAACGGGAGACTCCTACAAGCCTGGACCATAGCTCTTGTCACTCCAGTATACAAGAACGGCAGACTCCTACAAGCCTGAATCACAGCTCTTGTCACTCCAGTATACAAGAACGGCAGACTCATACAAGCCTGAACCACAGCTCTTGTCACCCCAGTATACAAGAACGGCAGACTCCTACAAGCCTGAACCACAGCACTTGTCACCCCAGTATACAAGGACGGCAGACTCCTACAAGCCTGGACCACAGCTCTTGTCACTCCAGTATACAAGAACGGCAGACTCCCACAAGCCTGGACCACAGCTCTTGTCACTCCAGTATACAAGAACGGCAGACTCCCACAAGCCTGGACCACAGCTCTTGTCACCCCAGTATACAAGAACGGCAGACTCCCACAAGCCTGGACCACAGCTCTTGTCACCCCAGTATACAAGAACGGCAGACTCCCACAAGCCTGAACCATAGCTCTTGTCACTCCAGTATACAAGAACGGCAGACTCCTACAAGCCTGAACCATAGCTCTTGTCACCCCAGTATACAAGAACGGCAGACTCCTACAAGCCTGAACCATAGCTCTTGTCACTCCAGTATACAAGAACGGCAGACTCCCACAAGCCTGAACCACAGCTCTTGTCACCCCAGTATACAAGAACGGCAGACTCCTACAAGCCTGAACCACAGCTCTTGTCACCCCAGTATACAAGAACGGCAGACTCCTACAAGCCTGAACCATAGCTCTTGTCACCCCAGTATACAAGAACGGCAGACTCCTACAAGCCTGAACCACAGCTCTTGTCACCCCAGTATACAAGGACGGCAGACTCCTACAAGCCTGGACCACAGCTCTTGTCACTCCAGTATACAAGAACGGCAGACTCCCACAAGCCTGAACCACAGCTCTTGTCACTCCAGTATACAAGAACGGCAGACTCCTACAAGCCTGAACCACAGCTCTTGTCACTCCTGTATACAAGAACGGCAGACTCCTACAAGCCTGAACCACAGCTCTTGTCACTCCAGTATACAAGAACGGCAGACTCCTACAAGCCTGAATCACAGCTCTTGTCACTCCAGTATACAAGAACGGCAGACTCCTACAAGCCTGAACCACAGCTCTTGTCACCCCAGTATACAAGAACGGCAGACTCCTACAAGCCTGAACCACAGCTCTTGTTACCCCAGTATACAAGGATGGCAGACTCCTACAAGCCTGGACCACAGCTCTTGTCACTCCAGTATACAAGAACGGCAGACTCCTACAAGCCTGAACCACAGCTCTTGTCACTCCAGTATACAAGGACGGCAGACTCCCACAAGTCTGAACCACAGCTCTTGTCACTCCAGTATACAAGAACGGCAGACTCCCACAAGCCTGGACCACAGCTCTTGTCACTCCAGTATACAAGAACGGCAGACTCCCACAAGCCTGGACCACAGCTCTTGTCACCCCAGTATACAAGAACGGCAGACTCCCACAAGCCTGGACCACAGCTCTTGTCACCCCAGTATACAAGAACGGCAGACTCCCACAAGCCTGAACCATAGCTCTTGTCACTCCAGTATACAAGAACGGCAGACTCCTACAAGCCTGAACCATAGCTCTTGTCACCCCAGTATACAAGAACGGCAGACTCCTACAAGCCTGAACCATAGCTCTTGTCACTCCAGTATACAAGAACGGCAGACTCCCACAAGCCTGAACCACAGCTCTTGTCACCCCAGTATACAAGAACGGCAGACTCCTACAAGCCTGAACCACAGCTCTTGTCACCCCAGTATACAAGAACGGCAGACTCCTACAAGCCTGAACCATAGCTCTTGTCACCCCAGTATACAAGAACGGCAGACTCCTACAAGCCTGAACCACAGCTCTTGTCACCCCAGTATACAAGGACGGCAGACTCCTACAAGCCTGGACCACAGCTCTTGTCACTCCAGTATACAAGAACGGCAGACTCCCACAAGCCTGAACCACAGCTCTTGTCACTCCAGTATACAAGAACGGCAGACTCCTACAAGCCTGAACCACAGCTCTTGTCACTCCTGTATACAAGAACGGCAGACTCCTACAAGCCTGAACCACAGCTCTTGTCACTCCAGTATACAAGAACGGCAGACTCCTACAAGCCTGAATCACAGCTCTTGTCACTCCAGTATACAAGAACGGCAGACTCCTACAAGCCTGAACCACAGCTCTTGTCACCCCAGTATACAAGAACGGCAGACTCCTACAAGCCTGAACCACAGCTCTTGTTACCCCAGTATACAAGGATGGCAGACTCCTACAAGCCTGGACCACAGCTCTTGTCACTCCAGTATACAAGAACGGCAGACTCCTACAAGCCTGAACCACAGCTCTTGTCACTCCAGTATACAAGGACGGCAGACTCCCACAAGTCTGAACCACAGCTCTTGTCACTCCAGTATACAAGAACGGCAGACTCCTACAAGCCTGGACCACAGCTCTTGTCACTCCAGTATACAAGAACGGCAGACTCCTACAAGCCTGAACCATAGCTCTTGTCACCCCAGTATACAAGGACGGCAGACTCCTACAAGCCTGGACCATAGCTCTTGTCACCCCAGTATACAAGAACGGCAGACTCCTACAAGCCTGGACCACAGCTCTTGTCACTCCAGTTACAAGAACGGCAGACTCCTACAAGCCTGGACAACAGCTCTTGTCACTCCAGTATACAAGAAATGCAGACTCCCTCAAGCCTGAACCATAGCTCTTGTCACTCCAGTATACAAGAACGGGAGACTCCTACAAGCCTGGACCATAGCTCTTGTCACTCCAGTATACAAGAACGGCAGACTCCTACAAGCCTGAATCACAGCTCTTGTCACTCCAGTATACAAGAACGGCAGACTCATACAAGCCTGAACCACAGCTCTTGTCACCCCAGTATACAAGAACGGCAGACTCCTACAAGCCTGAACCACAGCACTTGTCACCCCAGTATACAAGGACGGCAGACTCCTACAAGCCTGGACCACAGCTCTTGTCACTCCAGTATACAAGAACGGCAGACTCCCACAAGCCTGGACCACAGCTCTTGTCACTCCAGTATACAAGAACGGCAGACTCCCACAAGCCTGGACCACAGCTCTTGTCACCCCAGTATACAAGAACGGCAGACTCCCACAAGCCTGGACCACAGCTCTTGTCACCCCAGTATACAAGAACGGCAGACTCCCACAAGCCTGAACCATAGCTCTTGTCACTCCAGTATACAAGAACGGCAGACTCCCACAAGCCTGAACCATAGCTCTTGTCACTCCAGTATACAAGAACGGCAGACTCCTACAAGCCTGAACCATAGCTCTTGTCACTCCAGTATACAAGAACGGCAGACTCCTACAAGCCTGAACCATAGCTCTTGTCACTCCAGTATACAAGAACGGCAGACTCCTACAAGCCTGAACCATAGCTCTTGTCACTCCAGTATACAAGAACGGCAGACTCCTACAAGCCTGAACCATAGCTCTTGTCACCCCAGTATACAAGAACGGCAGACTCCTACAAGCCTGAACCATAGCTCTTGTCACTCCAGTATACAAGAACGGCAGACTCCCACAAGCCTGAACCACAGCTCTTGTCACCCCAGTATACAAGAACGGCAGACTCCTACAAGCCTGAACCACAGCTCTTGTCACCCCAGTATACAAGAACGGCAGACTCCTACAAGCCTGAACCATAGCTCTTGTCACCCCAGTATACAAGAACGGCAGACTCCTACAAGCCTGAACCACAGCTCTTGTCACCCCAGTATACAAGGACGGCAGACTCCTACAAGCCTGGACCACAGCTCTTGTCACTCCAGTATACAAGAACGGCAGACTCCCACAAGCCTGAACCCCAGCTCTTGTCACCCCAGTATACAAGAACGGCAGACTCCTACAAGCCTGAACCATAGCTCTTGTCACTGCAGTATACAAGAACGGCAGACTCCCACAAGCCTGAACCACAGCTCTTGTCACTCCAGTATACAAGAACGGCAGACTCCTACAAGCCTGAACCATAGCTCTTGTCACCCCAGTATACAAGAACGGCAGACTCCTACAAGCCTGAACCACAGCTCTTGTCACCCCAGTATACAAGGACGGCAGACTCCTACAAGCCTGAACCACAGCTCTTGTCACTCCAGTATACAAGAACGGCAGACTCCTACAAGCCTGAACCATAGCTCTTGTAACCCCAGTATACAAGTACGGCAGACTCCTACAAGCCTGAACCACAGCTCTTGTCACCCCAGTATACAAGGACGGCAGACTCCTACAAGCCTGGACCACAGCTCTTGTCACTCCAGTATACAAGAACGGCAGACTCCCACAAGCCTGAACCACAGCTCTTGTCACTCCAGTATACAAGAACGGCAGACTCCTACAAGCCTGAACCACAGCTCTTGTCACCCCAGTATACAAGAACGGCAGACTCCTACAAGCCTGGACCACAGCTCTTGTCACTCCAGTATACAAGGACGGCAGACTCCTACAAGCCTGAACCACAGCTCTTGTCACCCCAGTATACAAGAACGGCAGACTCCCACAAGCCTCAACCATTGCTCTTGTCACTCCAGTATACAAGAACGGCAGACTCCCACAAGCCTGAACCATAGCTCTTGTCACTCCAGTATACAAGAACGGCAGACTCCCACAAGCCTCAACCATTGCTCTTGTCACTCCAGTATACAAGAACGGCAGACTCCCACAAGCCTGGACCACAGCTCTTGTCACCCCAGTATACAAGAACGGCAGACTCCTACAAGCCTGAACCACAGCTCTTGTCACTCCAGTATACAAGAACGGCAGACTCCTACAAGCCTGAACCATAGCTCTTGTCACTCCAGTATACAAGAACGGCAGACTCCCACAAGCCTGAACCATAGCTCTTGTCACTCCAGTATACAAGAACGGCAGACTCCTACAAGCCTGAACCACAGCTCTTGTCACCCCAGTATACAAGAACGGCAGACTCCTACAAGCCTGAACCACAGCTCTTGTCATCCCAGTATACAAGGACGGCAGACTCCTACAAGCCTGGACCACAGCTCTTGTCACTCCAGTATACAAGAACGGCAGACTCCTACAAGCCTGAACCACAGCTCTTGTCACTCCAGTATACAAGGACGGCAGACTCCCACAAGCCTGAACCATAGCTCTTGTCACCCCAGTATACAAGAACGGCAGACTCCCACAAGCCTGGACCACAGCTCTTCCCACTCCAGTATACAAGAACGGCAGACTCCCACAAGCCTGAACCATAGCTCTTGTCACCCCAGTATACAAGAACGGCAGACTCCTACAAGCCTGGACCACAGCTCTTGTCACTCCAGTATACAAGGACGGCAGACTCCCACAAGCCTGAACCATAGCTCTTGTCACCCCAGTATACAAGAACGGCAGACTCCCACAAGCCTGGACCACAGCTCTTCCCACTCCAGTATACAAGAACGGCAGACTCCCACAAGCCTGGACCATAGCTCTTGTCACCCCAGTATACAAGAACGGCAGACTCCTACAAGCCTGGACCACAGCTCTTGTCACTCCAGTTACAAGAACGGCAGACTCCTACAAGCCTGGACAACAGCTCTTGTCACTCCAGTATACAAGAAATGCAGACTCCCTCAAGCCTGAACCATAGCTCTTGTCACTCCAGTATACAAGAACGGCAGACTCCTACAAGCCTGAACCATAGCTCTTGTCACCCCAGTATACAAGAACGGCAGACTCCTACAAGCCTGAACCATAGCTCTTGTCATTCCAGTATACAAGAACGGGAGACTCCTACAAGCCTGGACCATAGCTCTTGTCACTCCAGTATACAAGAACGGCAGACTCCTACAAGCCTGAATCACAGCTCTTGTCACTCCAGTATACAAGAACGGCAGACTCATACAAGCCTGAACCACAGCTCTTGTCACCCCAGTATACAAGAACGGCAGACTCCTACAAGCCTGAACCACAGCACTTGTCACCCCAGTATACAAGGACGGCAGACTCCTACAAGCCTGGACCACAGCTCTTGTCACTCCAGTATACAAGAACGGCAGACTCCCACAAGCCTGGACCACAGCTCTTGTCACTCCAGTATACAAGAACGGCAGACTCCCACAAGCCTGGACCACAGCTCTTGTCACCCCAGTATACAAGAACGGCAGACTCCCACAAGCCTGGACCACAGCTCTTGTCACCCCAGTATACAAGAACGGCAGACTCCCACAAGCCTGAACCATAGCTCTTGTCACTCCAGTATACAAGAACGGCAGACTCCCACAAGCCTGAACCATAGCTCTTGTCACTCCAGTATACAAGAACGGCAGACTCCTACAAGCCTGAACCATAGCTCTTGTCACCCCAGTATACAAGAACGGCAGACTCCTACAAGCCTGAACCATAGCTCTTGTCACTCCAGTATACAAGAACGGCAGACTCCCACAAGCCTGAACCACAGCTCTTGTCACCCCAGTATACAAGAACGGCAGACTCCTACAAGCCTGAACCACAGCTCTTGTCACCCCAGTATACAAGAACGGCAGACTCCTACAAGCCTGAACCATAGCTCTTGTCACCCCAGGATACAAGAACGGCAGACTCCTACAAGCCTGAACCACAGCTCTTGTCACCCCAGTATACAAGGACGGCAGACTCCTACAAGCCTGGACCACAGCTCTTGTCACTCCAGTATACAAGAACGGCAGACTCCCACAAGCCTGAACCCCAGCTCTTGTCACCCCAGTATACAAGAACGGCAGACTCCTACAAGCCTGAACCATAGCTCTTGTCACTGCAGTATACAAGAACGGCAGACTCCCACAAGCCTGAACCACAGCTCTTGTCACTCCAGTATACAAGAACGGCAGACTCCTACAAGCCTGAACCATAGCTCTTGTCACCCCAGTATACAAGAACGGCAGACTCCTACAAGCCTGAACCACAGCTCTTGTCACCCCAGTATACAAGGACGGCAGACTCCTACAAGCCTGAACCACAGCTCTTGTCACTCCAGTATACAAGAACGGCAGACTCCTACAAGCCTGAACCATAGCTCTTGTAACCCCAGTATACAAGTACGGCAGACTCCTACAAGCCTGAACCACAGCTCTTGTCACCCCAGTATACAAGGACGGCAGACTCCTACAAGCCTGGACCACAGCTCTTGTCACTCCAGTATACAAGAACGGCAGACTCCCACAAGCCTGAACCACAGCTCTTGTCACTCCAGTATACAAGAACGGCAGACTCCTACAAGCCTGAACCATAGCTCTTGTCACCCCAGTA
Organism: Escarpia spicata; assembly: GCA_963995525.1. Classification (NCBI taxonomy): domain Eukaryota; kingdom Metazoa; phylum Annelida; class Polychaeta; order Sabellida; family Siboglinidae; genus Escarpia; species Escarpia spicata. Next base: position 90,728 of record CAXEFP010001187.1, read on the forward strand.
TACAAGAACGGCAGACTCCTACAAGCCTGAACCATAGCTCTTGTCACTCCAGTATACAAGAACGGCAGACTCCTACAAGCCTGAACCATAGCTCTTGTCACCCCAGTATACAAGAACGGCAGACTCCTACAAGCCTGAACCATAGCTCTTGTCACCCCAGTATACAAGAACGGCAGACTCCTACAAGCCTGAACCATAGCTCTTGTCACTCCAGTATACAAGAACGGCAGACTCCTACAAGCCTGAACCACAGCTCTTGTCACTCCAGTATACAAGAACGGCAGACTCCCACAAGCCTCAACCATTGCTCTTGTCACTCCAGTATACAAGAACGGCAGACTCCTACAAGCCTGAACCATAGCTCTTGTCACTCCAGTATACAAGAACGGCAGACTCCCACAAGCCTGAACCATAGCTCTTGTCACTCCAGTATACAAGAACGGCAGACTCCTACAAGCCTGAACCACAGCTCTTGTCACCCCAGTATACAAGAACGGCAGACTCCTACAAGCCTGAACCACAGCTCTTGTCACCCCAGTATACAAGGACGGCAGACTCCTACAAGCCTGGACCACAGCTCTTGTCACTCCAGTATACAAGAACGGCAGACTCCTACAAGCCTGAACCACAGCTCTTGTCACCCCAGTATACAAGAACGGCAGACTCCTACAAGCCTGAACCACAGCTCTTGTCACTCCAGTATACAAGGACGGCAGACTCCTACAAGCCTGAACCATAGCTCTTGTCACCCCAGTATACAAGAACGGCAGACTCCCACAAGCCTGAACCACAGCTCTTGTCACTCCAGTATACAAGGACGGCAGACTCCCACAAGCCTGAACCATAGCTCTTGTCACCCCAGTATACAAGAACGGCAGACTCCCACAAGCCTGGACCACAGCTCTTCCCACTCCAGTATACAAGAACGGCAGACTCCCACAAGCCTGAACCATAGCTCTTGTCACCCCAGTATACAAGAACGGCAGACTCCTACAAGCCTGAATCACAGCTCTTGTCACTCCAGTATACAAGAACGGCAGACTCCTACAAGCCTGGACCACAGCTCTTGTCACTCCAGTATACAAGAACGGCAGACTCCTACAAGCCTGAACCACAGCTCTTGTCACTCCTGTATTCAAGAACGGCAGACTCCTACAAGCCTGAACCACAGCTCTTGTCACTCCAGTATACAAGAACGGCAGACTCCTACAAGCCTGAATCACAGCTCTTGTCACTCCAGTATACAAGAACGGCAGACTCCTACAAGCCTGAACCACAGCTCTTGTCACCCCAGTATACAAGAACGGCAGACTCCTACAAGCCTGGACCACAGCTCTTGTCACCCCAGTATACAAGGACGGCAGACTCCTACAAGCCTGGACCACAGCTCTTGTCACTCCAGTATACAAGAACGGCAGACTCCTACAAGCCTGGACCACAGCTCTTGTCACTCCAGTATACAAGGACGGCAGACTCCCACAAGCCTGAACCATAGCTCTTGTCACCCCAGTATACAAGAACGGCAGACTCCCACAAGCCTGGACCACAGCTCTTCCCACTCCAGTATACAAGAACGGCAGACTCCCACAAGCCTGAACCATAGCTCTTGTCACCCCAGTATACAAGAACGGCAGACTCCTACAAGCCTGAATCACAGCTCTTGTCACTCCAGTATACAAGAACGGCAGACTCCTACAAGCCTGAACCACAGCTCTTGTCACTCCAGTATACAAGGACGGCAGACTCCCACAAGCCTGAACCATAGCTCTTGTCACCCCAGTATACAAGAACGGCAGACTCCTACAAGCCTGGACCACAGCTCTTGTCACTCCAGTACACAAGAACGGCAGACTCCCGCAAGCCTAGACCACAGCTCTTGTCACCCCAGTACACAAGAACGGCAGACTCCCACAAGCCTGGACCACAGCTCTTGTCACCCCAGTACACAAGAACGGCAGACTCCCACAAGCCTGGACCACAGCTCTTGTCACTCCAGTATACAAGAACGGCAGACTCATACAAGCCTGGACCACAGCTCTTGTCACTCCAGTATACAAGAACGGCAGACTCCTACAAGCCTGAACCACAGCTCTTGTCACTCCAGTATACAAGAACGGCAGACTCCTACAAGCCTGGACCACAGCTCTTGTCACTCCAGTATACAAGAACGGCAGACTCCTACAAGCCTGGACCACAGCTCTTGTCACTCCAGTATACAACAACGGCAGACTCCTACAAGCCTGAACCATAGCTCTTGTCACCCCAGTATACAAGAACGGCAGACTCCTACAAGCCTGGACCATAGCTCTTGTCACCCCAGTATACAAGAACGGCAGACTCCTAGAAGCCTGGACCACAGCTCTTGTCACTCCAGTTACAAGAACGGCAGACTCCTACAAGCCTGGACCACAGCTCTTGTCACTCCAGTATACAAGAACGGCAGACTCCCACAAGCCTGAACCATAGCTCTTGTCACTCCAGTATACAAGAACGGCAGACTCCTACAAGCCTGAACCATAGCTCTTGTCACCCCAGTATACAAGAACGGCAGACTCCTACAAGCCTGAACCATAGCTCTTGTCACTCCAGTATACAAGAACGGGAGACTCCTACAAGCCTGGACCATAGCTCTTGTCACTCCAGTATACAAGAACGGCAGACTCCTACAAGCCTGAATCACAGCTCTTGTCACTCCAGTATACAAGAACGGCAGACTCATACAAGCCTGAACCACAGCTCTTGTCACCCCAGTATACAAGAACGGCAGACTCCTACAAGCCTGAACCACAGCTCTTGTCACCCCAGTATACAAGGACGGCAGACTCCTACAAGCCTGGACCACAGCTCTTATCACTCCAGTATACAAGAACGGCAGACTCCCACAAGCCTGGACCACAGCTCTTGTCACTCCAGTATACAAGAACGGCAGACTCCCACAAGCCTGAACCACAGCTCTTGTCACCCCAGTATACAAGAACGGCAGACTCCTACAAGCCTGAACCATAGCTCTTGACACTGCAGTATACAAGAACGGCAGACTCCCACAAGCCTGAACCACAGCTCTTGTCACTCCAGTATACAAGAACGGCAGACTCCTACAAGCCTGAACCATAGCTCTTGTCACTCCAGTATACAAGAACGGCAGACTCCTACAAGCCTCGACCACAGCTCTTGTCACTCCAGTATACAAGAACGGCAGACTCCTACAAGCCTGAACCACAGCTCTTGTCACTCCTGTATTCAAGAACGGCAGACTCCTACAAGCCTGAACCACAGCTCTTGTCACTCCAGTATACAAGAAAGGCAGACTCCTACAAGCCTGAATCACAGCTCTTGTCACTCCAGTATACAAGAACGGCAGACTCCTACAAGCCTGAACCACAGCTCTTGTCACCCCAGTATACAAGAACGGCAGACTCCTACAAGCCTGAACCACAGCTCTTGTCACCCCAGTATACAAGGACGGCAGACTCCTACAAGCCTGGACCACAGCTCTTGTCACTCCAGTATACAAGAACGGCAGACTCCTACAAGCCTGGACCACAGCTCTTGTCACTCCAGTATACAAGGACGGCAGACTCCCACAAGCCTGAACCATAGCTCTTGTCACTCCAGTATACAAGAACGGCAGACTCCCACAAGCCTGAACCATAGCTCTTGTCTCCCCAGTATACAAGAACGGCAGACTCCTACAAGCCTGAATCACAGCTCTTGTCACTCCAGTATACAAGAACGGCAGACTCCTACAAGCCTGAACCACAGCTCTTGTCACTCCAGTATACAAGGACGGCAGACTCCCACAAGCCTGAACCATAGCTCTTGTCACCCCAGTATACAAGAACGGCAGACTCCTACAAGCCTGGACCACAGCTCTTGTCACTCCAGTACACAAGAACGGCAGACTCCCGCAAGCCTAGACCACAGCTCTTGTCACCCCAGTACACAAGAACGGCAGACTCCTACAAGCCTAGACCACAGCTCTTGTCACTCCAGTATACAAGAACGGCAGACTCCCACAAGCCTGGACCACAGCTCTTGTCACCCCAGTACACAAGAACGGCAGACTCCCACAAGCCTGGACCACAGCTCTTGTCACTCCAGTATACAAGAACGGCAGACTCATACAAGCCTGGACCACAGCTCTTGTCACTCCAGTATACAAGAACGGCAGACTCCTACAAGCCTGAACCACAGCTCTTGTCACTCCAGTATACAAGAACGGCAGACTCCTACAAGCCTGGACCACAGCTCTTGTCACTCCAGTATACAAGAACGGCAGACTCCTACAAGCCTGGACCACAGCTCTTGTCACTCCAGTATACAAGAACGGCAGACTCCTACAAGCCTGAACCATAGCTCTTGTCACCCCAGTATACAAGAACGGCAGACTCCTACAAGCCTGGACCATAGCTCTTGTCACCCCAGTATACAAGAACGGCAGACTCCTAGAAGCCTGGACCACAGCTCTTGTCACTCCAGTTACAAGAACGGCAGACTCCTACAAGCCTGGACCACAGCTCTTGTCACTCCAGTATACAAGAACGGCAGACTCCCACAAGCCTGAACCATAGCTCTTGTCACTCCAGTATACAAGAACGGCAGACTCCTACAAGCCTGAACCATAGCTCTTGTCACCCCAGTATACAAGAACGGCAGACTCCTACAAGCCTGAACCATAGCTCTTGTCACTCCAGTATACAAGAACGGGAGACTCCTACAAGCCTGGACCATAGCTCTTGTCACTCCAGTATACAAGAACGGCAGACTCCTACAAGCCTGAATCACAGCTCTTGTCACTCCAGTATACAAGAACGGCAGACTCATACAAGCCTGAACCACAGCTCTTGTCACCCCAGTATACAAGAACGGCAGACTCCTACAAGCCTGAACCACAGCTCTTGTCACCCCAGTATACAAGGACGGCAGACTCCTACAAGCCTGGACCACAGCTCTTATCACTCCAGTATACAAGAACGGCAGACTCCCACAAGCCTGGACCACAGCTCTTGTCACTCCAGTATACAAGAACGGCAGACTCCCACAAGCCTGAACCACAGCTCTTGTCACCCCAGTATACAAGAACGGCAGACTCCTACAAGCCTGAACCATAGCTCTTGACACTGCAGTATACAAGAACGGCAGACTCCCACAAGCCTGAACCACAGCTCTTGTCACTCCAGTATACAAGAACGGCAGACTCCTACAAGCCTGGACCATAGCTCTTGTCACCCCAGTATACAAGAACGGCAGACTCCTACAAGCCTGAACCACAGCTCTTGTCACCCCAGTATACAAGGACGGCAGACTCCTACAAGCCTGAACCACAGCTCTTGTCACTCCAGTATACAAGAACGGCAGACTCCTACAAGCCTGAACCATAGCTCTTGTAACCCCAGTATACAAGTACGGCAGACTCCTACAAGCCTGAACCACAGCTCTTGTCACCCCAGTATACAAGGACGGCAGACTCCTACAAGCCTGGACCACAGCTCTTGTCACTCCAGTATACAAGAACGGCAGACTCCCACAAGCCTGAACCACAGCTCTTGTCACCCCAGTATACAAGAACGGCAGACTCCTACAAGCCTGAACCACAGCTCTTGTCACCCCAGTATACAAGGACGGCAGACTCCTACAAGCCTGAACCACAGCTCTTGTCACTCCAGTATACAAGAACGGCAGACTCCTACAAGCCTGAACCATAGCTCTTGTAACCCCAGTATACAAGTACGGCAGACTCCTACAAGCCTGAACCACAGCTCTTGTCACCCCAGTATACAAGGACGGCAGACTCCTACAAGCCTGGACCACAGCTCTTGTCACTCCAGTATACAAGAACGGCAGACTCCCACAAGCCTGAACCACAGCTCTTGTCACTCCAGTATACAAGAACGGCAAACTCCCACAAGCCTGAACCACAGCTCTTGTCACTCCAGTATACAAGAACGGCAGACTCCCACAAGCCTGAACCATAGCTCTTGTCACTCCAGTATACAAGAACGGCAGACTCCCACAAGCCTGAACCATAGCTCTTGTCACTCCAGTATACAAGAACGGCAGACTCCCACAAGCGTGAACCATAGCTCTTGTCACTCCAGTATACAAGAACGGCAGACTCCTACAAGCCTGAACCACAGCTCTTGTCACTCCAGTATACAAGAACGGCAGACTCCTACAAGCCTGAATCACAGCTCTTGTCACTCCTGTATACAAGAACGGCAGACTCCTACAAGCCTGAACCACAGCTCTTGTCACTCCAGTATACAAGAACGGCAGACTCCTACAAGCCTGAATCACAGCTCTTGTCACTCCAGTATACAAGAACGGCAGACTCCTACAAGCCTGAACCACAGCTCTTGTCACCCCAGTATACAAGAACGGCAGACTCCTACAAGCCTGAACCACAGCTCTTGTCACCCCAGTATACAAGGACGGCAGACTCCTACAAGCCTGGACCACAGCTCTTGTCACTCCAGTATACAAGAACGGCAGACTCCTACAAGCCTGAACCACAGCTCTTGTCACTCCAGTATACAAGGACGGCAGACTCCCACAAGCCTGAACCATAGCTCTTGTCACCCCAGTATACAAGAACGGCAGACTCCCACAAGCCTGGACCACAGCTCTTGTCACTCCAGTATACAAGAACGGCAGACTCCCACAAGCCTGAACCACAGCTCTTGTCACTCCTGTATACAAGAACGGCAGACTCCTACAAGCCTGAACCACAGCTCTTGTCACTCCAGTATACAAGAACGGCAGACTCCTACAAGCCTGAATCACAGCTCTTGTCACTCCAGTATACAAGAACGGCAGACTCCTACAAGCCTGAACCACAGCTCTTGTCACCCCAGTATACAAGAACGGCAGACTCCTACAAGCCTGAACCACAGCTCTTGTCACCCCAGTATACAAGGACGGCAGACTCCTACAAGCCTGGACCACAGCTCTTGTCACTCCAGTATACAAGAACGGCAGACTCCTACAAGCCTGGACCACAGCTCTTGTCACTCCAGTATACAAGGACGGCAGACTCCCACAAGCCTGAACCATAGCTCTTGTCACCCCAGTATACAAAAACGGCAGACTCCCACAAGCCTGGACCACAGCTCTTCCCACTCCAGTATACAAGAACGGCAGACTCCCACAAGCCTGAACCATAGCTCTTGTCACCCCAGTATACAAGAACGGCAGACTCCTACAAGCCTGAATCACAGCTCTTGTCACTCCAGTATACAAGAACGGCAGACTTCTACAAGCCTGAACCACAGCTCTTGTCACTCCAGTATACAAGGACGGCAGACTCCCACAAGCCTGAACCATAGCTCTTGTCACCCCAGTATACAAGAACGGCAGACTCCTACAAGCCTGGACCACAGCTCTTGTCACTCCAGTACACAAGAACGGCAGACTCCCACAAGCCTAGACCACAGCTCTTGTCACCCCAGTACACAAGAACGGCAGACTCCTACAAGCCTGAACCATAGCTCTTGTCACCCCAGTATACAAGAACGGCAGACTCCTACAAGCCTAGACCACAGCTCTTGTCACTCCAGTACACAAGAACGGCAGACTCCCACAAGCCTGGACCACAGCTCTTGTCACTCCAGTCAGTATACAAGAACGGCAGACTCCAGAAGCCTGGACCACAGCTCTTGTCACTCCAGTACACAAGAACGGCAGACTCCCACAAGCCTAGACCACAGCTCTTGTCACCCCAGTACACAAGAACGGCAGACTCCTACAAGCCTGAACCATAGCTCTTGTCACCCCAGTATACAAGAACGACAGACTCCTACAAGCCTAGACCACAGCTCTTGTCACTCCAGTACACAAGAACGGCAGACTCCCACAAGCCTGGACCACAGCTCTTGTCACTCCAGTCAGTATACAAGAACGGCAGACTCCTACAAGCCTGGACCACAGCTCTTGTCACTCCAGTACACAAGAACGGCAGACTCCCACAAGCCTAGACCACAGCTCTTGTCACCCCAGTACACAAGAACGGCAGACTCCTACAAGCCTGAACCATAGCTCTTGTCACCCCAGTATACAAGAACGGCAGACTCCTACAAGCCTAGACCACAGCTCTTGTCACTCCAGTACACAAGAACGGCAGACTCCCACAAGCCTGGACCACAGCTCTTGTCACTCCAGTATACAAGAACGGCAGACTCCTACAAGCCTGGACCACAGCTCTTGTCACTCCAGTACACAAGAACGGCAGACTCCTACAAGCCTAGACCACAGCTCTTGTCACTCCAGTATACAAGAACGGCAGACTCCCACAAGCCTGGACCACAGCTCTTGTCACTCCAGTATACAAGAACGGCAGACTCCCACAAGCCTAGACCACAGCTCTTGTCACCCCAGTACACAAGAACGGCAGACTCCTACAAGCCTGAACCATAGCTCTTGTCACCCCAGTATACAAGAACGGCAGACTCCTACAAGCCTAGACCACAGCTCTTGTCACTCCAGTACACAAGAACGGCAGACTCCCACAAGCCTGGACCACAGCTCTTGTCACTCCAGTATACAAGAACGGCAGACTCCTACAAGCCTGGACCACAGCTCTTGTCACTCCAGTACACAAGAACGGCAGACTCCTACAAGCCTAGACCACAGCTCTTGTCACTCCAGTATACAAGAACGGCAGACTCCCACAAGCCTGGACCACAGCTCTTGTCACCCCAGTACACAAGAACGGCAGACTCCCACAAGCCTGGACCACAGCTCTTGTCACTCCAGTATACAAGAACGGCAGACTCCTACAAGCCTGGACCACAGCTCTTGTCACTCCAGTATACAAGAACGGCAGACTCCTACAAGCCTGAACCACAGCTCTTGTCACTCCAGTATACAAGAACGGCAGACTCCTACAAGCCTGGACCACAGCTCTTCCCACTCCAGTACACAAGAACGGCAGACTCCTACAAGCCTGAACCACAGCTCTTGTCACTCCAGTATACAAGAAAGGCAGACTCCTACAAGCCTGGACCACAGCTCTTGTCACCCCAGTATACAAGGATGGCAGACTCCTACAAGCCTGGACCAAAGCTCTTGTCACTCCTTATACAAGAACGGCAACAAAAGCGATCCTGTAAATTATAGTAGTAGTATTGGACTATCCTGACAAACACAGCTCGTGGCGGCAGTCCATGACTGGGCTTCCTCCATCAATGACCAGAAACAAATAGATGTCATCCTCCTCGATTTTTCCAAAACTTTTGACAAGGTTTCCCACAAATGACTTCTCAATAAATTAAACTACTATGGTATCACAGGTAACATACTACAATGAATAGTCATTTCTATCAAACCGCACTCAGATTGTATCAGTAAATGGTTCCTACTCAGCTCCTGCAAATGTCATCTCCGGAGTACCCCAAGGCTCAGTCCTTGGCCCTGTCCTTTTCTTACTGTATATAAATGACATCACTGATTGAGTCAACTCAAATATCAGACTCTTTGCCAATGACTCGATCCTATATAGAGAAATCCAAACACCTGCAGACCATAACATCCTTTAAATAGACCTAAACAAACTAGTCGACTGGACAATCGAGTGTCAAATGAACTTCAATATCCCAAAGTGTCACCTTCTCAGAATTACCCATAAACGCAAACCAAGCCACTTCACTTACACCATCTCAAACCAACCAGTTTCCCAAGACGATTCACACCCCTATCTTGGCATCACAATAGATTCTAAACTATCGTGGACATGCTTTGTTCACCACTGCATCTCAATCCGCTAGAACACTTGGCCTCACTAAATGCACTCTCCACGCTGCAACATCTAAAGATAAGGAAACACTCTACAATATGTTAGTAAGGCCAAAACTAGAATACGGAGCTGTAGTCTGGAATTACTATACACAAAATAACATTGATACCCTCGAATAAATTCAAAGAAGTGCAGCTTGATTGACTTGACTCTAAATGACCACACCGCCACACAACAAGTGTAACCGGCCTCATAAACAAACTTTGTATAGAAAGAAGACGATTACATCACCAACTTACCTTCTTCTACAAAATAAAACAACCTCCTGAACATTACCCTACCACAACATCTTATAGTCCCATGCTCCCGTGCATGAAACATTACCCTACCGCAACGTCTTATAGTCCCATGCTCCCGTGCACGAAACATTACCCTACCGCAACATCTTATAGTCCCATGTTCCCGTGCACGAAACATTACCCTACCACAACATCTTACAGTCCCATGCTCCCGTGCACGAAACATTACCCTACCGCAACATCTTATAGTCCCATGTTCCCGTGCACGAAACATTACCCTACCGCAACATCTTATAGTCCCATGTTTCCGTGAATGAAACATTACCCTACCACAACATCTTACAGTCCCATTCTCCCGTGCACGAAACATTACCCTACCGCAACGTCTTATAGTCCCATGCTCCCATGCATGAAACATTACCCTACCGCAACGTCTTATAGTCCCATGCTCCCATGCACGAAACATTACCCTACCGCAACATCTTATAGTCCCATGCTCCCGTGCACGAAACATTACCCTACCGCAACATCTTATAGTCCCATGCTCCCGTGCACGAAACATTACCCTACCGCAACATCTTATAGTCCCATGCTCCCGTGCATGAAACATTACCCTACCGCAACATCTTATAGTCCCATGCTCCCGTACACGAAACATTACCCTACCGCAAAAACTTATAGTCCCATGCTCCCGTACACGAAACATTACCCTACCGCAACATGTTATAGTCCCATGCTCCCGTACACGAAACATTACCCTACCGCAACGTCTTATAGTCCCATGCTCCCGTACACGAAACATTACCCTACCGCAACGTCTTATAGTCCTATGCTCCCGTACACGAAACATTACCCTACCGCAACGTCTTATAGTCCCATGCTCCCGTACACGAAACATTACCCTACCGCAACATCTTATAGTCCCATGCTCCCGTACACGAAACATTACCCTACCGCAACATCTTATAGTCCCATGCTCCCGTACACGAAACATTACCCTACCGCAACATCTTATAGTCCCACGCTCCCGTACACGAAACATTACGCTACCACAAGATCTTATAATCCCATGCTCCCGTACACGAAACATTACCCTACCGCAACGTCTTATAGTCCCATGCTCCCGTACACGAAACATTACCCTACCGCAACGTCTTATAGTCCTATGCTCCCGTACACGAAACATTACCCTACCGCAACGTCTTATAGTCCCATGCTCCCGTACACGAAACATTACCCTAACGCAACATCTTATAGTCCCATGCTCCCGTACACGAAACATTACCCTACCGCAACATCTTATAGTCCCATGCTCCCGTACACGAAACATTACCCTACCGCAACATCTTATAGTCCCACGCTCACGTACACGAAACATTACGCTACCACAAGATCTTATAATCCCATGCTCCCGTACACGAAACATTACCCTACCGCAACATCTTATAGTCTCATGCTCCCGTACACGAAACAGCGATCCCAACAAATATATGCACGAATAAATGCGTATGCATATTCATTCTATCCTAGACTGATAACAGCTTCGAATCTACTCCCCCTAGAAATAATAAGCCTACCCACACTGCACCCATTTCATTAAGCTCTGAGTACCCTTAACCTTGTCGCGCCAGCCCATTTTACCAGACTCTAAGTAAAGACAGAGACTGTGTTTTTAATCTGCACAAATTATTGCACTTGTTTTACACAATTATTTGTTTTACTTTTCTTTTTGAATTATTTTTAGTTTCACGCACCCTTCGCAATGCACACTGCACAGCTCCTAGGATAGCCCCAGAAAGGGCTGTATGGATGAATGAATGAAACTAGATTTTCAACAACGACAACAACAGGCATAATGTAGCAGATTATAAAATTATAGTAATATACAATTGTTGAAAACGGGCAAGAAGAAGTGTAGCACTTATGATTACTTGCCCTATTAACCAAAAACATACGTAATACAGCTTAACATTTGACCTCACCACACATAAAACATATTTCTCATGACCATTCAAGGCAGGTTGTTCTTTAAAAAGAAGAAGTTAAGTTAATAATAATAAAACTCCAACACCAATCTTTTTAAAAATACCTACTCATTAAATACACAACTGGAGAAATGACACTTAAGACACAGAGCCATAAAGTTTATGCTTTGGAATAACTTGGTGGATAGTGATTTTAAAAACGTTACATTTGACCTTAGGTGACATACATTCTGCCATGTTTAAAGATGGTGTCCTTCAAAAGTAGTTATTTCAATATTTTAAGAACTACATATTTAATTCAATTCAATAACTTTATTCCGGAGTATTACATCCATATAAAATAGACTAGACTATGACTAATAACTGTAAATATATAGCAACTTTCGCCAGTGACGACCCAGTGGTGATGTGTATAATGTATCACTGTTCATAATACTCTGTAATATTGCATTGCCCGATTTAGCTACATACGTCAAAAAACTATACACATTTTTTCTGATCAACATTTTGCAGGTGGGTAATCCTAGTGAAACAAACTTATAACTACCACTAGTCTCTAGGTTCACAACAATCTAGAGACATTATTGTATGCTACACACAGTTTTCTAATTGATTCTGTTCTATAGTTCCCCCATAACTGACACGTATATAATGAAGTACAATATGATCTGAACACAGTATACTTTACAGTTTCTATACAGATATAGAATTTTCGAACATAGATTCGTTTATAATGCCTAGCCATATCGTCACTGTCAGTGAGATCTTCCATGATAATATGTCCAAGATATTTACATTTGTTAACTCCTGGTAATGTTTCACCATTCAATACAAAGTTTGGGAGGTTTATATATCCTTGACCCTTTTATGCAAAAAATCATAACATTATTTATAACCAAAAGCAACAAAGTTGATGTCAAAAAGGACGTCTTTTAGATGCGATGATTTCATATATATTACTATTGACCTTTGCTGACTTTCAGATATCTATAATTTTGAAATATCTGCCATTTTGAAAAATGCCATCACCTAAAGCCTTTTATTACGATATGTTAAGATGTACGCATCCTAGAAGCTAGAATCAGGAAGTTGATGTCAAAATATAGGTTTTGAGATTTTAAAGGTGTTACTTAAATAAGTAGGGTGCAGTGGCCGAGTGATTAGAGCAACTCTCGTTCGGAGGAACCAGGGACCAGTCGTTGGTTTAATACTGGTAACAGCCACTGTGTCAACAGCGGAGCATGAGGTCATATCTGGTGGTATTACAGACGGTGACCACTGTCTTGTCTACAGTGACCACTATCTTGTCTACAGTGACCACTGTCTTGTCTACAGTGACCACTGTCTTGTCTACTGTCTACAAAAACTTTCATAATGATTACTTTTGTAATGATTTAGTCCTATGTGATTGGAGTTCAATTGAGCAATTTGAGAACATGGTTGAGACTTAAGGATCTCTTCGCACAAGTATGTAACCAACACTGCCGTTTGTCACTAGACGAGTCAGGAAGTCCTTTCTTCCGAGGTTAAGTGAAGAAATGAAAGAAGATATTAATGTGACCGTGTGACTGATGTGTGACTGGCAATAGCCCAGGTCTTTTACAACAATTTCACATTATAACGGTATGTTGTGAATATACGTTAAACAATTGTACCCCTTTTATAGAATCGCATAAACTGTCCTTTAGGGCGCTGCCTTGGCAACTCCTTATCTTTGCGGTAGTCACTGTGCGCAAGTACGGGTGCACAGAAGGTTTGTTGTCATCCTTTTCCCGCATAGCCTCTCTTTCCGGCGGGAAACCTTTGTTCTTTTGTCTCGATCTCGTTTTGCATTGCCAGGGAGACATGCACGTTTGGGATCGCATCATTGTGATGGTATATGTCACTCCGTTCGTTGTATTCGTTGCCAGGGAGACATGCACGTTTGGGAACGCATCATTGTGATGGTGTATGTCACTCCGTTCGTTGTATTCTTTGCCAGGGAGACATGCACGTTTGGGAACGCATCATTGTGATGGTGTATGTCACTCCGTTCGTTGTATTTGTTCGTTCGAATGTGTACTGTGTATTGATAGCATAACCATTGCAGTATTGACTTATAACTACTCATGGGCTTGGTGTCAGGATGCTCCGATTACCACCATTAAGTTAGGCGCAGACAACAGCAAGCCAGCGCTTGTTTATAATATATTGTCCTAATGGATATGTTGTTGAATTGAAACTGTGTTAGAAAGATTGATTGGCGGAATGCGTTATAGAATTAGCCCGGCAGTGACATTATATCGCGCTGTGGTGTTAGGTTTCCGTGCATAATCTTAGTAGTAACAGAGTCAGAGGAGTATTAGTGCCCTGAAGCAGAGTGGCGTTTCCTCTGTTGCCACTAGATGGCAGTGTTCGTCATGTTACCATGTTCAATGTTAGTGCGGCATAATGGATGTCTTACAATGAGTAACATTCGTGTCTTACCTTTATTAATGGACGTCATATAGTAATGAGTACGTGATTACGACTGGACATACAGTCATACTGATATGCACTATTAATTTAGTTGATAATGGCGATTAATGGTATTACACATACCCCGTATTACCCTAGGGACATAGGCTTTAGTAATTTGTTGGTTTACAGAAATATATGTATAAAGAAAATGTGAATCCAGAGAAGAGTGTTATATTACACTGTGGTGTTGCAACAACAGGACGGCTGGGGCATGTATTCTAAGTAAACTACAGTATTTCTATTTTGCGAGCTACTTTCGACTCTATATTTATTTTTCCAACGTTTGTTCTTATTATGCCTTGGCTGAGAACAGGCTACTGTTTGGCTAGGACAATCGGACGTGGTATTTAGTTGCGGCATGATAATAATAATGTGTGTTTTATCCGTGACAGATCTCAGAGTTCTGAGTAGCAGTCGCCGTTTCGGCCGTTTTCATTTTTGGTTCAAGTTAAACAGCCATCAGTTTTAGTTAGTCTGCCATAAGACGCTATTTCTCAGGTGTTCTCTGTGAATAAACCTTCTAAATATATTCTGTTTGCCATAGTGAAATTCAATTTGTTTGGGGATCCGCGGAGTGCCGCAGGTCACATTAAACTGAAACATTATCTCGAAAACAAAACACCCTCTAAAGGATTATAATTTGTTGGCAAATATATAGGCATTTGAGGAGTGTTGTCTCAAAATCTCTCAAGATTGCAATGCGGGACTACTAAGCTAATGTAATTCTGGAAATTAAGAAGAAACTAAAGTTAGTGTGGAAATGCAAGAGCTCCGGGCAGGAAAACACAAATCCAGCGCTAAAGGTGTATTTGTTGAAGGTCAAATAATTACTGATCACAAGTGTAAGGCCCATACATTCAACAAGTATTTTACATCGACTGGTCTTGTAACGGGAGTAGTGTTCATTGATCTCCGGAAGACCTTTGACACCGTGGACACTGATATTCATCTGGTCAAACTTAAAGGATTTGGGGTTACTGGCATAGTACATAGGTGGTTTGGAGCTACCTCACTGTTAGGTCACAGCCAGTTTTGGTGGATGGCCATCTCTCTGATCCTTTGCCTGTCGATATAGGGGTGCCCCAAGGGTCAATCTTGGGCCCTCTGTTGTTTCTGCTCTTCCTGAATCATCTGCCCACTGTTACGGAATCTTTGCTGATACAAACGTGTTTGCAGACGATACGGACATTGACTCAGCTGCAAAACCAGGGTGTTCAGCTCAATTAGATTCCAACATTAACACCGATTTATGCCAAGTCAGACAGTATTTTGATACTAACAAACTTACTCTCAATGTACAGAAATGTCAATTGATATGTATATTGACTCAAACCCAAAATGAGACGACCACATTAATAACATGATTCCTAAAATTTCATCCACAATAGGAATTCTAAGATATCTTCGTAATATAGTACCAATCGACATTCTTAAGCAATTGTGCATGTCTTCAATACTGAGTAACTTTTTATGGTTCCAGCGTAACTTACACAATTATACATGATTGCACAGACAACATAACATAGCTCTAGGGCCAACGTTCATGTTGATAAGGAAGCTATGAACACGAGAATTTGAAAAAAGTAGCAAATTAAATTTATCTGATTCTATCTTCTCAGTGGTATGGATAATTGAAAACGTTTGAAATTGCGTAAGTTACGATTCCTACCAATCCTGTATAATCTTTTCTAAAGTAAAACACTTAATCACACATCAAAAACAGATGTCATCAATCACTCCAATAACACCAGAAATGTCTCTCAACCAATGCCACCTAAAGCCAGAACTACCTACTGTCTCTGCAGCTTCAATGTGTCCAGACTAAAACTACGGAATCATTTAACAAATGACATTCAAAACAGCCATGCTGTACCAACCTTCAAGTGCCTATACAAATATCACAGCTAACAATTCTCATTGGACCTATGATGCCTTAATTGGTCATGTATTGGCCCAATGTTTGCACCAGTGAAGGGTCAATGAGATGCCAATGAAAAAGCCAATGAAATGCCAATGAGACTACATTGATATTTGAAAAAAATGTCTACACATTTCATATGTAGTTATACTACAAGCATACAACATGCCAACAATCAAACCTACAATTAGACATAAATATCAAATTTATGTCTACACATACATTTATTGCTTGCGTGGTAGTTAAGTTGTATATATATATATATACATATATATATATATATATATATATATATATGTATATATATATATATATATGTACAACTTAACTATATATATATATACTGACTGTCAGCACCACCATGTGAAAATGTGTATTGAGCCCAAAAAAGGTTAACCTTAATTGTATATAAACTTTTAACTTCTAATTAATTATTGTGTTATTAGAATGTGTAGAAAAGTCTATACAAAATGTTGTAATAGAATAAATGTAATATATATGCAGGTGGTATTTATTACATTTTGTAACAGTATTGAATAAGACAACCGACTAAGTTAAAGCCACCAAAAAATAATCTTTGAATGTTTTATTTGTTGACAAACTATAATATAATGACTACACCAGAGCCAGAGGTTACAATTTTAAGAAGCTGTTGATAACAATTAACGACAGTCGATGCTAAAACAAGAAGATGGCGTCGATACGAGCAAGCTAGAACACTAGCTGCCCCAAAAGGACAACAACTGCTGACATTCTTGGGCCGACACTGTCGGCAAATTGTTGCTGCCCGCATCGGACTGGTTTCACACCTGCGAGATATGCATCAATTGCACAAAAGTGGCATTTTCTTATCAATTAGGTTATTACATGGCAAACCAATTATGAAGGCGCCCAAAAACACCACCATTAACCCAGGGATAATTTTAAATGGCAAAGCAATGACATTTTAACCAGTGATAGACATTATTTGGCCAATGCTGTTCTTGCAATGGCATTGGCCCAATAATGGCTACCACTGGTTAAAATGACAAACCATCGTTGGCCCAATGATGTTTTTGCAATAACAAACCAATGATGGCAAACTAACGACAGCCATTATTGGGCCAATCATGTTTTGATAATGGCAAAACCAATTATGGCAAACCAATGACAAACCATCGTTGGCCCAATCATGTTTTTGCAATAACAAACCAATGATGGCAAACTAACGACAGCCATTATTGGGCCAATCATGTTTTGATAATGGCAAAACCAATTATGGCAAACCAATGACAAACCATCATTGGCCCAATCATGTTTTTGTAATAACAAACCAATGATGGCAAACCAACGACAGCCATTATTGGGCCAATCATGTTTTTGCAATAACAAACCAATGATGGCAAACTAACGACAGCCATTATTAGGCCAATGACGTTTTGATAATGGCAAAACCAATGATGGCAAACCAATGACAAACCATCGTTGGCCCAATCATGTTTTTGTAATAACAAACCAATGATGGCAAACTAACGACAGCCATTATTGGGCCAATGATGTTTTGATAATGGCAAAACCAATTATGGCAAACCAATGACAAACCATCATTGGCCCAATCATGTTTTTGTAATAACAAACCAATGATGGCAAACCAACGACAGCCATTATTGGGCCAATCATGTTTTTGCAATAACAAACCAATGATGGCAAACTAACGACAGCCATTATTAGGCCAATGACGTTTTGGTAATGGCAAAACCAATGATGGCAAACCAATGACAAACCATCATTGGCCCAATCATGTTTTTGCAATAACAAACCAAGGATGGCAAACTAACGACAGCCATTATTAGGCCAATGATGTTTTGATAATGGCAAAACCAATGATGGCAAACCAATGACAAACCATCGTTGGCCCAATCATATTTTTGCAATAACAAACCAATGATGGCAAACTAACGACAGCCATTATTAGGCCAATGATGTTTTGATAATGGCAAAACCAATGATGGCAAACCAATGACAAACCATCATTGGCCCAATCATGTTTTTTGCAATAACAAACCAATGATGGCAAACTAACGACAGCCATTATTAGGCCAATGATGTTTTGATAATGGCAAAACCAATGATGGCAAACCAATGACAAACCATCGTTGGCCCAATCATGTTTTTGCTATAACAAACCAATGATGGCCAGTGTTAGAGGAACGTCCTCAATAGACACAGAAACACATCAAGTACCAGTGACATGCTCCAACAGGTCCAGTGGTCAGTGTTAGAGAAACGTCCTCAATAGACACAGAAACACATCAAGTACCAGTGACATGCTCCAACAGGTCCAGTGGCCAGTGTTAGAGGAACGTCCTCAATAGACACAGAAACACATCAAGTACCAGTGACATGCTCCAACAGGTCCAGTGGCCAGTGTTAGAGGAACGTCCTCAGTAGACACAGAAACACATCAACCACCAGTGATATGCTCCAACAGGTCCAGTGGCCAGTGTTAGAGGAACGTCCTCAATAGACACAGAAACACATCAACCACCAGTGACATGCTCCAACAGGTCCAGTGGCCAGTGTTAGAGGAACGTCCTCAATAGACACAGAAACACATCAACCACCAGTGACATGCTCCAACAGGTCCAGTGGCCAGTGTTAGAGGAACGGCCTCAATAGACACAGAAACACATCAACCACCAGTGACATGCTCCAACAGGTCCAGTGGCCAGTGTTAGAGGAACGTCCTCAATAGACACAGAAACACATCAACCACCAGTGACATGCTCCAACAGGTCCAGTGGCCAGTGTTAGAGGAACGGCCTCAATAGACACAGAAACACATCAACCACCAGTGACATGCTCCAACAGGTCCAGTGGCCAGTGTTAGAGGAACGTCCTCAATAGACACAGAAACACATCAACCACCAGTGACATGCTCCAACAGGTCCAGTGGCCAGTGTTAGAGAACGTCCTCAATAGACACAGAAACACATAAAGTACCAGTGACATGCTCCAACAGGTCCAGTGGCCAGTGTTAGAGGAACGGCCTCAATAGACACAGAAACACATCAACCACCAGTGACATGCTCCAACAGGTCCAGTGGCCAGTGCTAGAGGAACGTCCTCAATAGACACAGAAACACATCAACCACCAGTGACATGCTCCAACAGGTCCAGTGGCCAGTGTTAGAGAACGTCCTCAATAGACACAGAAACACATCAAGTACCAGTGACATGCTTCAACAGGTCCAGTGGCCAGTGTTAGAGGAACGGTCTCAATAGACACAGAAACACATCAAGTACCAGTGACATGCTCCAACAGGTCCAGTGGCCAGTGTTAGAGGAATGGTCTCAATAGACACAGAAACACATCAAGTACCAGTGACATGCTCCAACAGGTCCAGTGGCCAGTGTTAGAGGAACGGTCTCAATAGACACAGAAACACATCAAGTACCAGTGACATGCTCCAACAGGTCCAGTGGCCAGTGATAGAGGAACGGCCTCAATAGACACAGAAACACATCAAGTACCAGTGACATGCTCCAACAGGTCCAGTGGCCAGTGTTACAGGAACGGCCTCAATAGACACAGAAACACATCAACCACCAGCGACATGCTCCAACAGGTCCAGTGGCCAGTGGTAGAGGAACAGCCTCAATAGACACAGAAACACATCAACCACCAGTGACATGCTTCAACAGTTCCAGTGGCCAGTGTTAGAGGAACGGCCTCAATAGACACAGAAACACATCAAGTACCAGTGACATGCTTCAACAGTTCCAGTGGCCAGTGTTAGAGGAACGGCCTCAATAGACACAGAAACACATCAAGTACCAGTGACATGCTTCAACAGGTCCAGTGGCCAGTGCTAGAGGAACGGCCTCAATAGACACAGAAACACATCAACCACCAGTGACATGCTCCAACAGGTCCAGTGGCCAGTGCTAGAGGAACGGCCTCAACAGACACAGAAACACATCAACCACCAGTGACATGCTCCAACAGGTCCAGTGGCCAGTGTTAGAGGAACGGCCTCAATAGACACAGAAACACATCAACCACCAGTGACATGCTCCAACAGGTCCAGTGGCCAGTGTTAGAGGAACGGCCTCAATAGACACAGAAACACATCAACCACCAGTGACATGCTCCAACAGGTCCAGTGGCCAGTGTTAGAGGAACGGCCTCAATAGACACAGAAACACATCAACCACCAGTGACATGCTCCAACAGGTCCAGTGGCCAGTGTTAGAGGAACGGCCTCAATAGACACAGAAACACATCAACCACCAGTGACATGCTCCAACAGGTCCAGTGGCCAGTGTTAGAGAACGTCCTCAATAGACACAGAAACACATAAAGTACCAGTGACATGCTCCAACAGGTCCAGTGGCCAGTGTTAGAGGAACGGCCTCAATAGACACAGAAACACATCAACCACCAGTGACATGCTCCAACAGGTCCAGTGGCCAGTGCTAGAGGAACGTCCTCAATAGACACAGAAACACATCAACCACCAGTGACATGCTCCAACAGGTCCAGTGGCCAGTGTTAGAGAACGTCCTCAATAGACACAGAAACACATCAAGTACCAGTGACATGCTTCAACAGGTCCAGTGGCCAGTGTTAGAGGAACGGTCTCAATAGACACAGAAACACATCAAGTACCAGTGACATGCTCCAACAGGTCCAGTGGCCAGTGTTAGAGGAATGGTCTCAATAGACACAGAAACACATCAAGTACCAGTGACATGCTCCAACAGGTCCAGTGGCCAGTGTTAGAGGAACGGTCTCAATAGACACAGAAACACATCAAGTACCAGTGACATGCTCCAACAGGTCCAGTGGCCAGTGTTAGAGGAACGGCCTCAATAGACACAGAAACACATCAAGTACCAGTGACATGCTCCAACAGGTCCAGTGGCCAGTGTTACAGGAACGGCCTCAATAGACACAGAAACACATCAACCACCAGCGACATGCTCCAACAGGTCCAGTGGCCAGTGGTAGAGGAACAGCCTCAATAGACACAGAAACACATCAACCACCAGTGACATGCTTCAACAGTTCCAGTGGCCAGTGTTAGAGGAACGGCCTCAATAGACACAGAAACACATCAAGTACCAGTGACATGCTTCAACAGTTCCAGTGGCCAGTGTTAGAGGAACGGCCTCAATAGACACAGAAACACATCAAGTACCAGTGACATGCTTCAACAGGTCCAGTGGCCAGTGCTAGAGGAACGGCCTCAATAGACACAGAAACACATCAACCACCAGTGACATGCTCCAACAGGTCCAGTGGCCAGTGCTAGAGGAACGGCCTCAACAGACACAGAAACACATCAACCACCAGTGACATGCTCCAACAGGTCCAGTGGCCAGTGTTAGAGGAACGGCCTCAATAGACACAGAAACACATCAACCACCAGTGACATGCTCCAACAGGTCCAGTGGCCAGTGTTAGAGGAACGGCCTCAATAGACACAGAAACACATCAACCACCAGTGACATGCTCCAACAGGTCCAGTGGCCAGTGTTAGAGGAACGGCCTCAATAGACACAGAAACACATCAACCACCAGTGACATGCTCCAACAGGTCCAGTGGCCAGTGTTAGAGGAACGGCCTCAATAGACACAGAAACACATCAACCACCAGTGACATGCTCCAACAGGTCCAGTGGCCAGTGTTAGAGGAACGGCCTCAATAGACACAGAAACACATCAAGTACCAGTGACATGCTCCAACAGGTCCAGTGGCCAGTGTTAGAGGAACGTCCTCACTAGACACAGAAACACATCAAGTACCAGTGACATGCTCCAACAGGTCCAGTGGCCAGTGTTAGAGGAACGGCCTCAATAGACACAGAAACACATCAAGTACCAGTGACATGCTCCAACAGGTCCAGTGGCCAGTGTTAGAGGAACGGTCTCAGTAGACACAGAAACACATCAAGTACCAGTGACATGCTCCAACAGGTCCAGTGGCCAGTGTTAGAGGAACGGCCTCAATAGACACTGAAACACATCAAGTACCTGTGACATGCTCCAACAGGTCCAGTGGCCAGTGTTAGAGGAACGACCTCAATAGACACAGAAACACATCAAGTACCAGTGACATGCTCCAACAGGTCCATGGCCAGTGGTAGAGGAACGGTCTCAATAGACACAGAAACACATCAAGTACCAGCGACATGCTCCAACAGGTCCAGTGGCCAGTGCTAGAGGAACGACCTCAATAGACACAGAAACACATCAAGTACCAGTGACATGCTCCAACAGGTCCAGTGGCCAGTGTTAGAGGAACGGCCACAATAGACACAGAAACACATCAAGTACCAGTGACATGCTCCAACAGGTCCAGTGACCAGTGCTAGAGGAACGACTCTGCTCTGCCAGACTCGCCATGCTCTACAAAATCCGCAACAGACAATCATGTGTGAGGTGTGATGACCTCAAGCCCTTGCCTGCCAGCAATAGATGAAGCCACCACAGCCAGCAGTACCAGCGCATCACCTGTCGCACTGACTACAGGAGTAACACCTGTTTCCCTACACCATCCATGGCTGGAACACTTTGCCCCCAGATACCGACTATTTGCGGGCCTGGGGTAGCAGTAGGGTGCTCTGGAGCCCACTAACCCCCGGCTTGCCAGGGTATGACAGGCGTGTGGCTTGTGGGCAGCCGCGCATACAACTATGTTCAGGGTTAGACTGCTGTTGTTTATATTTTGTTTGTACTCTCTCTAAATCCCACGCTGTGCAGATCCTATTCCTAACATGGCAATAATTGTCGACCCATACGACAGATGTACATTAATGGAAGAAGGAAATCATTAACAATTATTATACATTTTAAAAGTTAATACACTGTATATTGTGAACTAAAAATCAGTAGTTGACAAGTGGACAAACATATGTGGATGGCATCAACTTTTTAAAACCTACAAACATATGCTGTGCTATTTTATTTTAATCATATGTAATTGCACTGTATTCCACCTAGTTAAATAACATCTGTGATGATGAACTTGTTCCTGTACTGATGGCTGTGATATGTAAGTGTAAATTATTTTTCCTAACAACTGGCTGATTGTTCTGTGCCATTATATTTTTAATCATATGTAATTCATTGAATCAGTGTTCTCAGTTACACATGTGTACTTACTTATTAATTTATTTATTTATTGCGTTCTTAAATAGCGAACAACACAAGAGAATTTCCCCATGAGGGACAATAAAGGTATTTTGATTGATTTGATTGATTGATTGATTGTTTAGTGGGCATTAAGTTCATTTAAATCACGATAGATTTTTAACAAAATATCTATTTATTTAATGATTACAAGAACAATGTGGTGTTTACGTGGCAACTAAGGCATAGGTATTGCTTTGTTTGAAAAGAAACCTATTTACAGTTTAACTATATTTTGCAGGTTAATTTTTAAAAATAAAACAGTAATAATAATAATAATGTAACCGACACAGGCGGAGTATCATTTGATGTGTTATATTATTGTTTATTATGTTGTTATATTTGATACAACCAACATTATAGATCACCGCTATGATATTGCACTGTGTTAATTGTGTGTGTATATATATATATATATATATATATATATACACAATTAACATATATATATATATATATATATATATATATGTATATATATTTAGATATGTATTTAGCCATTCTAACACCACTGTAACATTATTGTGAACGGTTCATGATCTTCAGTAACTTATGTATTCCACACTGTAATATATAAAAAGCCATCAATCAAAACAATACCTCCAATTCTCTCGAGTTCTCTCTCTGATTCCGTACTCGTGCTTGGGCGCTGTTCGAGCACTTGTACTAAAATATACAAAACATTAAACATTATTGGTAATGCACACTTCTTGTCTATAACCATATAATAAATAAATCATACAAAATGTGTGTACATTATAAGCTGAAAAAAATGAATCTGCAGTTTCATTTTATTTAGCTGCTACACACATGTCAAGGCATCTAGTCTCCTGTTTGGAATGTAGTGGATGTTGACATGCTACCCACATGTCAAGGCATATAGTCTCCTGTTTGGAAAGTAGTGGACGTTGAAATGCGTTTACCATCTCCATCAGAGATAGTCCATAGCAAACACTACTAAACATTAATTGAGGTGACGATATATCATGTGGCCTCCATGTGCATTTAAATCACACCCTATGCACCATAGACCCCGACATTCCCAGTGACAATAAATATGGAACAGGTTAACCAATTACCAGTGTACACGGGCCCAGTTAATTTTAGACGCTGAATAAGAATAATTAATTTGTAGACAAATATTACATACCTCTGTCTATTACATTGGCCATATCTCTTCTCACATCTTCAACATCTCGTTTTAGCGTGAGGTAGGCATCACCGAGTCTTTTCTTGAGGTCTTTGTTCGAGTCAAGAATGTTCAACAGTTCCTGCATAACAGACATACCGTATGTCAAAGATCTTACATGGCAAACAACTGAAGCACTATGGGGGTGGTGAAGTGATAGTGGTGGAGGTGGGGTGGTAGTGGTAGTGGTAGTGGAGAAGGTGGTGATTGGGTGGTGACGGTGGGTGGAGGTGGGGTGGTGGTAGTGGTGGTTGTGTGGGTGGTGGTAGTGGTGGAGGTGGTTGTGTGGGTGGTGGTAGTGGTGGAGGTGGTTTTGTGGGTGGTGGGCTGGTGGTAGTGGTGGAGGTGGTTGTGTGGATGGTGGTAGTGGTGGGGTGGTGGTAGTGGTGGAAGTAGTTGTGTGGGTGGTGGTAGTGGTGGGCTAGTGGTAGTGGTGGAGGTGGTTGTGTGGGTGGTGGTAGTGGTGGGGTGGTGGTAGTGGTGGAAGTAGTTGTGTGGGTGGTGGTAGTGGTGGGGTGGTGGTAGTGGTGGAGGTGGTTGTGTGGGTGGTGGTGATGTGGATTGACTACAGAGGTACCTGTTTGTTTGTGGTCTGTTCTTCAATCAGTTCCTTCCACAGACTGCGCTCAAGTTCAAACACTGGAGCGACATTGACGTCCAGAGGGGTGGCTTGAATCTAACATACAACAGAACGACATTCACGTACCACTTCAATGTAGAAAAAGCCGAATATTTTGAATGGAGATAACATCTGTACGTAAGACAATAGCTTATTACTCATGCTCTGACATGTTCTTATAATGTGGTCCGAACACTAACGACATCGCGAGAAAGGCAAATACATGTTTTTATAATAGTTAAACATGCCAACTGGTAATTATCAAATATCATTACAATATCTAACTAAGAATACATTATAACAACTTAGGCCATTTGTATGAGCTGAGGTAAAATAACTGAAGAACTCCGTCAACATCAAATTAATTCACTACTCACTCACTATCAGGCCTGCTCAACATTACTCCTTGGTATATAATATAATTACATTGTTTATCTCACTATCAGGCCTGCTCAACGTTACTCCTTGGTGTATAATATAATTACATTGTTTATCTCACTATCAGGCCTGCTCAACATTACTCCTTGGTATATAATATAATTACATTGTTTATCTCACTATCAGGCCTGCTCAACGTTACTCCTTGGTATATAATATAATTACATTGTTTATCTCACTATCAGGCCTGCTCAACATTACTCCTTGGTATATAATATAATTACATTGTTTATCTCACTATCAGGCCTGCTCAACATTACTCCTTGGTATATAATATAATTACATTGTTTATCTCACTATCAGGCCTGCTCAACATTACTCCTTGGTGTATAATATAATTACATTGTTTATCTCACTATCAGGCCTGCTCAACGTTACTCCTTGGTGTATAATATAATTACATTGTTTATCTCACTATCAGGCCTGCTCAACGTTACTCCTTGGTATATAATATAATTACATTGTCTATCTCACTATCAGGCCTGCTCAACGTTACTCCTTGGTATATAATATAATTACATTGTCTATCTCACTATCAGGCCTGCTCAACGTTACTCCTTGGTATATAATATAATTACATTGTCTATCTCACTATCAGGCCTGCTCAACGTTACTCCTTGGTATATAATATAATTACATTGTCTATCTCACTATCAGGCCTGCTCAACGTTACTCCTTGGTATATAATATAATTACATTGTCTATCTCACTATCAGGTCTGCTCAACATTACTCCTTGGTATATAATATAATTACATTGTTGATCTCACTGTCAGGTCTGCTCAACATTACTCCTTGGTATATAATATAATTACATTGTTTATCTCACTATCAGGCCTGCTCAACATTACTCCTTGGTATGTAATATAATTACATTGTTTATCTCACTATCAGGCCTGCTCAACATTACTCCTTGGTATATAATATAATTACATTGTTTATCTCACTATCAGGCCTGCTCAACATTATTCCTTAGTATATAATATAATTACATTGTTTATCTCGACGACTGCTCTTCGTGCTGAAGCGTAGTTCTGCAGGGCTGGTTCCTGCAGTAAGTCGGTCATTTTGTTCAAGTAGGTTGTCAGGTCGGCTGACGTCACCTCCAGGTTGTGACAATGGAAAATATCATTCCGCACTTGTCTCACCTACATATAACAATGCTACATCTGACACAGAATGAATGAATGAATGAACGTTTATTCAACAACAACAACATAATACATGCACAGTATGGTTTGCTGCTGCTGCTGAAAGGACATAGCTGAAGTCTTAGACTTATGTGTTGCTATGCCCTACTCGAACTAAAAAAACTGAATAAATACAACAGGAATTATAAATAAATTACAAAATAATATACACAACTCATATATA
The DNA here is from genome assembly GCA_963995525.1 of Escarpia spicata. Classification (NCBI taxonomy): domain Eukaryota; kingdom Metazoa; phylum Annelida; class Polychaeta; order Sabellida; family Siboglinidae; genus Escarpia; species Escarpia spicata. Next base: position 117,955 of record CAXEFP010001187.1, read on the forward strand.
AACTTTTTACTATAGTGCTTGTGTTACTATTACATAGGTTTAACAATACGTCACCTTCAATTAGCAATTCACAAATATGTAGAAAGTAATGACAACTTGATTGCTTTTTTAAACTTGGAAGCTGAGTCAATTTATTTGGTAAATTGTTCCACGTTTTTATACCCTTGACGGTGATTGACAGCAGTCTTAGGGTGGTGTTTGTCTTTTTAACATAGAACAATTTGCTTTGTCTTGTATCATGTATGTGTATAGCTGCGGTTGGTTCAAATAATGCTTGAACACGACCATTTAAAGAATGGTTGTTTGCTTTATAAAGTATGATCATAGTCTTATATTTAACTAAATCATGAAATTTAAGCATGTTTGAGAGATGGAAAAATACAGATGTATGATCATGGTAATTAAGGTTATAAATAATCCGTATAGCCTTTTTCTGTAACATAAATAGTTTTCTGCATCTAGATTGATAACTATTTCCCCAGATCTCACAGCAATATGACATATCAACAAGTGAATTATATAATGTGTGTAACGCTTGACAATCAAGAACATGCCTAGTTTTATACAAAACTGCTACGCTTTTTGATACTTTTGATTCAACCATTTTTATGTGTTCTCTCCATGTTACGTTTTCGTCAATGGTTACTCCAAGGAATTTTGTATATGATACCTGCTCAATGTTTTTCCCATTCAAAACTATATTCACATCTGTTCTAGGTTGCTTTTTATTGTTAAACATTATAAAATGTGTTTTGTTCACATTAAGCGATAATTTGTTTGCTCGAAACCACATATCTAGTTTGTTTAGTTCATTGTTAATAACAGTGCTTACTTCATCTGTGTTACTAGCGGAATAAAAAATGTTTGTATCATCAGCAAACAAAATAATATCAAGCAATTTTGAGACTTCACACATGTCATTTATGTACAGAATAAATAATAACGGGCCAAGGATTGAACCTTGCGGGACTCCACACTTGATTTCCTTTTGTTCTGAGTTACTGTTGTTATAGCATACATATTGTCTACGGTTGGTTAAGTAGCTTTTTATCCAGTCCAGAGCCAGACCCCTTATTCCGTAGCATTGCAATTTACTTTAAGGCTTTTTTTAGGTCGATAAAGACCCCAATCGTGCTATGGCATTTATCCATTGCGGAAGTAATCTTTTCGACAAATTCTGTTAAAGCTAGTGAAGTTGAGTGATTACTTTTGAAGCCATACTGCCCATCTGTCAATATGTGTTGTGCTTCAATGAAGGACCTTAGCCTTTTGTTGAATATGTTTTCAAGTATTTTTGAAAATTGTGATAAGAGAGATATAGGTCTATAATTAGAAAATTGAAAACGATCTCCTGACTTAAATATAGGAATGACTTTTGCTAATTTCATATAATTTGGAAATGATCCGCTGATCAAAGATCTGTTAAAAATGTGGGTTAGCGGTTGTACAATTTGCTTTATTACATGCTTAACTGTTTTCATGCTGATTTTATCGTGTCCGTATGAAGTTTTACTTTTGCACCCAGACACAATTTCGAGTACTTCTTGCTCAGTAACGGGGGATATATACATTGATTGTGATACAGTACGTTTTACAAAGTCGGTTGGCTTTGTTCCCGGGCAGGGTTCTATGAGGTTGGATAATTTAGTACCTATATCGACGAAGAAATTGTTAAAATGATTAGCTATTTCTTTATTTTCTAATACTACTATGTTTTCACCAACATGAAACTTGTTCAAATATGTGGTATCAAATTTTCTTTTACCTATTATGCTGTTAAGAGTTTTCCAAGTTGCTCTTATATTAGTCTTACAATCGTCGAGTTTTTTTCTGTAATATTTTTTCTTTTCTAGACGTAATTATTTTGTTAACTTATATTTGTAATTTTTGTAGCAGATTTCTGTTAATTCTGTCCTATTCTTTAGAAACGCTAAGTACATGTTATTCTTCTTTATGCAAGCGTTTTTTAGCCCTCTTGATAACCAAGGTTTATCATTCTTTTTTGTCTCTCCTGAATACGTTGTAATTTTTACAGGACAGGCATCGTTATAAGTATTACTTAGTATCTGCATAAAGCGCGAGAATGCTAAATCAGGGTTTGACTCGCTCATTACAGTGTCCCAGTTTGCATAATTTAAATCGTGCTTAAATTTGTTTAATGGGTCCTAATCTAACGTTCTGTTATATTTATATGTTGGATCATCGTTAATAATCGCATAAGTGCTGTTGTCACACAGGACGAAAATTGGCATATGGTCTGTAACATCGCTTAAACCAATGCCGCACATTTTGTTTCTACACAGTTCAGAACAGAAAATGTTATCTATTATACTATATATCTGTGTAAGCCAGTACTTGCTATATATTTTGGTTAGGTAGCATTGTTGTTAAAATTAAGCAAGGGCGATAGTCGGGCGGCGTAACCTAAATAAATAAAGCAGCCTAACATAACGTAATTGATTGTATTTAAATTAGGTCACTACCGGTGATGTTAGCGTTCGTATTAGGATAAATAGTCGGCTGTGTAATTGAAATTTGTAACCTAAAGTGTGCTGTAGTACACAGGAAACAGTCTTTATAAAGACTAAGTTAGTTAAGTTATTAAATAAATTCTGATCGGGATATGGCGCCTTGCAAGCGGAAAGTCAAGGCAAAGCGACACTTGGTGTGCGATCACTGCTACAGCTGGGTAGATTTTGCATCGTCCGGGTGTGGAAAGTCATGGGCAGAAACCATGGAGGAAGGATTCACCTTTCAGTGCATTGGATGTTGGAAGGTGGAGTGTTTGCAGAAGGAGATAGTTAGGTTGACAGATATTGTGAAGGGAATGGAGATGGGAATTAGCAAGGAGGCAGTTCGAACGGAGAGAGAAGACAGGGAGAGAGGTGAGGATACTGCAAGACTGAAGGAGAATAGCAGTGGCAAGAAAACTGAGGAAAGGAAATTGAGAGGAGAGAAGGTGATTGGAGGGGAAGAAATTGGAAAATCGACAACAGAAAACGTGACAAGCGTGAAGGTGACAGGGAAGAAAGTGACTGTAGAGAAGGAGGGAGCGAAGATGGAACGGGAGAGGAGAGAGGAAAATGAGACGGGACGAAAGAAGAAGGGACGAAGGGAAGTGAGAGCAAATGTGATAGAAGAGAAGTCGATAAAAGGGATGCTGACAGGAGGAAAGGTGACAAGAGAAAAAGCGACAGGAAAGAATGGATCGGAAGAGAATGTGACAGGAGAGAAGACGGCAGGGGGGAAAGACAACAAACAGACAGATGCAAACCGAAGAAGGAGCTATTCTAAGGCAGTGATTGAGGGGGCAATGAGGAAAGAGAGGGTGTTTATGGGTGACTCCATTATGAGAAAGACGGACAAGACACTGAGCGAGGGGGAGGACATCGTTGTTTGTTTACCGGGGTCTAGGATTGAACATGTAACTGACAGGGTAGAGAAGGTACTGGGACATGGCAAGGGGGGGTCTATACTGGTACATGTAGGAACAAATAACGCAGACAGGGAGGGAACAACTGCGATAGTACAGAAGTATAGACAGTTAGTGAGGAAGCTAAAGAAGACGAGAGTCGAACAGGTTATTTTGTCAGGAATTTTGCCAGTAATGGGAGGAAGGGGGGCAACGTATAGAAACTGCAAGAGGATGGCGATCAATGCACTAGCTGAGCAGATGTGTGAAGAAGAGGGGGTGGGATTCACAGATTTATGGGGATACTTTGTTGGGAGGGAAGATATGTACATGAGAGATGGCCTCCATCTTAGTGGAAAGGGGGCAGCAGTTTTCTCAGAGAATCTGCTGCAATCTGTTGACAGTGGGACAGGTTGCATCTATTTAAACTAGATTCGCAGGGGGGACTCACAGAAAAGCCTGAAAATGGAGGCATAGATAAAGACAGCACAAATAAATCAACAAATAACAGTCTGGAAAACTCTTCTGAAGCTGGATATAAATGTGTTTGTTTAAATGCAAGGAGTATAGTAAACAAAAGAAATGAACTAAACATTATGGTAGAAGATATTGACCCTCATATAATAGGTATAACCGAATCCTGGACCACCACCGATATATCAGATGCTGAATTGGGACTGACAGGATATGTAATGTTTAGAAAAGATAGAATAGGAAGAAAGGGAGGTGGAGTTATTTTATATATTAAAGAATCTATTCAGGCTTATGAAATAAAATTAGAAAGAGAAGCAGATTGCGAAGAAGCTGTTTGGTGTAACATAGTTACAGGAAACTCAACGTTGACGGTTGGGTTGGTTTATCGAAGTCCAAACATAAGCATAGAAGAGAATGAAAAAATACAAAACGCTATAAGGGAAGTAAGCAAACGGGACTGTATTATTATGGGGGATTTTAACCATGGGCATATACAATGGAAATCTCTACAGAGTATGGGGAGAGAGGACCACAAGTTTTTAGTTTTAGTTCAAGATACATTCCTTTCTCAACATGTGCTAGAACCAACCAGGGGTGAGAATGTGTTAGACATAGTTTTGTCCTCACAGAATGAATTAGTTGACAATGTCAAGATATGTGAGCCACTGGGGAGTAGCGATCACAACCAGATACATTTTACCATCAAAGTAAAATCAGAAAGGAATACCAAAAAGCAGTATAGGAGAAATTTCCACAAAGGAAGGTATAAGGACATGAGGAAATATTTAGCAAAGATAGACTAGAATAAGACACTGAAAAATAAGACGGCAACAGAATGCTGGAATATATTAAAGAGTGAAATTAAGTGCATAATCGATAAATTTGTACCCTTCAAAAAACAAGGAAAACGGTCCAAAAAGAAACACTTATCGAAAGAAGCCATTAGAAAAATTAAGTATAAACAAATGATGTGGAAGTCATATAGATGTACTGGAAATGATGAAGACTACAACAATTATAAAGAAGCACTTAACCAAGCTACAGCTGAAATTAGAAATTCAAAGAGAAGCTATGAACAACAATTAGCTAGTAATATAAAACATGACAGCAAGAGTTTTTATGCGTATGTTCGAAGCAAACAGAAAGTTCAAGATAAGGTCGGTCCTCTAGAAGATAGTGCTGGAAATATGATATCAGAGGGATTCATAATGGCAGAAGACCTGAATGAGTACTTTAGTTCAGTGTTTACCAGGGAAGATATTAGTTCACTGCCAATACCAGAGGCTAAGTTCAAGGGGGCAGATTCAGACTATTTAGGACAATTAATTGTAACCCCGGAAATGGTAGCTAAGAAAATAAGGGCTATGAAGGAAAATAAATCACCTGGAGTGGATGGTATTCCACCCAAACTACTATTGGAAATTGTAGAACAAATTAGCATACCACTTGCAACAGTTTTCAACTTGTCATTAGAAGAGGGAGTGGTTCCTTTAGAATGGAAAGAAGCAAACATTATACCGTTATTCAAAAAAGGTTCGAGAAACAAGTCAGAGAACTATAGACCAGTGAGTTTAACATCAGTGATTTGTAAATTATTAGAAAGACTAATTAAAGATCACATGGTGGATTTTCTTGTTAAACAAAACTTGATAAACCCATCTCAACATGGTTTTTTTAAAGCGAGGTCATGCTTAACAATTATGTTATGTTTTTTGGAAGACATCACTAAGTGGGTAGACGAGGGAACACCAGTAGATATCGTCTACTTAGATTTTCAAAAAGCTTTTGACAAAGTACCACATCAAAGATTACTGCTTAAACTAAAGGCCCATGGCATAGGAAATGGTATAATAAACTGGATAGAACAATGGCTGATTGACAGAAGACAACGTGTAGTAGTTGATGGGGAGGCTTCAAACTGGAAATCGGTATTGAGTGGGGTACCACAGGGATCAGTATTAGGTCCTATGTTATTCTTAATATACATCAACGATTTGGATGATGAAATAACAAGCAAGGTGTTGAAATTTGCGGATGATACAAAAGTGTTTAGAAGGATTAAAAGTGATGGAGATAGACAGCATTTACAAGATGATCTTGACAGGTTGATGAAATGGTCTGAATAATGGCAAATGATGTTCAATTTTGGGAAATGTAAATGCCTCCACATAGGACATGGGAACGAAGAGGTAGAATATACAATGGGGGGTACTGTACTAAGTACTACTGTAAAAGAAAAGGACTTAGGGTTAACCGTTAGTGCTGATATGAAGATTTCAGAGCAGTGCGGAATTGCAGCTTCAAAGGGAAATCAAATCCTTGGATTAATTAGGCGAAACATAACGTATAAGGAAAAAGAGCTAATAATACCGCTGTACAAAACAATAGTTAGGCCTCATTTAGAATATTGTATTCAAGCGTGGAGGCCATATCGCAGGAAGGACATAGATATGCTAGAAAGAGTGCAGAGGAGAGCAACTAAAATGATACAAAATCTGAGGGATCTTAGTTATGAAATACGCCTAAAAAAATGCGGTTTAACAACACTAGAGACCAGGAGATTGAGAGGAGATCAGATAGAAGTGTTTAAAATATTGAAGGGTTATGAAAATATTGATAGAAATATGTTTTTCTCAGTTAAGAAAGATAGAAGGACTAGAGGACATGATCTTGCATTAGCAAAGGAGCAGAGTAGATTGGATATAAGAAAGTTTTCATTTTCACAAAGGACTGTAAATGAATGGAACAGATTACCTGCTGATTGTGTGGGTGCTAGTAGCGTGAATATGTTTAAAAATAAAATCGACACATACCTCAGACGGGCGGGATACACATAGATAAAAAGGTCGGACTCTCGAAAAGCCAAGGGCTTCCTTGTCCACCTGCTACCTAGAGTTAATTCTCTGGGTGGCAATCTTGTTAAATCTTGTTAAATACTAGCAGTCGTGCTTGTTATTCGTGTGGGCCTGGTGATCAAGGGATATAATCCAGAGCTGAACATTTGATCAATGAAGTATTTTGATTCAGCTTGCTCTTCGCAGTGCAATAGGTCTATATTGTAATCACCACATATATACACGATTTTGCTGGTGAGATTTCCCAATATGAATGAGAGATTGTCATTAAATTTGCTGATACTGGTATTCGGTGCTCTATACATACAACCGACATTGATTTTTTCGTGTTTACTAATTTGTATCTCAATAAAGATGCTTTCAAGACAGTCATCAACAGCATACGATATATTCCTTAAACAGCCTGAGACACGTCTCCATCGTACTTGATACAGAACGCTGCAGATCCGTGGGACTGATAAAGAGCATAAAACTCATAATGTGGCTAAACAGCCAGTATTTTCACTCAATCGTAGTTCCAACATAAGGGAAACTAAGTACTACATGTGAATCTTTCAGTACCAAATCAGTCAAACTCCAGACATTTTCCCGCGTGACAATAACCAATTTATATGAAATTTTACCTGTATGTGCATATATCTAAATGATGACTGTATGCAACATTTCAGTGCCAAATTCAAATTAATTATGAATTGATAGTTGATTGAATGAAGGGCTTGTTCAAATGTTTTCGCAATCACGACTGCTGTAAGTGGTTTCGGACAATTTGTTATGCTAATAACTTGATTCATTTTGAAGCTATTAAGCTACAAGTTGCTCAAATGCCTAATTCATACACAGAGAATCTGATTCTAAACTCACGTTTTGCCTTCATATGATAGTTTCAGAGGTGGACACACCCAGTAGGGGTTTCAATCATTGTGGAATAACATCTTTCAGATTTTGGGGTACAACTACTACCTGATCATTCATCACAGACACCAAATGTTATTTGACTTCAGGTGTACTACAGAATACCTGTAGCTGTTTCTACGAAATAAACCTCTGATACACCAATCAAGTCTAAAGTACTATTAAAGTGTGGCTATGGTCCAAATATGAGAATAAAATATAAAATGTGAAAAAAGCCCTCATACTAAGTTACCAAGCACCAGGAACTTTAACATGATTAACATACAGTATATAGCTGCATATGTAGTATTTTGTTGGTCACATTTGATTTAAGGTGACCTAGTGACGGAGTGACCCCCACCGATACGGTGTTAATTGTAAATGGCGGAGTGACCCCCACCGATACGGTGTCAACTGTAAATAGCGGAGTGACCCCACTGATACAGTGTCAATTGTAAATGGCAGAGAGACCCCCACCGATACGGTGTCAATTGTAAATGACGGAGTGACCCCACCGATATTGTCAATTGTAAATGACGGAGTGACCTTCACTGATACGGTGTCAATTATAAATGACGGAGTGACCCCACTGATAGTGTCAATTGTAAATGACAGAGTGACCCCACCGATATAGTGTCAATTCAGGGATGAGAGTGACATTCAGAGAAAAAACCAGAAATTTTGCTGTGGCCCACATTTCAGCCCAAGAGGACTGTTTCATCTAGTGGAGGGGAGGGGGGGACTCCTCAGAGATATTTTTTAATTGTAGACGACATATGTATTTTGAGCAATATTAAATAGAAAATCTTAACATTTTCAATAGCAAAAAAAGCACACGGACTCACAACCACATATCATAGTACTAACTCACTTGTTAATGATATTTTCTGGGCTGAACCCGAGTTGGCTGACAGGCAGCTTTCTCCTTGGCTAGCTGTCAAAACAGTCCGTTGTTGGGCCATACTAGCTTTCTTCGTTGCCAGCTCAACTGCTTCTCTATCTTTGTACTTGATGGCTGCCTTCGTCTTTGACATGTTCAGCTCAGTTTTCTTCTCCTCCTTCATCTTTCCTTCCTCGGCAAGATGGATCGACATCTCCACAAAATACCTCGTCGTTTCTTATTGGTCCACTGCTTTTGTGCACGCACTTCGAAAGCGCTGAAACGAACAGCTGCAGAACTAAGGGTTTTACTTCGCAGATTCACGGGTTCGGTTGGGTCGGTTCTGTCTCTAATCGCCAGGTAGCGTCATTAACACGTGGCGACACCCGGTGAATGGATGGTTAACTCAATCCGCAGATAGATCGTCAGTGAATTGTGCAGGATTTTATATGCCCTACCCCCAACATTCATTTTTTTCTCCCTGGATTTATACGATTCACAAAAGTGATCTTTGGAGCAGTATAAAAACCGGAATTCCGGCAAAAACCGGACATTTCTCATCCCTGTCAATTGTCAATGGCGAAGTGACCCCCACCAATACGGTGTCAATTGTAAATGGCGGAGTGACCCCCACTGTTACGGCGTCAATTGTGAATGATGGAGTGACCCCACCGATAGTGTCAATTGTAAATGGCGAAGTGACCCCCACCAATACGGTGTCAATTGTAAGTGATGGAGTGACCCCTACCGATACGGTGTCAATTATAAATGGCGGAGTGACCCCAGCGATACGGTGTCAATTGTAAATGACGGCGTGACCCCACCGATACAATGTCAATTGTAAATGGCGAAGTGACCCCCACCAATACGGTGTCAATTGTAAATGACGGAGTGATCCCCACTGATACAGTGTCAATTGTAAATGGAGGAGTGACTCCCACCGACATGGTGTTAATTGTAAATGGCGGAGTGACCCCCACTGACAGTGTCAATTGTAAATGGAGGAGTGAACCCACCAATATGGTGTCCAATGTCAGTGACGGAGTGACCCCCACTGATACGGTGTCAATTGTAAATGACGGAGTGACCCCACTGATACGGTGTCAATTGTAAATGGCGGAGTGACCCCACCGATACAATGTCAATTGTAAATGGCGGAGTGACCCCCACCGATATGGTGTCAATTGCAAATGGCAGAGTGACACCCACTGACACAGTGTCAATTATAAATGGCGGAGTGACCCCCACTGATATGGTGTCAATTGTAAATGGCGGAGTGACACCCACCAATACGGTGTAAATTGTAAAGGGCGGAATGACCCCCACCGATATGGTGTCGATTGTAAATACAGTGTAGTGAAATAGTTAGTGCTGGTGGTTGGTAATACGTCTACAACTTGTAGGAATTGGTTAGCAATACCATTGGGGCCGGCATGCTTGCTGTGAATATATATTGATATATTTATGTTGTCATTACATGATATATCTCATGACATATCTCGCGACATATCTCACGACATATCTCATGACACATCTGATGACACATCTGATGACACATCTGATGACACATCTCATGACTTATCTCATGACACATCTCATGACATATCTTATGCCATATCTCATGACTTATCTCATGACACATCTCATGACACATCTCATGACACATCTCATGACACATCTCATGACACATCTCATGACACATCTCATGACACATCTCATGACTTATCTCATGACACATCTCATGACATATCTCATGCCATATCTCATGACTTATCTCATGACACATCTGATGAGACATCTGATGACACATATGATGACACATCTCATGACTTATCTCATGACACATCTCATGACATATCTCATGCCATATCTCATGACTTATCTCATGACACATCTGATGACACATCTGATGACACATCTCATGACTTATCTCATGACACATCTCATGACATATCTCATGCCATATCTCATGACTTATCTAATGACACATCTCATGACACATCTCATGACACATCTGATGACACATCTGATGACTTATCTCATGACACATCTCATGACATATCTCATGACTTATCTCATGACTTATCTCATGACACATCTCATGACTTATCTCATGACACATCTCATGACACATCTCATGACACATCTCATGACTTATCTCATGACACATCTCATGACATATCTCATGACTTATCTCATGACTTATCTGATGACACATCTCATGACTTATCTCATGACACATCTCATGACATATCTCATGACACATCTCATGACACATCTCATGACACATCTCATGACACATCTCATAACATATCTCATGACACATCTCATGACTTATCTCATGACACATCTCATGACATATCTCATGACACATCTCATGACATATCTCATGACACATCTCATGACACATCTCATGACATATCTCATAACATATCTCATGACACATCTCATGACACATCTCATAACATATCTCATGACACATCTCATAACATATCTCATGACACATCTCATGACATATCTCATAACATATCTCATGACACATCTCATGACACATCTCATGACACATCTCATGACATATCTCATGACACATCTCATGACACATCTCATGACACATCTCATGACACATCTCATGACACATCTCATAACACATCTCATGACACATCTCATAACATATCTCATGACACATCTCATGACACATCTCATAACATATCTCATGACACATCTCATGACACATCTCATGACACATCTCATGACACATCTCATGACATATCTCATGACACATCTCATGACACATCTCATGACACATCTCATGACACATCTCATGACACATCTCATGACACATCTCATGACATATCTCATGACACATCTCATGACACATCTCATAACATATCTCATGACACATCTCATGACATATCTCATGGCATATCTCATGACATATCTCATGACATATCTCATGATGTCATCGACTCTAAACCTAGTTGGCCTTTCTCTTCTTTTTTGTTGTTTTCTGATAGAAAACCATGCGATATCTATCTCTACTTACTTTTTGATAGTAACAATTGAATTTGTATTCTGTTGGTTAATCGTTAACATCAAGGTGTTTATCATTACTTGTATGTATTCAACTGTTCAACTCATACGTACTTATGATGTATATTACGATATGCATTGATGCTCTAGTAATATTGATGTACTGATTTTTGTCAGTTTTGACATGTCAACAAACTATAAAAGGTGGATCACTAGAATGTACCTTAATAAATGCATTTGTAAATTGCTGAATCTATTAATATTAGCCAGATTCAAACAAACAAAAACGATTTTAAAACAATATTCAATGAAGCCAACCACATTGAAAATGAAACATGATGATTCTCCATTTTCACTTAACACAAATGATTGTAAAAATTATTTTACTGCAGTTGAGTTTTCTGAAGCATTTCAACCAGATTACGTCTGTATCAATGTTCTGCGTCAACTGCCGTAGTTTAGAGGCTCAATGGGATTCTCTACAAGAACTACTTTCTAATATGACATCAAATGGCCTGATACTAGATCTCACTGGACTCACTGAAGTTTTAAAAATTCAAGATGTTTTATGTTATAAGATAAATGGGTATCACAATTTATTATTCAATACCAGACTAGATACATAGTCCCACATAGTTCACATAGTCCCCAACTATACATAGATGCGTTGAATCTTCCAGCTCCCATTGGCAGGCGATTCAGCTTCCTCCATGCTTTTTTTGTGTCGTTCTTGCTTGTTTATTGTTGGTGCTGTTGGTGTTTGTAGATCACATCAGTACACCACTTGCTATATTCTTTAACTTGTCACTTAAAGATGGAATCGTTCCAATAGAATGGAAAGAAGCAAATGTTACAACATTATTTAAAAAGGGATCGAGGAGCAAGACAGAGAATTACAGACCAGTTAGTTTAACATCGGTTTATGCAAATTACTAGAAATGCTTATAAGAGACCACGTGGAGGAATTCCTTGTGAAACACAAATTAATAAACAAATTTCAACCAGGGTTCTTAAAGGCTAGGTCTTGTCTAACCAATCTCATATGTTTTTGGAAGAAATTACAAAGTGGTTCACCAGTGGATGTTGTCAACTTAGATTTTCAGAAAGCATTTGATAGTGCCACATCAAAGTTGTTACTTAAACACAGTGGAGTTGGAGTGTTGGACTATACATAAGTGACACATCTCGTAGATGAAGGGCACAGTGGAGTTGGAGTGTTGGACTATACATAAGTGACACATCTCGTAGGTGAAGGGCACAGTGAACTTGGAGTGTTGGACTATACATAAGTGACACATCTCGTAGATGAAGGACACAGTGGAGTTGGAGTGTTGGACTATACATAAGTGACACATCTCGTAGATGAAGGGCACAGTGGAGTTGGACTATACATAAGTGAAACATCTCGTAGATGATGGGCACAGTGGAGTTGGAGTGTTGGACTATACATAAGTGACACATCTCGTAGGTGAAGGGCACAGTGGAGTTGGAGTGTTGAACTATACATAAGTGACACATCTCGTAGGTGAAGGGCACAGTGGAGTTGGAGTGTTGGACTATACATAAGTGACACATCTCATAGATGAAGGGCACAGTGGAGTTGGAGTGTTGGACTATACATACGTTACACATCTCGTAGATGAAGGGCACAGTGGAGTTGGAGTGTTGGACTTTACTTAAGTGACACATCTCGTAGATGAAGGGCACAGTGGAGTTGGAGTGTTGGACTATACATAAGTGACACATCTCGTAGATGAAGGACACAGTGGAGTTGGCGTGTTGAACTATACATAAGTGACACATATCGTAGATGAAGGACACAGTGGAGTTGGAGTGTTGGACTATACATAAGTGACACATCTTGTAGGTGAAGGGCACAGTAGAGTTGGAGTGTTGGACTTTACATAAGTGAAAAATATACCTATTTTAAACATGAAGACTTGTCAATATTTATCCCTCATGTACTTGAGTCCATTTTTGTGGAGGTTCAAGCTAAGAAATGTAAGTCTGTAATGGTGAGTATAATCTATCATCCCAACTCTCATCCATGTCCAGATCTTGATCTATTAATGGTTACAATATAAGATATCCAAAACAGTATCTGAAATGAAAATAAAGTACCATTCCTGATAGGGAACTATAACATTAATTTACTAAAATGTTGTTACAACAAAACTAATGATTTTATAGATAATGTAATATACAAGGATATATTGCTCACATAACTAAATCAACACGGATAACACCTGCTACGGCAACTCTTATAGACCATTTATATTCTAATCAACACAGACAACACCTGCTGCGGCAACTCTTATAGACCATTTATGTTCTAATCAACACAGACAACAAATGCTACGGCAACTCTTATAGACCATTTATGTTCTAATCAACATAGACAACACATGCTACGGCAACTCTTATAGACCATTTATGTTCTAACCAACACAGACAACACCTGCTACAACAACACTTATAGACCATTTATGTTCTAATCAACACAGACAACAAATGCTATGGCAACTCTTATAGACCATTTATGTTCTAATCAACATAGACAACACATGCTACGGCAACTCTTATAGACCATTTATGTTCTAACCAACACAGACAACACCTGCTACAACAACACTTATAGACCATTTATGTTCTAATCAACACAGACAACACATGCTACGGCAACTCTTATAGACCATTTATGTTCTAATCAACACAGACAACACCTGCTACGGCAACTCTTATAGACCATATATGTTCTAATCAACACAGACAACAGATGCTACAGCAACTCTTATAGACCATTTATGTTCTAACCAACACAGACAACACCTGCTACAACAACTCTTATAGACCATTTATGTTATAACCAACACAGACAACACATGTTATAGCAATTCTTATAGACCATTTATGTTCTAATCAACACAGACAACACATGCTACAGCAACTCTTATAGACCATTTATATTCTAATCAACACAGATAATACCTGCTACAGCAACTCTTATAGACCATTTATGTTCTAATCAACACAGACAACACCTGCTACGGCAACTCTTATAGACCATTTATGTTCTGATCAACACAGACAACTCCTGCTACAGCAACTCTTATAGACCATTTATATTCTAATCAACAGAGACAACACCTGTTACAGCAACTCTTATAGACCATTTATGTTCTAATCAACACAGATAGCACCTGCTACAGCAACTCTTATAGACCATTTATATTCTAAACATACTCACCCCAACTATGAATTGGGGATTATCGTTACATACATGACTGACCATTTTGGAATATTTCATTTAATATATGGTACACCTGCTACACAAAACATAGCATATAAACAAATACGCCAGTTAAACATGATCAACATTTTAAAATTTAGTTGTCTTTTGGCTACGGCTGACTATTCGTCTGTCTTGTCTACTATCAAGGCAAATGAAGCATATAACAACTTAATGTTAATATATTGGTCATTTTATGAAAAATCTTGCCCAGTTAAAATTATCAGAGTAAATAGAAAATACAAAAAGAGAGCACTAGCTAACATCTGGCATTTTAGTTTCTTCAATAAACAAAGACAAATTAGTCCACAAAAAACTAGATATGCCAAATCCAGCGAGAGACAATGCTTAAGTATATTAGAGACTATTGAATACGATCTAAAGAACAGCAAAAACTAAGTACAAATGTGTATTATACTGAACCACTTGAAGAACGTAAACATAGCTTCAAAAGAAACATGGACCATACTGAGGTAGGCAATATTTAAACAAAAAGAGTTCCCAATTACCTCAAACTATTCTTGTAAAAGAAGAACAAATATCTAATTCTGTTTTTTTATTGCTGAATAAGGTAACAATGTCTTGGCTGATATAGGTAAATCAGTGAGTGATTCAATACATCCTCCTACAACCTCATTTTATGCGCACCTAAAAGATAACTATCCTGTAAACTTCTTCATGCAACCTACTGATGTAAACTAAATCAAAATAGTACAAAAACTAAAACCTAAATACACTGAAGGAGTACAACTTGTACAACAGACCATAGAGGAAATAACAATCCCACTTGAACACATCATAAATCAATCCTCTGTTACTGGTGTTGTACCAGATAATTTAAAAACTAAAACCTAAATACACTGAAGGAGTACAACTTGTACAACAGACCATAGAGGAAATAGCAATCCCACTTGAGCACATCATAAATCAATCCTCTGTTACTGGTGTTGTACTAGATAATTTAAAAACTAAAACCTAAATACACTGAAGGAATACAACTTGTAGAACAGACCATAGAGGAAATAGCAATCCCACTTGAGCACATCATAAATCAATCCTCTGTTACTGGTGTTGTACCAGATAATTTAAACAGTAAAACCTAAATACACTGAAGGAATACAACTTGTAGAACAGACCATAGAGGAAATAGCAATTCCACTTGAGCACATCATAAATCAATCCTCTGTTACTGGTGTTGTACAAGATAATTTAAAAAGTAAAACCTAAATACACTGAAGGAATACAACTTGTAGAACAGACCATAGAGGAAATAGCAATCCCACTTGAGCACATCATAAATCAATCCTCTGTTACTGGTGTTGTACCAGATAATTTAAAAAGTAAAACATAAATACACTGAAGGAGTACAACTTGTACAACAGACCATAGAGGAAATAGCAATTCCACTTGAGCACATCATAAATCAATCTTCTGTTACTGGTGTTGTACCTGATAATTTAAAAACTAAAACCTAAATACACTGAAGGAGTACAACTTGTACAACAGACCATAGAGGAAATAGCAATCCCACTTGAACACATCATAAATCAATCCTATGTTACTGGTGTTGTACTAGATAATTTAAAAACTAAAACCTAAATACACTGAAGGAATACAACTTGTAGAACAGACCATAGAGGAAATAGCAATTCCACTTGAGCACATCATAAATCAATCCTCTGTTACTGGTGTTGTACCAGATAATTTAAACACTAAAACCTAAATACACTGAAGGAATACAACTTGTAGAACAGACCATAGAGGAAATAGCAATTCCACTTGAGCACATCATAAATCAATCCTCTGTTACTGGTGTTGTACCAGATAATTTAAAAAGTAAAACCTAAATACACTGAAGGAATACAACTTGTAGAACAGACCATAGAGGAAATAGCAATCCCACTTGAGTACATCATAAATCAATCCTCTGTTACTGGTGTTGTACCAGATAATTTAAAAAGTAAAACATAAATACACTGAAGGAGTACAACTTGTACAACAGACCATAGAGGAAATAGCAATCCCACTTGAGCACATCATAAATCAATCCTCTGTTACTGGTGTTGTACCAGATAATTTAAAAAGTAAAACATAAATACACTGAAGGAGTACAACTTGTAGAACAGACCATAGAGGAAATAGCAATTCCACTTGAGCACATCATAAATCAATCCTCTGTTACTGGTGTTGTACCTGATAATTTAAAAACTAAAACCTAAATACACTGAAGGAGTACAATTTGTACAACAGACCATAGAGGAAATAGCAATCCCACTTGAGTACATCATAAATCAATCCTCTGTTACTGGTGTTGTACCAGATAATTTAAAAACTAAAACCTAAATACACTGAAGGAGTACAACTTGTACAACAGACCATAGAGGAAATAGCAATCCCACTTGAGCACATCATAAATCAATCCTCTGTTACTGGTGTTGTACCAGATAATTTAAAAAGTAAAACATAAATACACTGAAGGAATACAACTTGTAGAACAGACCATAGAGGAAATAGCAATCCCACTTGAGCACATCATAAATCAATCCTCTGTTACTGGTGTTGTACCAGATAATTTAAAAACTAAAACCTAAATACACTGAAGGACTACAACTTGTACAACAGACCATAGAGGAAATAGCAATCCCACTTGAGCACATCATAAATCAATCCTCTGTTACTGGTGTTGTACCAGATAATTTAAAAAGTAAAACATAAATACACTGAAGGAGTACAACTTGTACAACAGACCTTAGAGGAAATAGCAATTCCACTTGAGCACATCATAAATCAATCCTCTGTTACTGGTGTTGTGCCAGATAATTTAAAAAGTAAAACATAAATACACTGAAGGAGTACAACTTGTAGAACAGACCATAGAGGAAATAGCAATCCCACTTGAGCGCATCATAAATCAATCCTCTGTTACTGGTGTTGTACCAGATAATTTAAATACTAAAACCTAAATACACTGAAGGAGTACAACTTGTACAACAGACCATAGAGGAAATAGCAATCCCACTTGAGCACATCATAAATCAATCCTCTGTTACTGGTGTTGTACCAGATAATTGAAAAATCGCTAATATAATTCCAATTTATAAATCAGTAAATATTAATGTGTTTAATAACTACAGACAATTAAGTATTTTACCAACACTTTCTAAATAATGGAAAAAATAGTATGTAATAGATTAGTAATATATTTAGAGAAATATAATATACCGTGTAATCATCAATATGGATTTCGTTTGAAACATTCGACTATACACCCAATATTGCACTAACTTAAATACACTGCAGATGAAAATGACAAAACCACCAAAGATATTACATTGGCTGTGTGTCTTGATAAGGCGTTTGATTCAATTAACCATGACATGTTGTTGTATCAGTTAAATCATTATGGTATCAGAGGAATAAGTAATAGATGGTTTGACACTTACCTCTCTAATCGTAAACAATGTATTGAAATAAATAATTGCAAATCTCCACTAATCCATATAAAACATGGAGTACGATAAGGTTCTATATTTGGAGTTGTGTTTTTTCTAATTTATATTAATGTCATGGTGAATGCTAGTTCTCTAAACTGGTTCTCCTTTGCAGATGATAGCAACGTTTACCAATCAGGATATCAAATTGAACATTTAGTTATAAAAGTGAATTAAGAATTAAAACAATTATACAACTGGTTGCGTGCTAACAAATTGTGCTTGAACGTCAAAAAGACACATTTCTGTTTTTTAGTCCTCTAAATACAAACTACATAGTAAACAATAGCATTAAATAAATAATGAAGTCATCAACCAGGTTGCCAAGTATAAAAATTATGAATCTGTTAAATTCCTGGGATTGTATGTAGATAAGCGCATCATCATAATTACCAGTAGTTCCAAAATATTTAGAGCCATTTTTGCAATAACTACAGTGAAATATTTATTAACACATAAATCATTATATTACACTTTAATTCACAGTCACATGACATATGGTATTCAACCATGGGGAAATGGAAACACAAAGAAGATAGAATTTTTACAAAGACATGCTTTAAGAATAATTAATAAAAATTGGGCCAAGAGGCCCTGAAGTCCTTTGAACTAATACATCGATATGTGACCCCGGCTGATCAAATGAGTGACAAGTTGGAAAAATTGTAACATTGTTTTCTTAGATTCTTGTAAAGGTTGGGTACGGTGCTTTACACGGTTTCAAAAATTATGACTGCTACAAAAATTGGCGAAGTTATGGAGCATTGAACATGTTAGAGGTCAAAAAGTGAAAATGAAGAAAACGGCTGTTGAAGTTTTATATTATATATGCAAATGGATGGAAATATTACATGCATGACATTTAAATGTGGCACACAGTATGTATGCCACAGTACAAAGTACAAATGTGCTGCTACAAAGACTTAGCAAGTTATGCCAGATTATGTCTTTATGTGTAAAACTAAGGACAGATTATTTGAGATCAAAAGGTAGACTAAAGAAAATTTAAAATGACGAAGCTAATGCAGAGTTAAGAGAATTGGCTAGTGGGTATAAATGCTTTATAAAGCAAATATCGAAATGCTACCATAAACAGTTACATGAAAACTTGCGCAATCTAAAATATAGCATGCCTGCAGAATACTGGGATATACTTAACAAAGCAAGTAACAGCAGCGACAAATGTGCAAATATTTCACTCGATAAGTTTATGAACCACTTTGAAAAACTCTGTGAAAAACCTGAAGGTGAAACTGCAGCTAGTGAGATATCTTTTGATCCAAGAAAGATTTCCCAGTCAAACGAACACATAAACAGACCACTGACGCAAAATGAGGTACTAATGCAAAAAAAACCTCAAAAACAAAAAGGCATGTGGTATTGATAATGATATAAACGAATACTTAAAAAAACAGGGCCAGGCTGTGTCAGCCTTCTTCTCATGTGATGTAGAGGTAGAGCAAGGCGAAAACTTGTCTCCTTTGTTATTTGCTACTTACCTGAATTTTGAACGCTGTTAGTCATAATTATAAGGGACTTGACAGATTTTGTGTGTATAGCAGAAGTATGTCAACTCTTCTAATGGTTGACATTTGGTTGTTTCAGATGTCAACTATATTGTGAATCTGTAATTATTTGTCTATATTGATACAATTGATTTACACAGTACCATGTCTACACAAGGCATAACAAGTGTAAACAGAACAGTAGAATGCATTTGATATCAATAAAGTGTAGGATATTTCACTCTATAGTTGTCCAGAATATTAATTTTCTATGTTTGTCACCTACAGGTGACAACAATACATCTTTAACCAATAGACACCACAGACACACCATTTTATAATAATTAAATGAACATCAAAATAAACACAACTTGCAATTATAGAAAATCAATAGTTTTGAAGATACAGTTTAAAAGCTGCAGGCAACTGAGTTTATCAGGGATCAAATGTGTCTGCTCTGCCTGTGACCAATTAAAGATTAGTCAAAGTCTCATTGGAACAATGCAGAGTGGCCTGAGGCCTGGCACAGTTTCTGGCACAATACACAAAATCTACTGTTGGGGGTGGTCTCAAGGGCCCTTCTCAAAACCACATCACTAGATTATGTAAAACTTTTGCACTTTGGGGCCCCTGAGGTGCCCTTAGAATGATTAAATGAAATACAGATTTCTTGTGTATAGTGGCATATATGCAAAATTAGAAAAACAAGTTGCTGAATAGTTTTTGGAAAAATAGGCAAAATGTGACAAATTACCAGCTTTTTGGGCCCTTGGGGTCCTTAGAATGATTCAATAAAATGCAGATTTCTCGTGCATAGTGGTAGTACCCTATGATGTCTATGCAAAATTTGAAAAAAGTTGCTGAACAGTTTCTGAGATACGGCAGCTAACGGCGGACGCACAGTGATGACGATAGTCCCTTGGACCTTCGGCCCAAAGGACTAAAAAGGATATACGAGTCATACTTATCCCTTATTTAAGTCTGAAAAAATACTTAAAATGTCAGATGTATATAACCTACAGGTCTCACTATTTATGTATGACATTAAACATGATTTAATACCCAAGTCACCTACAAATTTTGCAATCAAAAAGGATGGTTTTAACCTGGTTAAAAGCTGGATCATTTTCCCTGAAAAGTGGTCAAAACCCAGTCAAAACCTAATTTAGTGATAATTGTGTGCAATATTTCTGTAATTAATTGTTAATCACTATAAAAACAATGCAAGTTTCAAAATATATGTTCAATATGAATAAGAAACAAGATATTATGAGGTATTATTGTTCATTGTATTCAAATGAAGCTCATGCAAAACGTAGACCGTAATTTTCAACAATACATGTAAACATGTCAGAGTTGTAATCAATGTAAAGCATAAAAACTAAAAAGTATTACATGGTCCATGCTCTGTTGTTGGTCCTGTTTTATTCTTTAGATTAACCAATTGAATTTGTGTTTTCAAAAGATAGCCTAGCTATGTTCTCATAATTGATGATCAATTTACAGATACATGGAACATTTACCCTTACTTTATATATCATTTTTAATTAACTAGTTTTTGGGGAAATATTCTCAGTGACATATTAGTGTGATGTAGTTTATATTTTATTTGACATAAGTGTACTCGTTGTTAAAATCGTACAATATTGCATAACAATTTAAAATTTAAATCAAGTCGACACTTTCACCACGCCAAAAGGTAACGCTAATACAATCACCAGGTAGCGTGCACATAGCGTGTTACATTTGTCGTTTTCACTATTAAAGGGAATAAAAACATCTATGGCTTGAATTCATATTATATTACATCCTGCTATCTATTTCCATGTCCACCAAGCCAAACAAAATTCAATGAATTAGAAATTCCACATTTTATGCTGTGCATCCGGACATTTTCGAATATGCATATTTTTGGCGCGCTTTTCGGGATGCCGAGATGTGACATCACGTATGACCCATAGCCGCATCAGGCCGACCCTTTCCATGCATTCAGGGCATGTTTACAAGGATAGCTTTCAGATCAAAACGAACGTCAAAATGAGTTCTTATGCGATATTCCGATGTAATACAAACACTGGTCATCATAGAGGAACAAGCAGTTATGTTACGGTTCCACATGAATCCAACTTTATTCAAAACAATGAATGCGAATGGGCCTACAAGTCGACTAGGTTTCACCGAACTTGGGCTCGTTTTCAGAATAATTATATCGGATTCAACCAACGGGAGATAATCTACACCAATAAACATACTTAGCAAACATATACTGTACCCAGCTACAGAAAGTAACGTGTATAATCTTATAATATCACTAGAATGTCGATGTATGAAGGAAGAGTTGTACAATTTATCATAACAACTTAAATCAGTCAGTGAATTTCTGTCGGTCCTGCTAGCTCGGTTGGTAAACGCGTTGGTTCTTTGTCATTTATTTTCCAATTGGGCGACGCCGGTTCAATCCCGACACCAAACAATTTATTTGTATTACACTTTTTTTGTTTATGTTTTCACTAAGTAATATAAACCAAATCATTTTATACTACGATGCACTGTTTGTAAATATTTTTTAAATTTTTGTAGTAATTATTTATTCGCCACAACAATTTTAATATGGGAATTATATAACGATGTTTCTAAATTTTATTTATCCAAACAAATATAATATAATGGATATATAATTTATTAACTGTATATATATTGTACGATAATATATTGTAATTATATATGTCAAAACAAATGGTGATCTCTCTGGATAAATAAAATTTAGAAACATTGTTATATATAATTACCATATTTTAATTTTTGTGGCGAATAAATAATTACTACAAAAATATTTACAAACACTGTAGGCTCATTTGCATTCATTGTTTTCAATCAAATTGAATTTATGTGGAACCGTAAGATAACTGCTTGTTCCTCTATGATGACTAGTGTTTGTATTTAACAAGATTAAACAAGATTGCCACCAGGAGAATTAACTCTAGGTGGCAGGTGGACAAGGAAGCCCTTTGGCTTATCGAGAGTCCGACCCTTTTATCTATGTGTATCCCGCCCTTCTGAGGTATGTGTCGATTTTATTTTTAAACATATTCACACTACTAGCACCCACACAATCAGCAGATAATCTGTTCCATTCATTTATAGTCCTTTGTGAAAAAGAGAACTTTCTTATATCTAATCTACACTGCTCCTTTACTAATGTAACTTCATGTCCTCTAGTACTTCTATCTTTCTTAACTGCGAAAAAATATCTCTATCAATATTTTCATAACCATTCATTATCTTAAACACTTCTATCTGATCTCCTCTCAATCTCCTGGTCTCTAGTGTTGTTAAGCCGCATTTTTTAGGCGTATTTCATAACTAAGATCCCTCAGTTTTGGTATCATTTTAGTTGCTCTCCTCTGCACTCTTTCTAGCATATCTACGTCCTTCCTGCGATATGGCCTCCACGCTTGAATACAATATTCTAAATGAGGCCTAACTATTATTTTGTACAGCGGTATTATTAGCTCTTTTATGTTTCACCTAATTAATCCAAGGATTTGATTTTCATTTGAAGCTGCAATTCCGCACTGCTCTGAAACCTTCATATCAGCACTAATGGTTAACCCTAAGTCCTTTTCTTTTACAGTAGTACTTAGTACAGTACCCCCCCATTGTATATTCTACCTCTTCGTTCCAATGTCCTGCGTGGAGGCATTTACATTTCCCAAAACTGAACGGCATTTGCCACTTTTCAGACCATTTGATCAACTTGTCAAGATCATCTTGTAAATGTTGTCTATCTCCATCACTTTTAATCCTTCTAAACACTTTTGTATCATCTGCAAATTTCAACACCTTGCTTGTTATTTCATCATACAAATCGTTGATATATATTAAGAATATAGGTCCTAGTACTGATCCTATAATATAATACATTATATATATATATATATTAATTAATTAATTATAACCTAGGAACAGACTGCCTCCTTATAGTATACCTTAAAATAGTTATATAATACAATGTTTTAGTTCCTTTAAGAACATTATATATATATATTAATTAATTAATTAAAACCTAGGAACAGACTGACTCCTTATAGTACATCTTAAAATAGTTATATAATACAATGTCTTAGTTCCTTTAAGAACATTATATATATATTAATTAATAAATTAAAACCTAGGAACAGACTGCCTCCTTATAGTACAGCTGAAAATAGTTATATAATGCAATGTTTTATTCAAACAGACAGCATAGGCTGCAATCGCCTCAACATGATTTTGTTCTGACATATGGAATGTACTATACATAATGTTGTTTGAAAGGAATACACAAGAAGTTAAAAACATGTAGTTAATGTATTCCCTAACTATATGTTATAGTACATGACACTAGAGAAATGATCAGATGAATGTGTGAATATTGCACACATCCCAAATGCGTACACATATCAGGAAACTAATCATACTGTAGTTCACAGCCATAGAAATATGATTAGTACAAAATAAATACAATGTTAAATTACATACAATTCTGATATTTCAGAATCAAGTTTACTAATAAATACAACCTATACATATTCATTTATGATTGTTTTCTTGTACTGGTGCCTGAATGACCTCAATGGTTTAATGTTAGTAAGTTTAACATCCAGAGAATTCCATAGACTTATGTCATATTCATTTATGATTGTTTTCTTGTACTGGTGTCTGATTGACCTCAATGGTTTAATGTTAGTAAGTTTAACATCCAGAGAATTCCATAGACTTATGTCATATTCATTTATGATTGTTTTCTTGTACTGGTGTCTGAATGACCTCAATGGTTTAATGTTAGTAAGTTTAACATCCAGAGAATTCCATAGACTTATGTCATATTCATTTATGATTGTTTTCTTGTACTGGTGTCTGAATGACCTCAATGGTTTAATGTTAGTAAGTTTAACATCCAGAGAATTCCATAGACTTATGTCATATTCATTATGATTGTTTTCTTGTACTGGTGTCTGAATGACCTCAATGGTTTAATGTTAGTAAGTTTAACATCCAGAGAATTCCATAGACTTATGTCATATTCATTTATGATTGTTTTCTTGTACTGGTGTCTGAATGACCTCAATGGTTTAATGTTAGTAAGTTTAACATCCAGAGAATTCCATAGACTTATGTCATATTCATTTATGATTGTTTTCTTGTACTGGTGTTGATTGACCTCAATGGTTTAATGTTAGTAAGTTTAACATCCAGAGAATTCCATAGACTTATGTCATATTCATTTATGATTGTTTTCTTGTACTGGTGTCTGATTGACCTCAAAGGTTTAATGTTAGTAAGTTTAACATCCAGAGAATTCCATAGACTTATGTCATATTCATTTATGATTGTTTTCTTGTACTGGTGTCTGATTGACCTCAATGGTTTAATGTTAGTAAGTTTAACATTCAGAGAATTCCATAGACTTATGTCATATTCATTTATGATTGTTTTCTTGTACTGGTGTCTGAATGACCTCAATGGTTTAATTTCAGTAAGTTTAACATCCAGAGAATTCCATAGACTTATGTCATATTCATTTATGATTGTTTTCTTGTACTGGTGTCTGAATGACCTCAATGGTTTAATGTTAGTAAGTTTAACATCCAGAGAATTCCATAGACTTATGTCATATTCATTTATGATTGTTTTCTTGTACTGGTGTCTGAATGACCTCAATGGTTTAATGTTAGTAAGTTTAACATTCAGAGAATTCCATAGACTTATGTCATATTCATTTATGATTGTTTTCTTGTACTGGTGTCTGAATGACCTCAATGGTTTAATGTTAGTAAGTTTAACATCCAGAGAATTCCATAGACTTATGTCATATTCATTTATGATTGTTTTCTTGTACTGGTGTCTGAATGACCTCAATGGTTTAATGTTAGTAAGTTTAACATCCAGAGAATTCTATAGACTTATGTCATATTCATTTATGATTGTTTTCTTGTACTGGTGTCTGAATGACCTCAATGGTTTAATGTTAGTAAGTTTAACATCCAGAGAATTCCATAGACTTATGTCATATTCAGAAAGAGCCACGGCTCTAACATTTAGATTAACACAACACCTTACCAGTTGATTTTTGAGACATACTTTCCTGGAATATCTCTTTGACAAAATGTTTTTGTATATTAGTTGGTAACATGCAGTGGTATGCCTTGAACATGAACATAGCTGTTTTTAATTTTACAAGATCTAAAACTTTAAGTGTTTGCGACGTGTAAAATACAGGGGTTGTGTGGTCAAGACGACCTGCACCATATAACAGTCTCATAGTTCTCTTTGGGAGCATGACAACAGAATTGATATTGGTGGGATACGTGTTTCCCCATATTTCGGAACAGTAATTAATGATTGGTAAGAGCCGTACAGGATATGCATAGACAATGCTTCACGTTTGAAAAAACAAGGCGAGCAATTTCTTGCTCATCTAAATATGCCAAATAACTTTTAAAATGTATTAGTTTTATTTTTATCCACCAGGTGGCGATCCTGTTTGTCCGTTTGGTGACGCCACTACCCAGTCATGCCAAAACGCAATCAAAGCTAACCATGCCGTAGCGCTATCCATTAGGCATTAGCAAGATTAATTCAATCAGGTCAATTCAGGACATCAAGCGTTGGCCCATACTGAAATGTTGCATGCTGATAAAACAGTTGAGACAGGAAGTACTAGCGATGATGTTACAGAAAATGACAGCAGTGTAACAACCCTGATAATTAAGTTGTTTTGTCTATGGGACGGACGCTAGCTGTCCTGTCGGCACCGCGGCTACCGCTGCACCTCCATGACCCTGATTAATGATCTACGACTGTCAACCGAGCCGGCTGACAAGAATACCGCTGAGCAAAACACAAATTCCAAGTCATGGCTATGGAAATTTTAGCAACTGCGCGCCAATGTTAATTTTTTACAAGTCTGGAAATATTACATAAATCATTCACATGCAGTATAAATAGTTTAGGTCCTAATATTCAGCCTTGTGGGACTCCACATGTAAATATAGTCTTAAGAACATTATATTAATTAATCAATGAAAACCTAGGAACCGACGGCCTCCTTTCAAAATACAATTAATCTCACTATTTTGTGTCACTTGCATCCAACATAAAATGGTTGTGTATTTTGCAGTATCCCAGGTGATATTTCATTTATTTAACACCTTCCTTGTTATTTCGTCATCCAAATCGTTGATATATATTAAGAATAATATAGGACCTAATACTGATCCCTGTGGTACCCCACTCAATACCGATTTCCAGTTTGAAGCCTCCCCATCAACTGCTACACGTTGTCTTCTGTCAATCAGCCATTTTTCTATCCACTTTATTATACCATTTCCTATGCCATGGGCCTTTAGTTTAAGCAGTAATCTTTGATGTGGTTCTTTGTCGAAAGCTTTTTGAAAATCTAAGTAGACGATATCTACTGGTGATCCATCATCTACCCACTTAGTGATGTCTTCCAAAAAACATAACATATTTGTTAAGCATGACCTCGCTTTAAAAAACCCATGTTGAGATGGGTTTATTAAGTTATGTTGAACAAGAAAATCCACCATGTGATCTTTAATTAGTCTTTCTAATAATTTGCAAATCACTGATGTTAAACTCACTGGTCTATAGTTCTTTGACTTGTTTCTCGAAACTTTTTTTAATAACGGTATAATGTTTGCCTCTTTCTATTCTAAAGGAACCACTCCCTCTTCTAATGACAAATTGAAAACTGTTGCAAGCGGTACGCTAATTTGTTCTACAATTTCCAGTAGTAGTTTGGGCGGAATCCCATCCACTCCAGGTGATTTATTATCCTTCATGGCCCTTACTTTCGTAGCTACCATTTCCGGGGTTACAATTAATTGTCCTAAATACTCTGAATCTGCCCCCTTGAACTTAGCCTCTGGTATTGGCAGTGAACTAATATCTTCCCTGGTAAACACTGAACTAAAGTACTCATTCAGGTCTTCTGCCATTAAGAATCCCTCTGATATTATATTTCCAGCACTATCTTCTAGAGGACCGACCGTATCTTGAACTGGTGAATACTTTATAATAATTAATAAGTGTTATACACATGCTTTTATTTATTAAGCATGTGTGTCAATTCAGTTTCAGTTGTGCAAGAACGAGGACTGCTTCAGAGTAGTTGCACGACAATCCAGGATTGATGTTTCATAATCTCCAGCTATGCTTGTCTTAAGCAAGTAGATATTTACATTCTATCACTATGTAAAATTAGTTTATGAGCTAAATATAAGCCAGGAAAAGTTTGGTGTATGTTGGGTTAGTGTTAGGCTTTTCAATAGTATTAACAGGTTTTGACCAGTTTTAACCTGGTTTTAACCGCTAAGTGGTCAAAACAGGTTTTGACCGGCTAAAGTGCAACCCTTTTCTAAACAAAAGAAATACCAGACAAAGCAACCTTCTTGTTAAAGAGACACCTAGAACACATTTTTAATCTAAGCTGCCTAAACATAATTTCACAAGAATCTGGAACAATAGACGAAAAAATAAGAAACACTAAACACAGGTTAACGTTTAGACACGTATTGTGTGACTTGTTCTTAAATATATATATTCGTCAAGTGAATTGTTTAAATCCTAGATGTTCAGAATGTAATTAAACTGATTAAATGAAAATCTACCTTTGTTTGTAAGTCTATTACCATTTTTACACTACTTTGTAAACCAAGTAAAAATATTTGGATCGTGACTCTTCACTTACATATATTTCAATGGATCAAACATCTCACTTCGTTGTCCTGTATCACCAGCAGCAGTGCATACTACATGTTAAATGATACTCTGGTTTAATACTATATAGTACAGAGGTGGGCTGGTGATGAATCGTTGTCCTGTATCACCAGCAGCAGTGCATACTACATGTTAAATGATACTCTGGTTTAATACTATATAGTACAGAGGTGGGCTGGTGATGAATCGTTGTCCTGTATCACCAGCAGCAGTGCATACTACATGTTAAATGATACTCTGGTTTAATACTATATAGTACAGAGGTGGGCTGGTGATGAATCGTTGTCCTGTATCACCAGCAGCAGTGCATACTACATGTTAAATGATACTCTGGTTTAATACTATATAGTACAGAGGTGGGCTGGTGATGAATCGTTGTCCTGTATCACCAGCAGCAGTGCATACTACATGTTAAATGATACTCTGGTTTAATACTATATAGTACAGAGGTGGGCTGGTGATGAATCGTTGTCCTGTACCACCAGCAGCAGTGCATACTACATGTTAAATGATACTCTGGTTTAATACTATATAGTACAGAGGTGGGCTGGTGATGAATCGTTGTCCTGTATCACCAGCAGCAGTGCATACTACATGTTAAATGATACTCTGGTTTAATACTATATAGTACAGAGGTGGGCTGGTGATGAATCGTTGTCCTGTATCACCAGCAGCAGTGCATACTACATGTTAAATGATACTCTGGTTTAATACTATATAGTACAGAGGTGGGCTGGTGATGAATCGTTGTCCTGTATCACCAGCAGCAGTACATACTACATGTTAAATGATACTCTGGTTTAATACTATATAGTACAGAGGTGAACTGGTGATGAATTACAGTGATTCGTTTTACATGATTTTGATGATTGTTGTGATTATGATTGAGTAATCATAATGTAATGATACTTGGCTTTAAATGGTGTCACTGGAAGACGACTTTTACCAAATTGACATCCAAATAATGTAACACATTTCCGTTTGTAAGATATGTAGGCTGTAGGTTAATTGTACATTATGTTGTTGTTGTCAAAATAAAATTACTTACTACCCCCGATATATATGTAAATGAAAATCTAAAATGTCATTAAGTTGGCCTGTTTCAATTTATACTTGTCTTACGTAAGTTGGCCTGTTTCAATTTATACTTGTCTTGCGTTGTTGCCCTGCACAGGAGGATGTGTGTGACAGTGGCGCATACGTAACATTTATGTACCAAGTGTTGACTTTGTCTTTCAAATCTTTCAATTTTAAATAATTATATTTTTCTACCCCCATGTCACCTTTGTCCCATGGCAGGTCACCTAACTTGCAGACATCTTCTCATGTGACCTTCCAGATTTCAATGAGTCTTTATATTAAAATACATTTGGTTGTATAATGAAGGTGTGCACAATTTCAAGCTTCAATTTCAGATTTTTTTTATTTGAAGCAACCACCCAAAATAAATTTTCTCGACAAAAGTCCATAACTGCTATTTTTAGGACATTTCTTGAAAAAGAGTAAAGCTGGAGTGCTGCCATTTGTCATGGTAATAGTATTGTGGGTTACATATTACGCCTATTTAAAATTCATGTATTTCTATTGTTCTTTACTGTGTATCAAAGTGTCAACAAATTTCTTAATTGTACGTCCATAACGACGGAACTAGAAAGAGTCCAATGAAGAGCAACTAAGCCAATTCCTGAACTGAAAGATCTTAGTTATGAAAGACGCCTATTAGAATGCAGGTTGACAACAGTAGAAACTTGGAACTAAGAGGAGACCAAATAGACTTTTAATAATAATGAATGGTTATGAAGATATTGACAGAAATATGTTCTCTAAACTTAAAGAAGGCAGTAGAACCACAGGGCACAATGCGACATCAGTCAAAGAACGCCGTAGGTTACATATGAGAAAATAGTAATTCTCTCAGACGACAATAAATGACTGGAACAAATTATCTGATGATTGTGTTAATGCTAGCAATGTGAATATATTCAAAAATAAAACTGACGGCTATCTGGGGAGGGTAGGTTATACGTAGGTGGAAAGTTGTTGGACTTTCGATAAGCCAAAGGCTTCCTTGTCTGCATGCCATCTGGAGCTGATAGCACTGGACGACAATCTTGTTAAATCTTGTTGAATCTAAATCTTGTTAAATACTGTTTTGGTTCTTTTCAAGCTACTAAACAAACAACCTAATACAGTGAGGGTTTTTAAAAAACGGGGTCCTGGGATCCCATGGGCCTGAAAAAATGGGGTCCCAAAAACAAAAATAGGTTCCATTAGGTGGTTCTAAAGCACATTAGAGGGAACTACTATTCAGTGTTCCATTTTTCAGTTTGAATTTGTGTTTTCAAAAGGCACCATTTCGTTGTGAAACGAAAATGCGGTTGTCGACACACCATTTGGATATGTCGTGTTTCTTTGTAAGCGACCTGTCTAACGTGGGATTGGAACTAACTTTGAAGAACCATAGAATTGGATCAAAGGGATGCAGCGAAACGTGAAACCACATAATATCACCCAAAAACGGCATCTGCGCGAACACTGTTGATATATAAGTAAATAGTACTTAAAAAGTTTCAAAGATGGTGGTACAAATATAATATCAATATGGATCTAATACACAATCTTGAAGGTGTATCTTAAATTAAGTGAACTTTAAAGGGACATAGTGACGGTTTGTTTACTCACAGTTAGCAGGCATAGTCACTTATAACAGGAGACTGCAGTGATGAATGTGGGAAAGTTGAACATCAAAGTGTACAGCAGTTACATCAGCCCGACTTGGTTGTATTGTCTTGTTTTGAAACTATGTTTTGTTTACTATTTGAACTTGCACCCGGTCGTATGCCTTTAAATTGCAACCATTGCTGCGGGCTTACTAAACACAATTTGGCAGGCAGTATACTATAATATTATACCGTAAACATAGTTAACATAGTCTTACAGGGAATAAATAAATCTATTGCTTGAACTCATATTATATTACATGTTCCTGTATATTTCCATTTCCACCAAGGCAATCATTTTACCTGAATTCAATACATTAATGATTTCACAAATTACACTGTCCAACTGGTCTTCTTCGAACAAGCATATTTTTGTCGCGCTTTTCGGTATGTCTTGGTGTGATGTCAGA
Source organism: Escarpia spicata (assembly GCA_963995525.1). Taxonomy (NCBI): domain Eukaryota; kingdom Metazoa; phylum Annelida; class Polychaeta; order Sabellida; family Siboglinidae; genus Escarpia; species Escarpia spicata. The sequence continues at coordinate 149,696 of CAXEFP010001187.1, forward strand.
GGCGCGAATGTCTCGCAAGATGCCAGTACTTTTAATACATTTACAAAATTTTTACAACAATAGATGTTGGGTTGAAGCACGTATCAGAAAGAGTTATTGTGTGGTATTCCGATGTAATATAAACACTAGTCATTATAGAGGAACAATAATTTAATTTACGGTTCCACACGAATAAATTAAAAAAATTAAGCGATAGAACTTCCACTCCAGTGAACCTGACAAGGTCAACAAGACAAGCCGACCGCAAAAACCATCGCCGCTTCAGCTTATTTTGAGAAAAAGTGGTTTTGATTGCGACCCAGGAAAACTAATCTACATCAGTAAACACACACACACAAAAACATTGAATCCAACTGCAGAAAGAAACATTGTATATCATAACATTATATGATATCATAACATTATATGATATCATAAAATTATATGATATCATAAAATTATATGATATCATAAGATTATATGATATCATAACATTATATGAAGGAAGAGTTATATAATACAACATAACCCTAAATCCGGTTAATTCTTTTTCAGTCAGTCTCTGTGGCCATGTGAGTTAAGTGCACTGGCTCAGCACCCATCAGGTTTTACTGTGGTACAGCTCATTATATTGATTAGGTTATGAATGAACATTAGTGACTAGATGCTAGAGGAGTGAGTGATGACTTAATTGACATAACATGCAGGGGGCAGGGCTGCCCACCCACAGTACTGCTTTTCCTCTGTAATAAACAAGATAAGAATAATAATTACATGTCTCTAAAGGAATGTTGGAGTCTTGTAGAAGCCACATGTTAAACCATGTTATTAATTATCTGTACTGGTAGTCTAGTAGACGACTTTGTCTTTGGGTGTACTTGGCTGGACAGATGAAGCCCCCCATTGGTTGATTTAAATTCCATAGTCAGGCTAGTTTAGATATAGAGAATTGTACAGGGAAAATGAGAGAGTTGACAGGCGCACACAGAGTGCAGGGTGTGCAGCCAGGAGAGTTTCCCTCCAGTTTGGGCTGGGAGGTAAGGCTGAGCTGCCTCAGTGTCGAAGCTGGGCTGGACTGACATGGTCAGGGTTCACACTATGTATGGACTATAATAAAGAGTAGGTTTAATTGTCAAGGTTTATTTATTAGTCGGTATATATTATTATTTACAGTCGGTACCCCCCGTTGTTGTAGCGCCAGCGGGAGGACCGCTACGACACATTGGTGGAGAATCCGGGTACCTGTGTATATGGGTAGAGTTTAGGTAGTAGGGGGTAGAAAGGCGTAGAGCAGTAGCCTGGTAGGGGTGTGTAGTAGATATAGTCAGTCTAGAGGAACAATATATTTTTTTTTATTATGTGGTTAGCTAGATATTTTGTTTTCTGAATTTTTCTGTAATATAGGTAGTTTTATTCTTTAAAAATTGGGTATTGTTTTGTGAGGATTATTTTTTATCTAAAAATTATGAGAACTGACATGCAGACCAGCCAGCCGAACCGCAGCTAACTCCCAGCCCAGCCTGCAACAGTGGACAAGGTGGCAAGTGTTGCCAAAATGGCAAGGCGCTATCCGAAATGGTAGCAATGATAGTTGTGCTGATGGTGCCAAGTTCTGCAAATGCGAGATGCAGTGAGAGATGCTGAGATACATTTCGAAATGCTGATATGCTGTGATGCAGTGTGAAATGCTGAGATGCCGTGATGCAGTGTGAAATGCTGATATGCTGTGATGCAGTGTGAAATGCTGAGATGCCGTGATGCAGTGTGAAATGCTGAGATGCCGTGATGCAGTGTGAAATGCTGAGATGCTGTGATGCAGTGTGAAATGCTGAGATGCTGAGATGCTGTGATGCAGTGTGAAATGCTGGGATGCTGTGTGAAATGCTGGGATGCTGTGATGCAGTATGAAATACTGGGATGCCATGATGCAGTGTGAAATACTGGGATGCCATGATGCAGTGTGAAATGCTGGGATGCCATGATGCAGTGTGAAATACTCGGATGCCGTGATGCAGTGTGAAATACTGGGATGCCATGATGCAGTGTGAAATGCTGTGATGCAGTGTGAAATGCTGGGATGCTGTGATGCAGTGTGAAATATTGGGATGCCATGATGCAGTGTGAAATACTGTGATGCCGTGATGCAGCGTGAAATGCTGGGATGCCATGATGCAGTGTGAAATACTGGGATGCCGTGATGCAGTGTGAAATGCTGGGATGCCATGATGCAGTGTGAAATACTGGGATGCCATGATGCAGTGTGAAATTCTGGGATGCCGTGATGCAGTGTGAAATACTGGGTTGCCGTGATGCAGTGTGAAATACTGGGATGCCGTGATGCAGTGTGAAATGCTGGGATGCCGTGATGCAGTGTGAAATGCTGGGATTCCATGATGCAGTGTGAAATACTGGGATGCCATGATGCAGTGTGAAATGCTGGGATGCCGTGATGCAGTGTGAAATACTGGGATGCCTTGATGCAGTGTGAAATGCTGGGATGCCGTGATGCAGTGTGAAATACTGGGATGCCGTGATGCAGTGTGAAATGCTGGGATGCCGTGATGCAGTGTGAAATACTGGGATGCCGTGATGCACTGTGAAATGCTGAGATGCTGTGATGCAGTGCGAAATGCTGAGATGCTGTGATGCAGTGCGAAATGCTGGGATGCTGTGATGCAGTGTGAAATACTGGGATGCCGTGATGCAGTGTGAAATACTGGGATGCCGTGATACAGTGTGAAATACTGAGATGCTGTGATGCAGTGCGAAATGCTGAGATGCCGTGATGCAGTGCAAAATGCTGGGATGCTGTGATGCAGTGCAAAATGCTGGGATGCCGTGATGCAGTGCGAAATGCTGGGATGCCGTGATGCAGTGCGAAATGCTGAGATGCCGTTGGTGTGAATGTTTGCAAGTGATCATATTGTATGTAGACAGTGTACACAGATGAAATCGAGATGTTAAAAGGACGAAATAATGTCTTGGAAATGAGGCTTGTTTAAACCTTGTAGTCTGAGGTACGTGTGGCAGGATATAAAGATGAAATTCTGAAGAGAAGGAAATGGCGTAGATAAAGGATCAGAGAAGGTACCCGCAAAACACTGGATGTTATCCAATAGAGACAAAAACTGAGCTGTCAGCTGTTCAAAGCTCTGCTTCTGATAACTGTGAAGGCATAGATAGAGGGGTAAGAGAAATATATGTACCTGAAAAATGCTGAGATACTGTAAGATGGATATCTAATAGAGACATTGAAAGATCAATTACATTGCTTTGTTTCTGATAACTATATTTTACTAGAGTATCTTTTACATGCATGACCACAGTGCAGATTTCTAATGTTTGAGAATGGTCTATTAACTATGACATGCAGTTATTCCTTAACCTATTCTTCAGTTATTCTGTCTTATTACTAGAATGGTGTATGGCCAAATGGACACATTCTCTCTATGCTGCATCACCACCTGTATAATGAAGTTAAATGAACTGTGTTAAAGATGAACTGTATCACCAGCACAGGAAAGAACACTTATTTAAACGCCACTCTGGAAAGTGACATTGGAAATATTGTGTGGACATACAGCATAACATGCTTCTTGTATTTCAGAAATCTGCATTCTGCCAATTCACAGCAAAGGCAGGGACATGTAAAGGAACATAAAATAATTGTTCTATATTTTACTAATTCCTGTTTAATACCAGTCATTACCTTGTGATATATTTAATTTTATTCAAGTTCGAGGACAAACTTTTTATGGAGGAGGAGATGATGTGGCAGGACTCATTATATTGATTAAGTTACATTAGGTTATGAATGAACATTAGTGATTAGATGATAGAGGAGTGAGTGATGACTTAAATGACATAACATGCAGGGGGCAGGGCTGCCCACCCACAGTAGGGCTGCCCACCCACAGTAGGGCTGCCAACCCACAGTAGGGCTGCCCACCCAGAGCAGGGCTGCCCACCCACAGTAGGGCTGCCCACCCACAGTAGGGCTGCCCACCCACAGTAGTGCTTGCCCTCTGTGATAAACAAGATAAGAATAATAATTACATGTCTCTAAAGGAATGTTGGAGTCTTGTAGAAACCACATGTTAAACCATGTTATTAATTATCTGTAGCCTAGTAGATGACTTTGTCTTTGGGTGTACTTGGCTGGACAGATGAAGCCCCCCCTTGGTTGATTTAAATTCCGTAGTCAGGCTAGTTTAGGCGCACACAGAGTGCAGGGTGTGCAGCCAGGAGGGTTTCCCTCCAGTTTGGGCTGGGAGGTGAGGCTGAGCTGCCTCTGTGTCTCAGCTGGGCTGGACTGACATGGTCAGGGTTTACACTGTGTATGGACTATAATAAAGAGTAGGTTTAATTGTCAAGGTTTATTTATTAGTCGGTATATATTATTATTTACAGTCGGTACCCCCCGTTGTCGTAGCACCAGCGGGAGGACCGCTACGACACATTGGTGGAGAATCCGGGTAACTGTGTATATGGGTAGAGTTTAGGTAGTAGGGGGTAGAAAGGCGTAGAGCAGTAGCCTAATAGGGGTGTGTAGTAGATATAGTCAGTTTAGAGGAACAATATATATTTTTTAATTATGTGGTTAGCTAGATATTTTGTTTTCTGAATTTATCTGTAAATATAGGTAGTTTTATTCTTCAAAAATTGGGTATTGTTTTGTGAGGATTATTTTTTATCTAAAAAATATGAGAACTGACATGCAGACCAGCCAGCCGAACCGCAGCTCACTCCCAGCCCAGCCTGCAACAGTGGACAAGGTGGCAAGTGTTGCCAAAATGGCAAGGCGCTATCCGAAATGGTAGCAATGATAGTTGTGCTGATGGTGCAAAGTTCTGCAAATGCGAGATGCAGTGAGAGATGCTGAGATACATTTCGAAATGCTGATATGCTGTGATGCAGTGTGAAATGCTGAGATGCCGTGATGCAGTGTGAAATGCTGAGATGCCTTGATGCAGTGTGAAATGCTGAGCTGCTGTGATGCAGTGTGAAATGCTGAGATGCTGTGATGCAGTGTGAAATGTTGAGATGCTGTGATGCAGTGTGAAATGCTGATATGCTGTGATGCAGTGTGAAATGCTGAGATGCCGTGATGCAGTGTGAAATGCTGAGATGCCTTGATGCAGTGTGAAATGCTGAGCTGCTGTGATGCAGTGTGAAATGCTGAGATGCTGTGATGCAGTGTGAAATGCTGAGCTGCTGTGATGCAGTGTGAAATGCTGAGATGCTGTGATGCAGTGTGAAATGCTGAGATGCTGTGATGCAGTGTGAAATGCTGAGATGCTGTGATGCAGTGTGAAATGCTGAGCTGCTGTGATGCAGTATGAAATGCTGAGATGCTGTGATGCAGTGTGAAATGCTGAGCTGCTGTGATGCAGTGTGAAATGCTGAGATGCTGTGATGCAGTGTGAAATGCTGAGATGCTGTGATGCAGTGTGAAATGCTGAGCTGCTGTGATGCAGTGTGAAATGCTGAGATGCTGTGATGCAGTGTGAAATGCTGAGATGCTGTGATGCAGTGTGAAATGCTGAGCTGCTGTGATGCAGTGTGAAATGCTGGGATGCCGTGATGCAGTGTGAAATACTGGGATGCCGTGATGCAGTGTGAAATGCTGGGATGCCATGATGCAGTGTGAAATACTGGGATGCCGTGATGCAGTGTGAAATGCTGGAATGCCATGATGCAGTGTGAAATACTGGGATGCCGTGATGCAGTGTGAAATACTGGGATGCCATGATGCAGTGTGAAATGCTGGGATGATGTGTGAAATGCTGGGATGCTGTGATGCAGTGTGAAATACAGGGATGCCATGATGCAGTGTGAAATACTGGGATGCCATGATGCAGTTTGAAATGCTGGGATGCCATGATGCAGTGTGAAATACTGGGATGCCGTGATGCAGTGTGAAATACTGGGATGCCGTGATGCAGCGTGAAATGCTGTGATGCAGTGTGAAATGCTGGGATGCTGTGATGCAGTGTGAAATACTGGGATGCCATGATGCAGTGTGAAATACTGGGATGCCGTGATGCAGCGTGAAATGCTGTGATGCAGTGTGAAATGCTGGGATGCTGTGATGCAGTGTGAAATGCTGGGATGCCATGATGCAGTGTGAAATACTGGGATGCCGTGATGCAGCGTGAAATGCTGTGATGCAGTGTGAAATGCTGGTATGCCGTGATGCAGTGTGAAATACTGGGATGCCGTGATGCAGTGTGAAATGCTGTGATGCAGTGTGAAATGCTGTGATGCAGTGTGAAATGCTGTGATGCAGTGTGAAATACTGGGATGCCGTGATGCAGTGTGAAATGCTGTGATGCAGTGTGAAATGCTGGGATGCTGTGATGCAGTGTGAAATACTGGGATGCCGTGATGCAGTGTGAAATACTGGGATGTCGTGATGCAGCGTGAAATGCTGGGATGCCATGATGCAGTGTGAAATACTGGGATGCCGTGATGCAGTGTGAAATGCTGGGATGCCGTGATGCAGTGTGAAATACTGGGATGCCATGATGCAGTGTGAAATGCTGGGATGCCGTGATGCAGTGTGAAATACTGGGATGCCGTGATGCAGTGTGAAATACTGGGATGCCGTGATGCAGTGTGAAATACTGGGATGTCATGATGCAGTGTGAAATACTGGGATGCCGTGATGCAGTGCGAAATACTGGGATGTCGTGATGCAGCGTGAAATGCTGGGATGCCATGATACAGTGTGAAATACTGGGATGCCGTGATACAGTGTGAAATACTGGGATGCCGTGATGCAGTGTGAAATACTGGGATGTCGTGATGCAGCGTGAAATGCTGGGATGCCATGATGCAGTGTGAAATACTGGGATGCCTTGATGCAGTGTGAAATGCTGAGATGCCGTGATGCAGTGTGAAATGCTGGGATGCCGTTGGTGTGAATGTTTGCAAGTGATCATATTGTATGTAGACAGTGTACAAAGATGAAATCGAGATGTTAAAAGGAAGAAATAATATGTCTTGGAAATGCGGCTTGTTTAAACCTTTTAGTCTGAGGTACGTGTGGCAGGATATAAAGATGAACTTCTGAAGAGAAGGAAATGGCGTAGATAAAGAATCAGAGAAGGTACCCGCAAAACACTGGATGTTATCGAATAGAGGCACAAACTGAGCTGTCAGCTGTTCAAAGCTCTGCTTCTGATAACTGTGAAGGCATACATAGAGGGGTAAGAGAAATATATGTACCTGAAAAATGCTGAGATACTGTAAGATGGATATCTAATAGAGACATTAAAAGATCAATTACACTGATTTGTTTCTGATAACTATATTTTACTAGAGTATCTTTTACATGCATGACCACAGTGCAGATTTCTAATGTTTGAGAATGGTCTATTAACTATGACATACAGTTATTCCTTAACCTATTCTTCAGTTATTCTGTCTTATTACTAGAATGGTGTATGGCCAAATGGACACATTCTCTCTATGCTGCATCACCACCTGTATAATGAAGTTAAATGAACTGTGTTAAAGATGAACTGTATCACCAGCACAGGAAAGGAATGCATTACAGTCGAATTATGTATAGGTAATATGAAAAACATCATCGTTAGTTGTATATATAGAGCCCCAGAAACTAATATAGATATGTTTACTGATCAACTTGAATCAATGATCAAGACAGTTAGGAACACTAACAAAACAATATTTATATGTGGTGATTTCAATATAGATCTTTTAAAGTATAACACCAACAATGGTACAACACATTTTGTGGATATGTTGTTTAGTCTAGGTATATATCCCTTAATTGACAAGCCGAGCCGAATTACAGATTACAGTGCAACTTTAATTGATAAAATTTTCACAAATGAACTGAATAGTAGTATTACTAGCGGGTTACTTATAACTGATATTAGTGATCATTTACCTGTATTTTGTGTTTGTAATTGTTCACATATAAATAGAATCACTGTAAACAAATACAGATGTATCAGAAAACTGAGTGATGATTGTATAAAATCCTTTAACAGTGATCTTTCTGCTGTAAACTGGGATACGGTTTTAAATGAATCCGATGCAGATATAGCCTACACTAATTTTATGGACATATTCACCAGCTTGTATGATAAGAATTGTCCAATTAAGAAAATATGCATAAATACACCTATCTCGAAGAGCAAACCCTGGTTCAATAGAGGTTTGCGCAATGCTTGTAAAAAGAAAAATAATTTGTACAAACAGTTTTTGCGGCATAGAACAACAAAATCTAAATGTAAATATTCAACTTACAAAAATAAACTTACTTCTATTCTTAGATTTTGTGAAAAAGAATATTACAATAAATTATTAGTCAAAGAAAAATATAATGTAAAGGGTACGTGGACAATTTTAAATTCAATTATAAAGAAACGACAACTACAGTCATGTTATCCAAACTCTTTCATTAGCAATGGTAGATTGACCAGAAATACAACAGATATTGTTAATGGTTTCAACGATTTTTTCGTAAATGTAGGACCAAATCTTGCAAAAAATATAAGAGTACCAAATTGAAATACAAGTGTGTTTGATTTTTTTACAAAATACGAACACCAACACCATGTTCTTACCTGGGGTAGAAGAACAGGAAGTGATGAATATTGTTAACGGTTGTAAAAACAAAAAATCTACAGGTTATGACAATGTTGATATGATAATTGTTAAAAAGATAATTTCCAATGTTGTAATACCGTTTACTCATATATGTAACAAATCATTTAGTAGTGGTGTATTTCCCAGTAAAATGAAAATTGCCAAAGTAATTCCTATATTTAAGGCAGGGGAAAAGAATGTTTTTACTAACTATAGACCAGTATCTCTACTTCCGCAATTTTCAAAAATATTAGAAAAATTATTTAATTCTAGGCTAGTTAAATTTATAGAAAAGTATGACATTTTAAACAGCAGTCAATATGGGTTTAGGACAAAAATGTCAACTTCAATGGCTCTGTTAGAACTAACTGAAAATATTACTGCTGCCTTAGACCAAAAGAATTGCACAATTGGTGTATTTATTGATTTAAAAAAAGCATTTGATACAATTGATCATAATTTATTACTCCGAAAATTAGAGGCTTATGGTATCAGAGGGATGGCCAGCGAGTGGCTGAAAAGTTACTTGTATAACAGACTACAGTATGTCAGCATAGATGACTGCAATTCAGATTTATTACAGGTGTTATGTGGAATACCACAAGGCTCCATTCTGGGTCAAAAATTGTTTATACTATACATAAATGATATTTGTAATTGTTCAGATATACTAAAATTCATTCTTTCTGCGGATGATACAAATATATTTTGTTCTGGGAAAGCCAAGCTAAGCAAAATTGTCAGCGACGAACTACAAAAACTACATATCTGGTTTTCAGTAAATAAATTATCCTTAAACGTTGCTAAGACAAACTATATGTTGTTTACCAACTATAGTAAAACAACAAATATTGATATAAAAATCGATAATACTACTATTGATAGAGTATATTTTTAGGTGTCTTAATAGACGATAAGCTTAGCTGGAAAGATCATATAAATATGATCAAGTCTAAACTAACAAAAACTATTGCCATTATTTACAGGGCTAAATATTTATTAGATAAAAAGTCGCTTTTTATACTATATTGTTCATTATTTCTCCCGTATTTATCATACTGCTGCGAAGTTTGGGGAAATGCGTATACAACATACATTAACAGTGTTTATATATTACAAAAGAAAGTTGTACGAATAATATGTAAGAAGAATCCACTAAGCCATACTAATACATTATTTTATGATCTACGCATTCTTAAACTTTATGACTTAATAAAATTAAACATTTCTATCGTAATGTTTAAAGCTAACAATAAGTTGTTGCCTGATAACCTTGAATTCTTTTTCAATGCCAAATATACTACACCCAATGTAACACGGCAAAGAAATAAACTAAAACATGTTTATGCCCGAACCACGTTAAAGGCTAAGTGTATATCTGTGTATGGTATTAAATTATGGAATTGTTTAGACGAGCACATACAAAGATCACTTACTGTGAGAAATCTCAAAAAACAATATAAAAATTACTTAATTGAAGAGTATAAGTTATGTAATTAATTTGGTTATTATTGTTAAGGTTCAGAAAGTATTTGGAAGCACGAATGTAGTAGTGGTCTCACTTTAACAATAGCATATTCTTTATGTTACTAAGACTGTGTTTAAGATTATGACCATGTTATAATGATGTCGGGGAAAGTGCATAATAAGCAATGAGCTTCTACTTTCCCCCTTTCCATTTTGAACTGTGTCAACTGTAATATGTATATATATTGTATGTTGTATTCTCAATTGGAAATAAAGAATTGAATTGAATTGAAAGAACACTTATTTAAAAGCCACGCTGGAAAGTGACATTGGAAATATTGTGTGGACATACAGCATATATAACATGCTTCTTGTATTTCAGAAATCTGCATTCTGCCAATTCACAGCAAAGGCAGGGACATGTAAAGGAACATAAAATAATTGTTCTATATTTAACTAATTCCTGTTTAATACCAGTCATTACCTTGTGATATATCTAATTTTATTCAAGTTCGAGGTCAAACTTTTTATGGAGGAGGAGATGATGTGGCAGGACTCATTATATGGATTAAGTTACATTAGGTTATGAATGAACATTAGTGATTAGATGCTAGAGGAGTGAGTGATGACTTAATTGACATAACATGCAGGGGGCAGGGCTGCCCACCCACAGAAGGGCTGCCCACCCACAGTAGTGCTTGCCCTCTGTGATAAACAAGATAAGAATAATAATTACATGTCTCTAAAGGAATGTTGGAGTCTTGTAGAAACCACATGTTAAACCATGTTATTAATTATCTGTAGCCTAGTAGATGACTGTCTTTGGGTGTACTTGGCTGGACAGATGAAGCCCCCCATTGGTTGATTTAAATTCCATAGTCAGGCTAGTTTAGGCTAACACAGAGTGCAGGGTGTGTAGCCAGGAGGGTTTCCCTCCAGTCTGGGCTGGGAGGTGAGGCTGAGCTGCCTCAGTGTCGAAGCTGGGCTGGACTGGCATGGTCAGGGTTTACACTATGTATGAACTATAATAAAGAGTAGGTTTAATTGTCAAGGTTTATTTATTAGTCAGTATATATTATTATTTACAGTCGGTACCCCCCGTTGTCGTAGCACCAGCGGGAGGACTGCTATGACATTACTACCAACATGGGTTTAAGCCTAACATCAAAGTTTTTTAAAAGTGTATTTTTATTCTCATCTTTTCGCAAAGTATTATTAACCAAGCCATTTTACACTGTATATCCTTAAATATATTGAATGTTTTGTAGTGATTATTTATTCGCAACAAAAATAAAAATAATATTATATTACTGGAATGTACAATTTCCGCTGATCTTGTATGCATGTTTTCTATTTACATTTATCCAGACAAAACACAGTTTGTCTTCACACACATAAATATGATAAACTATGGTATAGTGTATAGTAAAAGGATTAATCTTCAATTTTAATCAATGTAATAAACACATATTACCAATTGACTGGTCCAGTACAATTCTTTCTTGGAAACTATTTTTCATTGGTAATGTAGGTTTATTGCACGGATTAATTAGTTTTCCTGGGTCGCAATAGAAACAATGTTTCTTAAAATAGTGGCAAAGGTTTTTGCAGTCAGCTTGTCTTGTTGACGTTGTCTTGTTGACGTTGTCTTGTTGACGTTGTCTTGTTGACGTTGTCATGTTGACTGGTCTAGAAATTCTAATGGTTGTTTGGCCTGTTATAATGGAATACCGCATAATAACTCATTCTGATGCTCGCTTCGACTCAACATCTATTGTTGTAAACATGCAGTGAATGTATTGAAAGTGCTACCATGTTGTGCGACATTTGCACCTCTGACATCACAGTACCATGCGATCGCCTAGCTCGTTAACTATCAACTTTCTGCCGGAATCACGATACAGATGGGTTTAAAATCTGATTTAAACTATAAAGTCTTTTTTTCATACTGCAAAATGTTACATACAATGTTATACTTTGTGTACAAAATGGAATTTAGCTGCAGCCTTGTGTTAGTTCCTTTAAGAACATTAACAAGATTTAACAAGATTGCCACAAAGAGAATTAACTCTAGGTGGCAGGTGGACAAGGAAGCCCTTTGGCTTATCGAGAGTCCGACCCTTTTATCTATGTGTATCCCGCCCTTCTGAGGTATGTGTCGATTTTATTTTTAAACATATTCACTCTACTAGCACCCACACAATCAGCAGATAATCTGTTCCATTCATTTACAGTCCTTTGTGAAAATGAGAACTTTCTTATATCTAATCTACACTGTTCCTTTGTTAATGTAACTTCATGTCCTCTAGTCCTTCTATCTTTCTTAACTGAGAAAAAAATATTTCTATCAATATTTTCATAACCATTCATTATCTTAAACACTTCTATCTGATCTCCTCTCAATCTCCTGGTCTCTAGTGTTGTTAAGCCGCATTTTTTAGGCGTATTTCATAACTAAGATCCCTCAGGTTTGGTATCATTTTAGTTGCTCTCCTCTGCACTCTTTCTAGCATATCTATGTCCTTCTTGCGATATGGCCTCCACACTTGAATACAATACTCTAAATGAGGCCTAACTATTGTTTTGTACAGCGGTATTATTAGCTCTTTTTCCTTATATGTTATGTTTCACCTAATTAATCCAAGGATTTGATTTCCCTTTGAAGCTGCAATTCCACACTGCTCTGCAACCTTCATATCAGCACTAATGGTTAACCCTAAGTCCTTTTCTTTTATAGTAATATTTAGTACAGTACCCCCCATTGTATATTCTAGCTATTCGTTCCCATGTCCTGCGTGGAGGCATTTACATTTCCCAAAATTGAACAGCATTTGCCACTTTTCAGATCATTTGATGAACTTGTCAAGATCATCTTGTAAATGTTGTCTATCTCCATCACTTTTAATCCTTCTAAACACTTTTGTATCATCTACAAATTTCAACACCTTGCTTGTTATTTCATCATACAAATCGTTGATATATATTAAGAATAATATAGGTCCTAGTACTGATCCTATAATATAATACATTATATATATATATATATTAATTAATTAATTATAACCTAGGAACAGACTGCCTCCTTATAGTATACCTTAAAATAGTTATATAATACAATGTTTTAGTTCCTTTAAGAACATTATATATATACATTAATTAATAAATTAAAACCTAGGAACAGACTGCCTCCTTATAGTACATCTTAAAATAGTTATATAATACAATGTTTTATTCAAACAGACAGTATAGGCTGCAATCACCTCAACATGATTTTGTTCTGACATATGGAATATACTATACATAATGTTGTTTGAAAGGAATATACAAGAAGTTAAAAACTTGTAGTTAATGTATTCCCTAACTACATGTTATAGTAAATGACACTAGAGAAATGATCAGATGAATGTGTGAATATTGCACACATCCCAAATGCGTACACATATCAGGAAACTAATCATACTGTAGTTCACAGTCATAGAAATATGATTAGTACAAAATAAATACAATGTTAAATTACATACAATTCTGATATTTCAGAATCAAGTTTACTAATAAATACAACCTATACATATTCATTTATGATTGGTTTCTTGTACTGGTGTCTGAATGACCTCAATGGTTTAATGTTAGTAAGTTTAACATCCAGAGAATTCCATAGACTTATGTCATATTCATTTATGATTGTTTTCTTGTACTGGTGTCTGAATGACCTCAATGGTTTAATGTTAGTAAGTTTAACATCCAGAGAATTCCATAGACTTATGTCATATTCATTTATGATTGTTTTCTTGTACTGGTGTCTGAATGACCTCAATGGTTTAATGTTAGTAAGTTTAACATCCAGAGAATTCCATAGACTTATGTCATATTCATTTATGATTGTTTTCTTGTACTGGTGCCTGAATGACCTCAATGGTTTAATGTTAGTAAGTTTAACATCCAGAGAATTCCATAGACTGATGTCATATACATTTATGATTGTTTTCTTGTACTGGTGCCTGAATGACCTCAATGGTTTAATGTTAGTAAGTTTAACATCCAGAGAATTCCATAGACTGATGTCATATTCATTTATGATTGTTTTCTTGTACTGGTGCCTGAATGACCTCAATGGTTTAATGTTAGTAAGTTTAACATCCAGAGAATTCCATAGACTGACGTCATATTCATTTATGATTGTTTTCTTGTACTGGTGCCTGAATGACCTCAATGGTTTAATGTTAGTAAGTTTAATATCCAGAGAATTCCATAGACTTATGTTATATTCATTTATGATTGTTTTCTTGTACTGGTGCCTGAATGACCTCAATGGTTTACTGTTAGTAAGTTTAACATCCAGAGAATTCCATAGACTTATGTCATATTCATTTATGATTGTTTTCTTGTACTGGTGCCTGAATGACCTCAATGGTTTAATGTTAGTAAGTTTAACATCCAGAGAATTCCATAGACTTATGTCATATTCATTTATGATTGTTTTCTTGTACTGGTGTCTGAATGACCTCAATGGTTTAATGTTAGTAAGTTTAACATCCAGAGAATTCCATAGACTTATGTCATATTCATTTATGATTGTTTTCTTGTACTGGTGCCTGAATGACCTCAATGGTTTAATGTTAGTAAGTTTAACATCCAGATAATTCCATAGACTTATGTCATATTCATTTATGATTGTTTTCTTGAACTGGTGCCTGAATGACCTCAATGGTTTAATGTTAGTAAGTTTAACATCCAGAGAATTCCATAGACTTATGTCATATTCATTTATGATTGTTTTCTTGTACTGGTGCCTGAATGACCTCAATGGTTTAATGTTAGTAAGTTTAACATCCAGAGAATTCCATAGACTTATGTCATATTCATTTATGATTGTTTTCTTGTACTGGTGTCTGAATGACCTCAATGGTTTAATGTTAGTAAGTTTAACATCCAGAGAATTCCATAGACTTATGTCATATTCATTTATGATTGTTTTCTTGTACTGGTGTCTGAATGACCTCAATGGTTTAATGTTAGTAAGTTTAACATCCAGAGAATTCCATAGACTTATGTCATATTCATTTATGATTGTTTTCTTGTACTGGTGCCTGAATGACCTCAATGGTTTAATGTTAGTAAGTTTAACATCCAGAGAATTCCATAGACTTATGTCATATTCATTTATGATTGTTTTCTTGTACTGGTGCCTGAATGACCTCAATGGTTTAATGTTAGTAAGTTTAACATCCAGAGAATTCCATAGACTTATGTCGTATTCATTTATGATTGTTTTCTTGTACTGGTGCCTGAATGACCTCAATGGTTTAATGTTAGTAAGTTTAACATCCAGAGAATTCCATAGACTTATGTCATATTCATTTATGATTGTTTTCTTGTACTGGTGCCTGAATGACCTCAATGGTTTAATGTTAGTAAGTTTAACATCCAGAGAATTCCATAGACTTATGTCATATTCATTTATGATTGTTTTCTTGTACTGGTGCCTGAATGACCTCAATGGTTTAATGTTAGTAAGTATAACATCCAGAGAATTCCATAGACTTATGTCATATTCAGAAAGAGCCACGGCTCTAACATTTAGAGTAACACAACACCTTACCAGCTGATTTTTGAGACATACTTTCCTGGAATATCTCTTTGACAAAATGTTTTTGTATATTAGTTGGTAACATGCAGTGGTATGCCTTGAACATGAACATAGCTGTTTTGAATTTTACAAGATCTAAAACTTTAAGTGTTTGCGACGTGTAAAATACAGGTGTTGTGTGGTCAAGACGACCTGCACCATATAACAGTCTCATAGTTCTCTTTGGGAGCATGACAACAGAATTGATATTGGTGGGATACGTGTTTCCCCATATTTCAGAACAGTAATTAATGTATGGTAAGAGCCGTACAGGATATGCATAGACAATGCTTCACGTTTGAAAAAACAAGGCGAGCAATTTCTTGCTCATCTAAATATGCCAAATAACTTAGCTGCAAGCGATTTATTATTTTTATTTTTATCCACCAGGTGGCGATCCTGTTTGTCCGTTTGGTGACGCCACTATCCAGTCATGCCAAAACGCAATCAAAGCTAACCATGCCATAGCGCTATCCATTAGTGCATTAGCAAGATTAATTCAATCAGGTCAGTTCAGGACATCAAAGGTTGGCACAGATTGAAAAGTTGCGTGCTGATAAAACAGTTGAGACAGGAAGTACTAGCGATGATGTTACAGAAAATGACAGCAGTGTAACAACCCTGATAATTAAGTTGTTTTGTCTATGGGACGGACGCTAGCTGTCCTGTCGGCACCGCGGCTACCGCTGCACCTCCATGACCCTGATTAATGATCTACGACTGTCAACCGACAGCCGGCTGACAAGAATCCCGTTGAGCAAAACACAAATTCCAAGTCATGGCTATGGAAATTTTAGCAACTGCGCGCCAATGTTAATTTTTTACAAGTCTGGAAATATTACATAAATCATTCACATGCAGTATAAATAGTTTAGGTCCTAATATTCAGCCTTGTGGGACTCCACATGTTAATATAGTCTTAAGAACATTAGATTAATTAATCAATGAAAACCTAGGAACAGACTGCCTCCTTTCAAAATACAATTAATCTCACTACTTTGTGTCACTTGCATCCAACATAATGGTTGTGTATTTTGCATATCCCATGTGATATTTCATAATTGATATAAAGTTATTTTGATACTTTCATATTACTCAATGAATAAGGCAATCAATAAGTTAATGCAATAAAACCTACAACTTACCGATTGGACTTTTGTTGCATCCAGTTTTGTTGCGAACTGTCTGCAGTTAAGATTGAGCTGAAGAAATCCCGCTGTGTCAGTGTCAGCTGGGTCGTGACTGGCTGCATCTTTTCCAGGGCCCATGAAGACTTTGGCCAGTTGCCATGAGTGACTGGGCCACTCCTGGACATTGGTGTTTCTCCAACTAAACTGGCCTGTAGCCAGTTGGCTCTCGATGCTCCTCAACCACACGTCGCATACACCACACATACAGTCGACTTTCCAGGACCTGTTTCTTCTGTCCTGTGTGATCTTCTTGGCGTTGTTTGGGAAGCGACACACTGCAGTACCATGCTGCACTACCAGTGACTGGTGGAAGGTGTTGATGATGTCAGTACAGAAGTCAATCAAGCCTTCACCACAACACTTTAGTCCCTGGCCAGCCTTTAGCCAGTTTAAGTAGTCCGGCTTACGGAACTTGGCGACAGCTCTGGCATTCCACGGAAGTAGTGCTCTAAGAGTGCTGGCAGCATTCCAAGGAAGTAGTGCTCTAAGAATGCTGACATGGTTGCCCATGTTGGTTCTGTAAGACAAACACAAATATCATGTTCACATCCAGACGTTTCATTAAGTGAGGAGAGGCGGACACGAGGTGAGGAGAGGAGAGCCAAGAGGATGAGAGAACAAGAGTATGAGAGAACAAGAGGATGAGAGGACAAGAGTGCAAGAGGATAAGAAGAGGAGAGGACAAGAGGAGGAGAGGACAAGAGGAGGGGAAGAGAAGAGGACAAGAGGAGGATAGGATAAGATGACGAGAATAGGTGAACAAGAGGAGGAGAGAATAAGAGGAGAGGACAAGAGGAGAAAACAAGAGGAGGAGAGGACAAGAGGAGAGGACAAGAGGATGAATGAACAAGAGGAGGAGAGTATGATTAGGAAAGGGGAGATGAGCAGAGGAGGGAGTGGGTGGAGAACGTGTAGAGAGGAGAGAATGAGAGGCGATGTGGAAATAAGGAAAAGTGAACACAAGGAAGAGATTACCAGACAAGCATAGAAAACATAGTGCTGGAGAATACTGTTTTACTTTTTATTAGTATTTCAAGTACATTTTACTTAAGTAGCTTTTTTCCTAGTTACTTGTACTTTTACTCAAGTACAAAATCAATGTACTTCTACCAGTTCTGCAGCTGAGGAACAAATGTACATATAAACAAATTAACAAATGAGCAGTGGAGCAGATGAGAAAAGGAGCACATGGACAGAGGAATAGGGAGTGGGGAGAGGTGAGGAGGAGGTGAGGAGAGGAGGTGAGGACATGAGGAAGAGATGAGTTGATGAGGAGATTATAAAGCAGACGAGATAACTAGAGATGGACAGAGCAGTAGAACAGAGAAGCAGAGGAGCACAGGAGGATGAAACGGGATGAGGAGTTGAGGAGAGAAGAGCAGAGGTGGAGAAACAACATGATGAAGATAGAGAGGAGCTAAGGAGATGAGGAGACAAGTACGTGAGGTAGTGATGAGCAGCAGATATGAATAGAGAAGATGAAGAGATGAGGAAATGAGCATTGGTGCATTGGAGTAGAATAGAAGAGGAGGAGGGATTAAGAGAGGAAGGGAAGAGTAGATTAGGATAGGAAGAGAGCAAGACAGGAGCAGATTATGATAGGAAGAGATGAAGGGAGGAGGAGATTAAGATAGGACGAGAAGAAGGGAAGAGATTATGATAGGAAGAGAGGAAGGGAGGAGATTATGACAGAACTTATGATAGGAAGAGAAGAAGGGAGGATATTATGATAGGAAGAGAGGAATGGAGGAGTTATAATAGGGAGAGGAAGGGAGGAGGAGATTAGGATAGGAAGAGAGGAAGAGATTAGGATAGGAAGAGAGGAAGGGAGGAGGAGATTAGGATAGGAACAAGGGAAGATAGGAGATTATGATAGAAAGAGAAGAAGGAAGGAGGAGATTAGGATAGGAAGAAAGGAAGGGAGGTAGAGATTGTGATAGGAAGTGAGGAGGAGATTAGGATAGGAAGGGAGGACGAGATTAGGATAGGAAGAGGGGAAGGGGGAGGAGATTAGGATATGAAGAGAGGGAGGAGAAGATTAGGATAGGAAGAGAGGAAGGGATGAAGAGATTAGGATAGGAAGAGGGGAAGGGGAGGAGATTAGGATAGGAAGGGAGGAAGGGAGATTAGGAAATGAAGAGAGGAAGGGATGAAGAGATTAGGATAGGAAGAGGGGAAGGGACAGGAGATTAGGATAAGAAGGGAGGAGATTAGGATAGGAAGAGAGGCAGTGGATGAGAGGGGAAGAGGGATGATGGAGTTGGGGAGAAGGGAAAGAAGGATATTGAGAAAGGGAGTGAGAGTACAGGCAGTTTAGCAGTAGAGTAGCAAAGCAGGTGATTAGATGTGTATTGGAGGAATACACGAGTAGAGGAGGACATGAAGATAAGAGCAGAGGAATGGAGAAGGAAAGTAGGCGATGGAGTGGGAGTGATGATGAGAGAAAGAGATGGTGGTCAGAAGGAAGGAGTAGAGAAGAAGGGAGAGGAATGGAGAAGGAAAGTACGCGATGGAGTGGGAGTGATGATATGGGAGGAAGAGATGGTGGTCAGAGGGAAGGAGTAGAGAAGAAGAAGGGAGAGGAATGGAGAAGGAAAGTAGGCGATGGAGTGGGAGTGATGATGGGAGGAAGAGATGGTGGTCAGAGGGAAGGAGTAAAGAAGAAAAAGGGAGAGGAATGGAGAAGGAAAGTAGGCGATGGAGTGGGAGTGATGATGGGAGGAAGAGATGGTGGTCAGAGGGAAGGAGTAAAGAAGAAAAAGGGAGAGGAATGGAGAAGGAAAGTAGGCGATGGAGTGATGATGAGAGGAAGAGATGGTGGTCAGAGGGAAGGAGTAGAGAAGAAAAAGGGAGAGGAATGGAGAAGGAAAGTAGGCGATGGAGAGTGATGATGAGAGGAAGAGATGGTGGTCAGAGGAGAGGAGTTGAGAAGAAAAAGGGAGAGGAATGGAGAAAGAAAGTAGGCGAAGGAGTGATGATCAGAGGAAGTGATGGTGGTCAGAGGGGAGGAGTAGAGAAGAAGAGGGGAGAGGAATGGAGAAGGAAAGTAGGCAATGGAGTGATGATCAGAGGAAGTGATGGTGGTCAGAGGGGAGGAGTAGAGAAGAAGAGGGGAGAGGAATGGAGAAGGAAAGTAGGCGATGGAGTGATGATCAGAGGAAGTGATGGTGGTCAGAGGGGAGGAGTAGAGAAGAAGAGGGGAGAGGAATGGAGAAGGATATTAGGCGATGGAGTGGGAGTGATGATGGGAGGAAGTGATGGTGGTCAGAGGAAGGAATAGAGAAGAAGAAAGGAGAGGAATGGAGAAGGAAAGTAGGCGATGGAGTGGGAGTGATGATGGGAGGAAGAGATGGTGGTCAGAGGGGAGGAGTAGAGAAGAAGAGGTGAGAGGAATGGAGAAGGAAAGTAGGCGATGATGAGAGGAAGAGATGGTGGTCAGAAGGGAGGAGTAGAGAAGAAGAAGGGAGAGGAATGGAGAAGGAATGTAGGTGATGGACTGGGAGTGTCGATGAGAGGAAGTGATGGTGGTCAGAGGGAAGGAGAAGAGAAGAAGAAGGGAGAGGAATGGAGAAGAAAGTAGGTGATGGACTGGGAGTGATGATGGGAGGAAGTGATGGTGGTCAGAGGGAAGGAGTAGAGAAGAAGAGGGGAGAGGAATGGAGAAGGAAGGTAGGCGATGGAGTGATGATGAGAGAAGTGATGGTGGTCAGAGGGAAGGAGTAGAGAAGAAGAAGGGAGAGGAATGGAGAAGGAAAGTAGGTGATGGACTGGAAGTGATGATGGGAGAAAGTGAAGGTGGTCAGAGGGGAGGAGTAGAGAAGAAGAGGGAAGAGGAATGCAGAAGGAAAGTAGGCGATGGAGTGATAGTGATGATGGGAGGAAGAGATGGTGGTCAGAGGGGAGGAGTAGAGAAGAAGAGGGGAGAGGAATGCAGAAGGAAAGTAGGCGATGGAGTGATAGTGATGATGGGAGGAAGACATGGTGGTCAGAGGGGAGTAGTAGAGAAGAAGAAGGGAGAGGAATGGAGAAGGAAAGTAGGCGATGGAGTGGGAGTGATGATGGGAGGAAGCAATGGTGGTCAGAGGAAGGAATAGAGAAGAAGAAGGGAGAGGAACGGAGAAGGAAAGTAGGTAAAGGAGTGGGAGTGATGATGGCAGGAAGTGATGGTGGTCAGAGGGAAGGAGTAGAGAAGAAGAGGGGAGAGGAATGGAGAAGGAAAGTAGGTGATGGAGTGATGATGAGTGGAAGAGATGGTGGTCAGAGGGGAGGAGTAGAGAAGAAGAGGTGAGTGGAATGGAGAAGGAAAGTAGGCGATGAATTGATGATGAGAGGAAGAGATGGTGGTAAGGGAGAGGAGTAGAGAAGAAGAGGTGAGTGGAATGGAGAAGGAAAGTAGGCGATGAATTGATGATGAGAGGAAGAGACGGTGGTCAGAGGGGAGGAGTAGAGAAGAAAAAGGGAGAAGAATGGAGAAGGAAAGTAGGCGATGGAGTGAAGATCAGAGGAAGTGATGGTGGTCAGAGGGGAGGAGTAGAGAAGAAGAGGGGAGAGGAATGCAGAAGGAAAGTAGGCAATGGAGTAGGAGTGATGATGAGAGGAAGAGATGGTGGTCAGAGGGGAGGAGTAGAGAAGAAGAAGGGAGATTAATGGAGAAGGAAAGTAGGTGATGGACTGGGAGTGATGATGGGAGGAAGTGATGGTGGTCAGAGGTAAGGAGTAGAGAAGAAGAGGGGAGAGGAATGGAGAAGGAAAGTAGGCGATGGAGTGGGAGTGATGATGAGAGGAAGTGATGGTGGTCAGAGGGAAGGAGTAGAGAAGAAGAGGGGAGAGGAATGGAGAAGGAAAGTAGGCGATGGAGTGATGATCAGAGGAAGTGATAGTGGTCAGAGGGGAGGAGTAGAGAAGAAGAGAGGAGAGAAATGGAGAAGGAAATTAGGCGATGGAGTGGGAGTGATGATGCGAGGAAGTGATGGTGGTCAGACGAAGGAATAGAGAAGAAGAAAGGAGAGGAATGGAGAAGGAAAGTAGGCGATGGAGTGGGAGTGATGATGGGAGGAAGAGATGGTGGTCAGAGGGGAGGAGTAGAGAAGAAGAGGTGAGAGGAATGGAGAAGGAAAGTAGGCGATGATGAGAGGAAGAGATGGTGGTCAGAAGAGAGGAGTAGAGAAGAAGGGAGAGGAACGGAGAAGGAATGTAGGTGATGGACTGGGAGTGACGATGAGAGGAAGTGATGGTGGTCAGAGGGAAGGAGTAGAGAAGAAGAAGGGAGATGAATGGAGAAGGAAAGTAGGCGATGGACTGGGAGTGATGAAGGGAGGAAGTGATGGTGGTCAGAGGGAAGGAGTAGAGAAGAAGAGGGGAGAGGAATGGAGAAGGAAAGTAGGCGATGGAGTGGGAGTGATGATGAGAGGAAGTGATGGTGGTCAGAGGGAAGGAGTAGAGAAGAAGAAGGGAGAGGAATGGAGAAGGAAAGTAGGTGATGGACTGGGAGTGATGATGGGAGAAAGTGAAGGTGGTCAGAGGGGAAGAGTAGAAAAGAAGAGGGGAGAGGAATGCAGAAGGAAAGTAGGCGATGGAGTGATAGTGATGATGGGAGGAAGAGATGGTGGTCAGAGGGGAGGAGTAGAGATGAAGAGGGGAGAGGAATGCACAAGGAAAGTAGGCGATGGAGTGATAGTGATGATGGGAGGAAGAGATGGTGGTCAGAGGGGAGTAGTAGAGAAGAAGAAGGGACAGGAATGGAGAAGGAAAGTAGGCGATGGAGTGGGAGTGATGATGGCAGGAAGTGATGGTGGTCAGAGGGAAGGAGTAGAGAAGAAGAGGGGAGAGGAATGGAGAAGGAAAGTATGTGATGGAGTGATGATGAGAGGAAGAGATGGTGGTCAGAGGGGAGGAGTAGAGAAGAAGAGGTGAGTGGAATGGAGAAGGAAAGTAGGCGATGAATTGATGATGAGAGGAAGAGATGGTGGTCAGAGAGGAGTAGAGAAGAAGAGGTGAGTGGAATGGAGAAGGAAAGTAGGCGATGAATTGCTGATGAGAGGAAGAGACGGTGGTCAGAGGGGAGGAGTAGAGAAGAAAAAGGGAGGAATGGAGAAGGAAAGTAGGCGATGGAGTGAAGATCAGAGGAAGTGATGGTGGTCAGAGGGGAGGAGTAGAGAAGAAGAGGGGAGAGGAATGCAGAAGGAAAGTAGGCGATGGAGTAGGAGTGATGATGAGAGGAAGTGATGGTGGTCAGAGGGAAGGAGTAGAGAAGAAGAAAGGAGAGGAATGGAGAAGGAAAGTAGACGTTGATGAGAGGAAGAGATGGTGGTCAGAGGGGAGGAGTAGAGAAGAAGAAGGGAGAGGAAATGAGCATTGGTGCATTGGAGTAGAATAGAAGAGGAGGAGGGATTAAGAAAGGAAGGGAAGAGTAGATTAGGATAGGAAGAGAGGAAGACAGGAGCAGATTATGATAGGAAGAGATGAAGGGAGGAGGAGATTAAGATAGGACGAGAAGAAGGGAAGAGATTATGATAGGAAGAGAGGAAGGGAGGAGATTATGACAGAACTTATGATAGGAAGAGAAGAAGGGAGGATATTATGATAGGAAGAGAGGAATGGAGGAGTTATAATAGGGAGAGGAAGGGAGGAGGAGATTAGGATAGGAAGAGAGGAAGGGAGGAGGAGATTAGGATAGGAAGAGAGGAAGGGAGGAGATTAGGATAGGAACAAGGGAAGATAGGAGATTATGATAGAAAGAGAAGAAGGAAGGAGGAGATTAGGATAGGAAGAGAGGAAGGGAGGTAGAGATTGTGATAGGAAGTGAGGAGGAGATTCGGATATGAAGAGAGGGAGGAGAAGATTAGGATAGGAAGAGAGGAAGGGATGAAGAGATTAGGATAGGAAGAGGGGAAGGGGAGGAGATTAGGATAGGAAGGGAGATTAGGAAATGAAGAGAGGAAGGGATGAAGAGATTACGATAGGAAGAGGGGAAGGGAGAGGAGATTAGGATAAGAAGGGAGGAGATTAGGATAGGAAGAGAGGAAGGGGTGAAGAGATTAGGATAGGAAGGGAGGAAGGGAGGAGGAGATTAGGATAGGAAGAGAGGAACACAAGAGAATAGGAGAGGAGAACATAATGATATGATTAGATGAAGAGAGTAGTAGAAGCGGAGAGATTGTGGTGAGATTGTGGTGAGACAGGCAGTGGATGAGAGGGGAAGAGGGATGATGGAGTTGGGGAGAAGGGAAAGAAGGATATTGAGAGAGGGAGTGAGAGTACAGGCAGTTTAGCAGTAGAGTAGCAAAGCAGGTGATTAGATGTGTATTGGAGGAATACACGAGGAGAGGAGGACATGAAGATAAGAGCAGAGGAATGGAGAAGCAAAGTAGGCGATGGAGTGGGAGTGATGATGAGAGAAAGAGATGGTGGTCAGAAGGAAGGAGTAGAGAAGAAGGGAGAGGAATGGAGAAGGAAAGTAGGCGATGGAGTGGGAGTGATGATATGGGAGGAAGAGATGGTGGTCAGAGGGAAGGAGTAGAGAAGAAGAAGGGAGAGGAATGGAGAAGGAAAGTAGGCGATGGAGTGGTAGTGATGATGGGAGGAAGAGATGGTGGTCAGAGGGAAGGAGTAAAGAAGAAAAAGGGAGAGGAATGGAGAAGGAAAGTAGGCGATGGAGTGATGATGAGAGGAAGAGATGGTGGTCAGAGGGAAGGAGTAGAGAAGAAAAAGGGAGAGCAATGGAGAAGGAAAGTAGGCGATGGAGAGTGATGATGAGAGGAAGAGATGGTGGTCAGAGGGGAGGAGTTGAGAAGAAAAAGGGAGAGGAATGGAGAAAGAAAGTAGGCGAAGGAGTGATGATCAGAGGAAGTGATGGTGGTCAGAGGGGAGGAGTAGAGAAGAAGAGGGGAGAGGAATGGAGAAGGAAAGTAGGCAATGGAGTGATGATCAGAGGAAGTGATGGTGGTCAGAGGGGAGGAGTAGAGAAGAAGAGGGGAGAGGAATGGAGAAGGAAAGTAGGCAATGGAGTGATGATCAGAGGAAGTGATGGTGGTCAGAGGGGAGGAGTAGAGAAGAATAGGGGAGAGGAATGGAGAAGGATATTAGGCGATGGAGTGGGAGTGAAGATGGGAGGAAGTGATGGTGGTCAGAGGAAGGAATAGAGAAGAAGAAAGGAGAGGAATGGAGAAGGAAAGTAGGCGATGGAGTGGGAGTGATGATGGGAGGAAGAGATGGTGGTCAGAGGGGAGGAGTAGAGAAGAAGAGGTGAGAGGAATGGAGAAGGAAAGTAGGCGATGATGAGAGGAAGAGATGGTGGTCAGAAGGGAGGAGTAGAGAAGAAGAGGGGAGAGGAATGGAGAAGGAAAGTAGGCGATGGAGTGATGATCAGAGGAAGTGATGGTGGTCAGAGGGAAGGAGTAAAGAAGAAGAAGGGAGAGGAATGGAGAAGGAAATTAGGTGATGGACTGGGAGTGATGATGGGAGGAAGTGATGGTGGTCAGAGGGAAGGAGTAGAGAAGAAGAGGGAAGAGGAATGGAGAAGGAAGGTAGGCGATGGAGTGATGATGAGAGGAAGTGATGGTGGTCAGAGGGAAGGAGTAGAGAAGAAGAAGGGAGATGAATGGAGAAGGAAAGTAGGTGATGGACTGGGAGTGATGATGGGAGAAAGTGAAGGTGGTCAGAGGGGAGGAGTAGAGAAGAAGAGGGGAGAGGAATGCAGAAGGAAAGTAGGCGATGGAGTGATAGTGATGATGGGAGGAAGAGATGGTGGTCAGAGGGGAGGAGTAGAGATGAAGAGGGGAGAGGAATGCAGAAGGAAAGTAGGCGATGGAGTGATAGTGATGATGGGAGGAAGAGATGGTGGTCAGAGGGGAGTAGTAGAGAAGAAGAAGGGACAGGAATGGAGAAGGAAAGTAGGCGATGGAGTGGGAGTGATGATGGCAGGAAGTGATGGTGGTCAGAGGGTAGGAGTAGAGAAGAAGAGGGGATAGGAATGGAGAAGGAAAGTAGGTGATGGAGTGATGATGAGAGGAAGAGATGGTGGTCAGAGGGGAGGAGTAGAGAAGAAGAGGTGAGTGGAATGGAGAAGGAAAGTAGGCGATGAATTGATGATGAGAGGAAGAGATGGTGTTCAGAGAGGAGGAGTAGAGAAGAAGAGGTGAGTGGAATGGAGAAGGAAAGTAGGCGATGAATTGCTGATGAGAGGAAGAGATGGTGGTCAGAGGGGAGGAGTAGAGAAGAAAAAGGGAGAGGAATACAGAAGGAAAGTAGGCGATGGAGTGAAGATCAGAGGAAGTGATGGTGGTCATAGGGGAGGAGTAGAGAAGAAGAGGGGAGAGGAATGCAGAAGGAAAGTAGGCGATGGAGTAGGAGTGATGATGAGAGGAAGTGATGGTGGTCAGAGGGAAGGAATAGAGAAGAAGAAGGGAGAGGAATGGAGAAAGAAAGTAGACGATGATGAGAGGAAGAGATGGTGGTCAAAGGGGAGGAGTAGAGAAGAAGAAGGGAGAGTAAATGAGCATTGGTGCATTGGAGTAGAATAGAAGAGGAGGAGGGATTAAGAGAGGAGGGGAAGAGTAGATTAGGATAGGAAGAGAGGAAGACAGGAGCAGATTATGATAGGAAGAGATGAAGGGAGGAGGAGATTAAGATAGGACGAGAAGAAGGGAAGAGATTATGATAGGAAGAGAGGAAGGGAGGAGATTATGACAGAACTTATGATAGGAAGAGAAGAAGGGAGGATATTATGATAGGAAGAGAGGAATGGAGGAGTTATAATAGGGAGAGGAAGGGAGGAGGAGATTAGGATAGGAAGAGAGGAAGGGAGGTAGAGATTGTGATAGGAAGTGAGGAGGAGATTCGGATAGGAAGGGAGGATGAGATTAGGATAGGAAGAGGGGAAGGGGGAGGAGATTAGGATATGAAGAGAGGGAGAAGATTAGGATAGGAAGAGAGGAAGGGATGAAGAGATTAGGAAAGGAAGAGGGGAAGGGGAGGAGATTAGGATAGGAAGGGAGGAAGGGAGATTAGGAAATGAAGACAGGAAGGGATGAAGAGATTAGGATAGGAAGAGGGGAAGGGAGAGGAGATTAGGATAAGAAGGGAGGAGATTAGGATAGGAAGAGAGGAAGGGGTGAAGAGATTAGGATAGGAAGGGAGGAAGGGAGGAGGAGATTAGGATAGGAAGGGAGGAACACAAGAGAATAGGAGAGGAGAACATAATGATATGATTAGATGAAGAGAGTAGTAGAAGCGGAGAGATTGTGGTGAGATTGTGGTGAGACAGGCAGTGGATGAGAGGGGAAGAGGGATGATGGAGTTGCGGAGAAGGGAAAGAAGGATATTGAGAGAGGGAGTGAGAGTACAGGCAGTTTAGCAGTAGAGTAGCAAAGCAGGTGATTAGATGTGTATTGGAGGAATACACGAGGAGAGGAGGACATGAAGATAAGAGCAGAGGAATGGAGAAGGAAAGTAGGCGATGGAGTGGGAGTGATGATGAGAGAAAGAGATGGTGGTCAGAAGGAAGGAGTAGAGAAGAAGGGAGAGGAATAGAGAAGGAAAGTAGGCGATGGAGTGGGAGTAATGATATGAGAGGAAGAGATGGTGGTCAGAGGGAAGGAGTAGAGAAGAAGAAGGGAGAGGAATGGAGAAGGAAAGTAGGCGATGGAGTGGGAGTGATGATGGGAGGAAGAGATGGTGGTCAGAGGGAAGGAGTAAAGAAGAAAAAGGGAGAGGAATGGAGAAGGAAAGTAGGCGATGGAGTGATGATGAGAGGAAGAGATGGTGGTGAGAGGGAAGGAGTAGAGAAGAAAAAGGGAGAGGAATGGAGAAGGAAAGTAGGCGATGGAGAGTGATGATGAGAGGAAGAGATGGTGGTCAGAGGGGAGGAGTTGAGAAGAAAAAGGGAGAGGAATGGAGAAAGAAAGTAGGCGAAGGAGTGATGATCAGAGGAAGTGATGGTGGTCAGAGGGGAGGAGTAGAGAAGAAGAGGGGAGAGGAATGGAGAAGGAAAGTAGGCAATGGAGTGATGATCAGAGGAAGTGATGGTGGTCAGAGGGGAGGAGTAGAGAAGAAGAGGGGAGAGGAATGGAGAAGGAAAGTAGGCGATGGAGTGATGATCAGAGGAAGTGATGGTGGTCAGAGGGGAGGAGCAGAGAAGAAGAGGGGAGAGGAATGGAGAAGGATATTAGGCGATGGAGTGGGAGTGATGATGGGAGGAAGTGATGGTGGTCAGAGGAAGGAATAGAGAAGAAGAAAGGAGAGGAATGGAGAAGGAAAGTAGGCGATGGAGTGGGAGTGATGATGGGAGGAAGATATGGTGGTCAGAGGGGAGGAGTAGAGAAGAAGAGGTGAGAGGAATGGAGAATGAAAGTAGGCGATGATGAGAGGAAGAGATGGTGGTCAGAAGGGAGGAGTAGAGAAGAAGAGGGGAGAGGAATGGAGAAGAAAAGTAGGCGATGGAGTGATGATCAGAGGAAGTGATGGTGGTCAGAGGGAAGGAGTAAAGAAGAAGAGGGGAGAGGAATGGAGAAGGAAGGTAGGCGATGGAGTGATGATGAGACGAAGTGATGGTGGTCAGAGGGAAGGAGTAGAGAAGAAGAAGGGAGAGGAATAGAGAAGGAAAGTAGGTGATGGAGTGGGAGTGATGATGGGAGAAAGTGAAGGTGGTCAGAGGGGAGGAGTAGAGAAGAAGAGGGGAGAGGAATGCAGAAGGAAAGTAGGCGATGGAGTGATAGTGATGATGGGAGGAAGAGATGGTGGCCAGAGGGGAGGAGTAGAGATGAAGAGGGGAGAGGAATGCAGAAGGAAAGTAGGCGATGGAGTGATAGTGATGATGGGAGGAAGAGATGGTGGTCAGAGGGGAGTAGTAGAGAAGAAGAAGGGACAGGAATGGAGAAGGAAAGTAGGCGATGGAGTGGGAGTGATGATGGCAGGAAGTGATGGTGGTCAGAGGGAAGGAGTAGAGAAGAAGAGGGGAGAGGAATGGAGAAGGAAAGTAGGTGATGGAGTGATGATGAGAGGAAGAGATGGTGGTCAGAGGGGAGGAGTAGAGAAGAAGAGGTGAGTGGAATGGAGAAGGAAAGTAGGCGATGAATTGATGATGAGAGGAAGAGATGGTGGTCAGAGAGGAGGAGTAGAGAAGAAGAGGTGAGTGGAATGGAGAAGGAAAGTAGGCGATGAATTGCTGATGAGAGGAAGAGACGGTGGTCAGAGGGAAGGAGTAGAGAAGAAAAAGGGAGAGGAATGGAGAAGGAAAGTAGGCGATGGAGAGTGATGATGAGAGGAAGAGATGGTGGTCAGAGGGGAGGAGTTGAGAAGAAAAAGGGAGAGGAATGGAGAAAGAAAGTAGGCGAAGGAGTGATGATCAGAGGAAGTGATGGTGGTCAGAGAGGAGGAGTAGAGAAGAAGAGGGGAGAGGAATGGAGAAGTAATGTAGGCAATGGAGTGATGATCAGAGGAAGTGATGGTGGTCAGAGGGGAGGAGTAGAGAAGAAAAAGGGAGAGGAATGGAGAAGGAAAGTAGGCGACGGAGTGAAGATCAGAGGAAGTGATGGTGGTCAGAGGGGAGGAGTAGAGAAGAAGAGGTGAGAGGAATGGAGAAGGAAAGTAGGCGATGATGAGAGGAAGAGATGGTGGTCAGAAGGGAGGAGTAGAGAAGAAGAGGGGAGAGGAATGGAGAAGAAAAGTAGGCGATGGAGTGATGATCAGAGGAAGTGATGGTGGTCAGAGGGAAGGAGTAAAGAAGAAGAGGGGAGAGGAATGGAGAAGGAAGGTAGGCGATGGAGTGATGATGAGACGAAGTGATGGTGGTCAGAGGGAAGGAGTAGAGAAGAAGAAGGGAGAGGAATAGAGAAGGAAAGTAGGTGATGGACTGGGAGTGATGATGGGAGAAAGTGAAGGTGGTCAGAGGGGAGGAGTAGAGAAGAAGAGGGGAGAGGAATGCAGAAGGAAAGTAGGCGATGGAGTGATAGTGATGATGGGAGGAAGAGATGGTGGCCAGAGGGGAGGAGTAGAGATGAAGAGGGGAGAGGAATGCAGAAGGAAAGTAGGCGATGGAGTGATAGTGATGATGGGAGGAAGAGATGGTGGTCAGAGGGGAGTAGTAGAGAAGAAGAAGGGACAGGAATGGAGAAGGAAAGTAGGCGATGGAGTGGGAGTGATGATGGCAGGAAGTGATGGTGGTCAGAGGGAAGGAGTAGAGAAGAAGAGGGGAGAGGAATGGAGAAGGAAAGTAGGTGATGGAGTGATGATGAGAGGAAGAGATGGTGGTCAGAGGGGAGGAGTAGAGAAGAAGAGGTGAGTGGAATGGAGAAGGAAAGTAGGCGATGAATTGATGATGAGAGGAAGAGATGGTGGTCAGAGAGGAGGAGTAGAGAAGAAGAGGTGAGTGGAATGGAGAAGGAAAGTAGGCGATGAATTGCTGATGAGAGGAAGAGACGGTGGTCAGAGGGAAGGAGTAGAGAAGAAAAAGGGAGAGGAATGGAGAAGGAAAGTAGGCGATGGAGAGTGATGATGAGAGGAAGAGATGGTGGTCAGAGGGGAGGAGTTGAGAAGAAAAAGGGAGAGGAATGGAGAAAGAAACTAGGCGAAGGAGTGATGATCAGAGGAAGTGATGGTGGTCAGAGAGGAGGAGTAGAGAAGAAGAGGGGAGAGGAATGGAGAAGTAATGTAGGCAATGGAGTGATGATCAGAGGAAGTGATGGTGGTCAGAGGGGAGGAGTAGAGAAGAAAAAGGGAGAGGAATGGAGAAGGAAAGTAGGCGACGGAGTGAAGATCAGAGGAAGTGATGGTGGTCAGAGGGGAGGAGTAGAGAAGAAGAGGGGAGAGGAATGCAGAAGGAAAGTAGGCGATGGAGTAGGAGTGATGATGAGAGGAAGTGATGGTGGTCAGAGGGAAGGAGTAGAGAAGAAGAAGGGAGAGGAATGGAGAAGGAAAGTAGACGATGATGAGAGGAAGAGATGGTGGTCAGAGGGGAGGAGTAGAGAAGAAGAAGGGAGAGGAAATGAGCATTGGTGCATTGGAGTAGAATAGAAGAGGAGGAGGGATTAAGAGAGGAAGGGAAGAGTAGATTAGGATAGGAAGAGAGGAAGATAGGAGCAGATTATGATAGGAAGAGATGAAGGGAGGAGGAGATTAAGATAGGACGAGAAGAAGGGAAGAGATTATGATAGGAAGAGAGGAAGGGAGGAGATTATGACAGAACTTATGATAGGAAGAGAAGAAGGGAGGATATTATGATAGGAAGAGAGGAATGGAGGAGTTATAATAGGGAGAGGAAGGGAGGAGATTAGGATAGGAAGAGAGGAAGGGAGGAGGAGATTAGGATAGGAAGAGAGGAAGGGAGGAGGAGATTAGGATAGGAACAAGGGAAGATAGGAGATTATGATAGAAAGAGAAGAAGGAAGGAGGAGATTAGGATAGGAAGAGAGGAAGGGAGGTAGAGATTGTGATAGGAAGTGAGGAGGACATTAGGATAGGAAGGGAGGATGGGAGGAGGAGATTAGGATAGGAAGAGGGGAAGGGGGAGGAGATTAGGATATGAAGAGAGGGAGGAGAAGATTAGGATAGGAAGAGAGGAAGGGATGAAGAGATTAGGATTGGAAGAGGGGAAGGGGAGGAGATTATGATAGGAAGGGATGAAGGGAGATTAGGAAATGAAGAGAGGAAGGGATGAAGAGATTAGGATAGGAAGAGGGGAAGGGAGAGGAGATTAGGATAAGAAGTGAGGAGATTAGGATAGGAAGAGAGGAAGGGGTGAAGAGATTAGGATAGGAAGGGAGGAAGGGAGGAGGAGATTAGGATAGGAAGGGAGAAACACAAGAGAATAGGAGAGGAGAACATAATGATATGATTAGATGAAGAGAGTAGTAGAAGCGGAGAGATAGTGGTGAGATTGTGGTGAGACAGGCAGTGGATGAGAGGGGAAGAGGGATGATGGAGTTGTGGAGAAGGGAAAGAAGGATATTGAGAGAGGGAGTGAGAGTACAGGCAGTTTAGCAGTAGAGTAGCAAAGCAGGTGATTAGATGTGTATTGGAGGAATACACGAGGAGAGGAGGACATGAAGATAAGAGCAGAGGAATGGAGAAGGAAAGTAGGCGATGGAGTGGGAGTGATGATGAGAGAAAGAGATGGTGGTCAGAAGGAAGGAGTAGAGAAGAAGGGAGAGGAATGGAGAAGGAAAGTAGGCGATGGAGTGGGAGTGATGATATGGGAGGAAGAGATGGTGGTCAGAGGGAAGGAGTAGAGAAGAAGAAGGGAGAGGAATGGAGAAGGAAAGTAGGCGATGGAGAGTGATGATGAGAGGAAGAGATGGTGGTCAGAGGGGAGGAGTTGAGAAGAAAAAGGGAGAGGAATGGAGAAAGATAGTAGGCGAAGGAGTGATGATCAGAGGAAGTGATGGTGGTCAGAGGGGAGGAGTAGAGAAGAAGAGGGGAGAGGAATGGAGAAGGAAAGTAGGCAATGGAGTGATGATCAGAGGAAGTGATGGTGGTCAGATGGGAGGAGTAGAGAAGAAGAGGGGAGAGGAATGGAGAAGGAAAGTAGGCGATGGAGTGATGATCAGAGGAAGTGATGGTGGTCAGAGGGGAGGAGCAGAGAAGAAGAGGGGAGAGGAATGGAGAAGGATATTAGGCGATGGAGTGGGAGTGATGATGGGAGGAAGTGATGGTGGTCAGTGGAAGGAATAGAGAAGAAGAAAGGAGAGGAATGAAGAAGGAAAGTAGGCGATGGAGTGGGAGTTATGATGGGAGGAAGAGATGGTGGTCAGAGGGGAGGAGTAGAGAAGAAGAGGTGAGAGGAATGGAGAAGGAAAGTAGGTGATGATGAGAGGAAGAGATGGTGGTCAGAGGGAAGGAGTAGAGAAGAAGAAGGGAGAGGAATGGAGAAGGAAAGTAGGTGATGGACTGGGAGTGATGATGGAAGAAAGTGAAGGTGGTCAGTGGAAGGAATAGAGAAGAAGAAAGGAGAGGAATGAAGAATGAAAGTAGGCGATGGAGTGGGAGTTATGATGGGAGGAAGAGATGGTGGTCAGAGGGGAGGAGTAGAGAAGAAGAGGTGAGAGGAATGGAGAAGGAAAGTAGGTGATGATGAGAGGAAGAGATGGTGGTCAGAAGGGAGGAGTAGAGAAGAAGAGGGGAGAGGAATGGAGAAGGAAAGTAGGCGATGGAGTGATGATCAGAGGAAGTGATGGTGGTCAGAGGGAAGGAGTAGAGAAGAAGAGGGGAGAGGAATGGAGAAGGAAAGTAGACGATGATGAGAGGAAGAGATGGTGGTCAGAGGGGAGAAGTAGAGAAGAAGAAGGGAGAGGAATGGAGAAGGAAAGTAGGCGATGGAGTGGGAGTGATGATGAGAGGAAGTGATGGTGGTCAGAGGGAAGAAGTAGAGAAGAAGAAGGGAGAGGAATGGAGAAGGAAAGTAGGTGATGGACTGGGAGTGATGGTGGGAGAAAGTGATGGTGGTCAGAGGGAAGAAGTAGAGAAGAAGAGGGGAGTGGAATGCAGAAGGAAAGTAGGCGATGGAGTGATAGTGATGATGGGAGGAAGAGATGGTGGTCAGAGGGGAGTAGTAGAGAAGAAGAAGGGAGAGGAATGGAGAAGGAA
Source organism: Escarpia spicata (assembly GCA_963995525.1). NCBI lineage: Eukaryota > Metazoa > Annelida > Polychaeta > Sabellida > Siboglinidae > Escarpia > Escarpia spicata. The sequence goes on from CAXEFP010001187.1 coordinate 183,158, forward strand.
AGTAGGCGATGGAGTGGGAGTGATGATGGGAGGAAGGAATAGAGAAGAAGAAGGGAGAGGAACAGAGAAGGAAAGTAGGTAAAGGAGTGGGAGTGATGATGGGAGGAAGTGATGGTGGTCAGAGGGAAGGAGTAGAGAAGAAGAGGGGAGAGGAATGGAGAAGGAAAGTAGGTGATGGAGTGATAATGAGAGGAAGAGATGGTGGTCAGAGGGGAGGAGTAGAGAAGAAGAGGTGAGTGGAATGGAGAAGGAAAGTAGGCGATGAATTGATGATGAGAGGAAGAGACGGTGGTCAGAGGGGAGGAGTAGAGAAGAAAAAGGGAGAGGAATGGAGAAGGAAAGTAGGCGATGGAGAGTGATGATGAGAGGAAGATATGGTGGTCAGAGGGGAGGAGTTGGGAAGAAAAAGGGAGAGGAATGGAGAAAGAAAGTAGGCGTAGAGGAAGTGATGGTGGTCAGAGGGGAGGAGTAGAGAAGAAGAGGGGAGAGGAATGGAGAAGGAAAGTAGGCAATGGAGTGATGATCAGAGGAAGTGATGGTGGTCAGAGGGGAGGAGTAGAGAAGAAGAGGGGAGAGGAATGCAGAAGGAAAGTAGGCGATGGAGTGATAGTGATGATGGGAGGAAGAGATGGTGGTCAGAGGGGAGGAGTAGAGAAGAAGAGGGGAGAGGAATGCAGAAGGAAAGTAGGCGATGGAGTGATAGTGATGATGGGAGGAAGAGATGGTGGTCAGAGGGGAGTAGTAGAGAAGAAGAAGGGACAGGAATGGAGAAGGAAAGTAGGCGATGGAGTTGGAGTGATGATAGCAGGAAGTGATGGTGGTCAGAGGGAAGGAGTAGAGAAGAAGAGGGGAGAGGAATGGAGAAGGAAAGTAGGTGATGGAGTGATGATGAGAGGAAGAGATGGTGGTCAGAGGGGAGGAGTAGAGAAGAAGAGGTGAGTGGAATGGAGAAGGAAAGTAGGCGATGAATTGATGATGAGAGGAAGAGATGGTGGTCAGAGAGGAGGAGTAGAGAAGAAGAGGTGAGTGGAATGGAGAAGGAAAGTAGGCGATGAATTGCTGATGAGAGGAAGAGACGGTGGTCAGAGGGGAGGAGTAGAGAAGAAAAAGGGAGAGGAATGGAGAAGGAAAGTAGGCGATGGAGTAATGATCAGAGGAAGTGATGGTGGTCAGAGGGGAGGAGTAGAGAAGAAGAGGGGAGAGGAATGCAGAAGGAAAGTAGGCAATGGAGTAGGAGTGATGATGAGAGGAAGAGATGGTGGTCAGAGGGGAGGAGTAGAGAAGAAGAAGGGAGATTAATGGAGAAGGAAAGTAGGTCATGGACTAGGAGTGATGATGGGAGGAAGTGATGGTGGTCAGAGGGAAGGAGTAGAGAAGAGGGGAGAGGAATGGAGAAGGAAAGTAGGTAAAGGAGTTGGAGTGATGATGGCAGGATGTGATGGTGGTCAGAGGGAAGGAGTAGAGAAGAAGAGGGGAGAGGAATGGAGAAGGAAAGTAGGTGATGGAGTGATGATGAGAGGAAGAGATGGTGGTCAGAGGGGAGGAGTAGAGAAGAAGAGGTGAGTGGAATGGAGAAGGAAAGTAGGCGATGAATTGATGATGAGAGGAAGAGATGGTGGTCAGAGAGGAGGAGTAGAGAAGAAGAGGTGAGTGGAATGGAGAAGGAAAGTAGGCGATGAATTGCTGATGAGAGGAAGAGACGGTGGTCAGAGGGAAGGAGTAGAGAAGAAAAAGGGAGAGGAATGGAGAAGGAAAGTAGGCGATGGAGAGTGATGATGAGAGGAAGAGATGGTGGTCAGAGGGGAGGAGTTGAGAAGAAAAAGGGAGAGGAATGGAGAAAGAAACTAGGCGAAGGAGTGATGATCAGAGGAAGTGATGGTGGTCAGAGAGGAGGAGTAGAGAAGAAGAGGGGAGAGGAATGGAGAAGTAATGTAGGCAATGGAGTGATGATCAGAGGAAGTGATGGTGGTCAGAGGGGAGGAGTAGAGAAGAAAAAGGGAGAGGAATGGAGAAGGAAAGTAGGCGACGGAGTGAAGATCAGAGGAAGTGATGGTGGTCAGAGGGGAGGAGTAGAGAAGAAGAGGGGAGAGGAATGCAGAAGGAAAGTAGGCGATGGAGTAGGAGTGATGATGAGAGGAAGTGATGGTGGTCAGAGGGAAGGAGTAGAGAAGAAGAAGGGAGAGGAATGGAGAAGGAAAGTAGACGATGATGAGAGGAAGAGATGGTGGTCAGAGGGGAGGAGTAGAGAAGAAGAAGGGAGAGGAAATGAGCATTGGTGCATTGGAGTAGAATAGAAGAGGAGGAGGGATTAAGAGAGGAAGGGAAGAGTAGATTAGGATAGGAAGAGAGGAAGATAGGAGCAGATTATGATAGGAAGAGATGAAGGGAGGAGGAGATTAAGATAGGACGAGAAGAAGGGAAGAGATTATGATAGGAAGAGAGGAAGGGAGGAGATTATGACAGAACTTATGATAGGAAGAGAAGAAGGGAGGATATTATGATAGGAAGAGAGGAATGGAGGAGTTATAATAGGGAGAGGAAGGGAGGAGATTAGGATAGGAAGAGAGGAAGGGAGGAGGAGATTAGGATAGGAAGAGAGGAAGGGAGGAGGAGATTAGGATAGGAACAAGGGAAGATAGGAGATTATGATAGAAAGAGAAGAAGGAAGGAGGAGATTAGGATAGGAAGAGAGGAAGGGAGGTAGAGATTGTGATAGGAAGTGAGGAGGACATTAGGATAGGAAGGGAGGATGGGAGGAGGAGATTAGGATAGGAAGAGGGGAAGGGGGAGGAGATTAGGATATGAAGAGAGGGAGGAGAAGATTAGGATAGGAAGAGAGGAAGGGATGAAGAGATTAGGATTGGAAGAGGGGAAGGGGAGGAGATTATGATAGGAAGGGATGAAGGGAGATTAGGAAATGAAGAGAGGAAGGGATGAAGAGATTAGGATAGGAAGAGGGGAAGGGAGAGGAGATTAGGATAAGAAGTGAGGAGATTAGGATAGGAAGAGAGGAAGGGGTGAAGAGATTAGGATAGGAAGGGAGGAAGGGAGGAGGAGATTAGGATAGGAAGGGAGAAACACAAGAGAATAGGAGAGGAGAACATAATGATATGATTAGATGAAGAGAGTAGTAGAAGCGGAGAGATAGTGGTGAGATTGTGGTGAGACAGGCAGTGGATGAGAGGGGAAGAGGGATGATGGAGTTGTGGAGAAGGGAAAGAAGGATATTGAGAGAGGGAGTGAGAGTACAGGCAGTTTAGCAGTAGAGTAGCAAAGCAGGTGATTAGATGTGTATTGGAGGAATACACGAGGAGAGGAGGACATGAAGATAAGAGCAGAGGAATGGAGAAGGAAAGTAGGCGATGGAGTGGGAGTGATGATGAGAGAAAGAGATGGTGGTCAGAAGGAAGGAGTAGAGAAGAAGGGAGAGGAATGGAGAAGGAAAGTAGGCGATGGAGTGGGAGTGATGATATGGGAGGAAGAGATGGTGGTCAGAGGGAAGGAGTAGAGAAGAAGAAGGGAGAGGAATGGGGAAGGAAAGTAGGCGATGGAGAGTGATGATGAGAGGAAGAGATGGTGGTCAGAGGGGAGGAGTTGAGAAGAAAAAGGGAGAGGAATGGAGAAAGATAGTAGGCGAAGGAGTGATGATCAGAGGAAGTGATGGTGGTCAGAGGGGAGGAGTAGAGAAGAAGAGGGGAGAGGAATGGAGAAGGAAAGTAGGCAATGGAGTGATGATCAGAGGAAGTGATGGTGGTCAGATGGGAGGAGTAGAGAAGAAGAGGGGAGAGGAATGGAGAAGGAAAGTAGGCGATGGAGTGATGATCAGAGGAAGTGATGGTGGTCAGAGGGGAGGAGCAGAGAAGAAGAGGGGAGAGGAATGGAGAAGGATATTAGGCGATGGAGTGGGAGTGATGATGGGAGGAAGTGATGGTGGTCAGTGGAAGGAATAGAGAAGAAGAAAGGAGAGGAATGAAGAAGGAAAGTAGGCGATGGAGTGGGAGTTATGATGGGAGGAAGAGATGGTGGTCAGAGGGGAGGAGTAGAGAAGAAGAGGTGAGAGGAATGGAGAAGGAAAGTAGGTGATGATGAGAGGAAGAGATGGTGGTCAGAGGGAAGGAGTAGAGAAGAAGAAGGGAGAGGAATGGAGAAGGAAAGTAGGTGATGGACTGGGAGTGATGATGGAAGAAAGTGAAGGTGGTCAGTGGAAGGAATAGAGAAGAAGAAAGGAGAGGAATGAAGAATGAAAGTAGGCGATGGAGTGGGAGTTATGATGGGAGGAAGAGATGGTGGTCAGAGGGGAGGAGTAGAGAAGAAGAGGTGAGAGGAATGGAGAAGGAAAGTAGGTGATGATGAGAGGAAGAGATGGTGGTCAGAAGGGAGGAGTAGAGAAGAAGAGGGGAGAGGAATGGAGAAGGAAAGTAGGCGATGGAGTGATGATCAGAGGAAGTGATGGTGGTCAGAGGGAAGGAGTAGAGAAGAAGAGGGGAGAGGAATGGAGAAGGAAAGTAGACGATGATGAGAGGAAGAGATGGTGGTCAGAGGGGAGAAGTAGAGAAGAAGAAGGGAGAGGAATGGAGAAGGAAAGTAGGCGATGGAGTGGGAGTGATGATGAGAGGAAGTGATGGTGGTCAGAGGGAAGAAGTAGAGAAGAAGAAGGGAGAGGAATGGAGAAGGAAAGTAGGTGATGGACTGGGAGTGATGGTGGGAGAAAGTGATGGTGGTCAGAGGGAAGAAGTAGAGAAGAAGAGGGGAGTGGAATGCAGAAGGAAAGTAGGCGATGGAGTGATAGTGATGATGGGAGGAAGAGATGGTGGTCAGAGGGGAGTAGTAGAGAAGAAGAAGGGAGAGGAATGGAGAAGGAAAGTAGGCGATGGAGTGGGAGTGATGATGGGAGGAAGGAATAGAGAAGAAGAAGGGAGAGGAACAGAGAAGGAAAGTAGGTAAAGGAGTGGGAGTGATGATGGGAGGAAGTGATGGTGGTCAGAGGGAAGGAGTAGAGAAGAAGAGGGGAGAGGAATGGAGAAGGAAAGTAGGTGATGGAGTGATAATGAGAGGAAGAGATGGTGGTCAGAGGGGAGGAGTAGAGAAGAAGAGGTGAGTGGAATGGAGAAGGAAAGTAGGCGATGAATTGATGATGAGAGGAAGAGACGGTGGTCAGAGGGGAGGAGTAGAGAAGAAAAAGGGAGAGGAATGGAGAAGGAAAGTAGGCGATGGAGAGTGATGATGAGAGGAAGATATGGTGGTCAGAGGGGAGGAGTTGGGAAGAAAAAGGGAGAGGAATGGAGAAAGAAAGTAGGCGTAGAGGAAGTGATGGTGGTCAGAGGGGAGGAGTAGAGAAGAAGAGGGGAGAGGAATGGAGAAGGAAAGTAGGCAATGGAGTGATGATCAGAGGAAGTGATGGTGGTCAGAGGGGAGGAGTAGAGAAGAAGAGGGGAGAGGAATGCAGAAGGAAAGTAGGCGATGGAGTGATAGTGATGATGGGAGGAAGAGATGGTGGTCAGAGGGGAGGAGTAGAGAAGAAGAGGGGAGAGGAATGCAGAAGGAAAGTAGGCGATGGAGTGATAGTGATGATGGGAGGAAGAGATGGTGGTCAGAGGGGAGTAGTAGAGAAGAAGAAGGGACAGGAATGGAGAAGGAAAGTAGGCGATGGAGTTGGAGTGATGATAGCAGGAAGTGATGGTGGTCAGAGGGAAGGAGTAGAGAAGAAGAGGGGAGAGGAATGGAGAAGGAAAGTAGGTGATGGAGTGATGATGAGAGGAAGAGATGGTGGTCAGAGGGGAGGAGTAGAGAAGAAGAGGTGAGTGGAATGGAGAAGGAAAGTAGGCGATGAATTGATGATGAGAGGAAGAGATGGTGGTCAGAGAGGAGGAGTAGAGAAGAAGAGGTGAGTGGAATGGAGAAGGAAAGTAGGCGATGAATTGCTGATGAGAGGAAGAGACGGTGGTCAGAGGGGAGGAGTAGAGAAGAAAAAGGGAGAGGAATGGAGAAGGAAAGTAGGCGATGGAGTAATGATCAGAGGAAGTGATGGTGGTCAGAGGGGAGGAGTAGAGAAGAAGAGGGGAGAGGAATGCAGAAGGAAAGTAGGCAATGGAGTAGGAGTGATGATGAGAGGAAGAGATGGTGGTCAGAGGGGAGGAGTAGAGAAGAAGAAGGGAGATTAATGGAGAAGGAAAGTAGGTCATGGACTAGGAGTGATGATGGGAGGAAGTGATGGTGGTCAGAGGGAAGGAGTAGAGAAGAGGGGAGAGGAATGGAGAAGGAAAGTAGGTAAAGGAGTTGGAGTGATGATGGCAGGATGTGATGGTGGTCAGAGGGAAGGAGTAGAGAAGAAGAGGGGAGAGGAATGGAGAAGGAAAGTAGGTGATGGAGTGATGATGAGAGGAAGAGATGGTGGTCAGAGGGGAGGAGTAGAGAAGAAGAGGTGAGTGGAATGGAGAAGGAAAGTAGGCGATGAATTGATGATGAGAGGAAGAGATGGTGGTCAGAGAGGAGGAGTAGAGAAGAAGAGGTGAGTGGAATGGAGAAGGAAAGTAGGCGATGAATTGCTGATGAGAGGAAGAGACGGTGGTCAGAGGGAAGGAGTAGAGAAGAAAAAGGGAGAGGAATGGAGAAGGAAAGTAGGCGATGGAGTAATGATCAGAGGAAGTGATGGTGGTCAGAGGGGAGGAGTAGAGAAGAAGAGGGGAGAGGAATGCAGAAGGAAAGTAGGCAATGGAGTAGGAGTGATGATGAGAGGAAGAGATGGTGGTCAGAGGGGAGGAGTAGAGAAGAAGAAGGGAGATTAATGGAGAAGGAAAGTAGGTCATGGACTAGGAGTGATGATGGGAGGAAGTGATGGTGGTCAGAGGGAAGGAGTAGAGAAGAGGGGAGAGGAATGGAGAAGGAAAGTAGGCGATGGAGTGTGAGTGATGATGAGAGGAAGTGATGGTGGTCAGAGGGAAGGAGTAGAGAAGAAGAGGGGAGAGGAATGGAGAAGGAAAGTAGGCGATGGAGTGATGATCAGAGGAAGTGATGGTGGTCAGAGGGGAGGAGTAGAGAAGAAGAGGGGAGAGGAATGGAGAAGGAAATTAGGCGATGGAGTGGGAGTGATGATGGGAGGAAGTGATGGTGGTCAGGGGAAGGAATAGAGAAGAAGAAAGGAGAGGAATGGAGAAGGAAAGTAGGCGATGGAGTGGGAGTGATGATGGGAGGAAGAGATGGTGGTCAGAGGGGAGGGGTAGAGAAGAAGAGGTGAGAGGAATGGAGAAGGAAAGTAGGCGATGATGAGAGGAAGAGATGGTGGTCAGAAGGGAGGAGTAGAGAAGAAGGGAGAGGAACGGAGAAGGAATGTAGGTGATGGACTGGGAGTGACGATGAGAGGAAGTGATGGTGGTCAGAGGGAAGGAGTAGAGAAGAAGAAGGGAGATGAATGGAGAAGGAAAGTAGGTGATGGACTGGGAGTGATGATGGGAGGAAGTGATGGTGGTCAGAGGGAAGGAGTAGAGAAGAAGAGGGGAGAGGAATGGAGAAGGAAAGTAGACGATGGAGTGGGAGTGATGATGAGAGGAAGTGATGGTGGTCAGAGGGAAGGACTAGAGAAGAAGGGAGAGGAATGGAGAAGGAAAGTAGGTGATGGACTGGGAGTGATGATGGGAGAAAGTGAAGGTGGTCAGAGGGGAGGAGTAGAGAAGAAGAGGGGAGAGGAATGCAGAAGGAAAGTAGGCGATGGAGTGATAGTGATGATGGGAGGAAGAGATGGTGGTCGGAGGGAAGGAGTAGAGAAGAAGAGGGGAGAGGAATGCAGAAGGAAAGTAGGCGATGGAGTGATAGTGATGATGGGAGGAAGAGATGGTGGTCAGAGGGGAGTAGTAGAGAAGAAGAAGGGACAGGAATGGAGAAGGAAAGTAGGCGATGGAGTGGGAGTGATGATGGCAGGAAGTGATGGTGGTCAGAGGGGAGGAGTAGAGAAGAAGAGGTGGGTGGAATGGAGAAGGAAAGTAGGCGATGAATTGATGATGAGAGGAAGAGATGGTGGTCAGAGAGGAGGGGTAGAGAAGAAGAGGTGAGTGGAATGGAGAAGGAAAGTAGGCGATGAATTGCTGATGAGAGGAAGAGACGGTGGTCAGAGGGGAGGAGTAGAGAAGAAAAAGGGAGAGGAATGGAGAAGGAAAGTAGGCGATGAATTGATGATGAGAGGAAGAGACGGTGGTCAGAGGGGAGGAGTAGACAAAAAAAAGGGAGAGGAATGGAGAAGGAAAGTAGGCGATGGAGTGATGATCAGAGGAAGTGATGGTGGTCAGAGGGGAGGAATAGAGAAGAAGAGGGGAGAAGAATGCAGAAGGAAAGTAGGCGATGGAGAAGGAGTGATGATGAGAGGAAGTGATGGTGGTCAGAGGGGAGGAGTAGAGAAGAAGAGGTGGGTGGAATGGAGAAGGAAAGTAGGCGATGAATTGATGATGAGAGGAAGAGATGGTGGTCAGAGAGGAGGGGTAGAGAAGAAGAGGTGAGTGGAATGGAGAAGGAAAGTAGGCGATGAATTGCTGATGAGAGGAAGAGACGGTGGTCAGAGGGGAGGAGTAGAGAAGAAAAAGGGAGAGGAATGGAGAAGGAAAGTAGGCGATGAATTGATGATGAGAGGAAGAGACGGTGGTCAGAGGGGAGGAGTAGACAAAAAAAAGGGAGAGGAATGGAGAAGGAAAGTAGGCGATGGAGTGATGATCAGAGGAAGTGATGGTGGTCAGAGGGGAGGAATAGAGAAGAAGAGGGGAGAAGAATGCAGAAGGAAAGTAGGCGATGGAGAAGGAGTGATGATGAGAGGAAGTGATGGTGGTCAGAGGGGAGGAGTAGAGAAGAAGAAGGGAGAGGAATGGAGAAGGAAAGTAGGCAATGGAGTGGGAGTGATGATGGGAGGAAGAGATGGTGGTCAGAGGGAAGGAGTGGAGAAGAAGGGAGAGGAATGGAGAAGGAAAGTAGGCAATGGAGTGGGAGTGATGATGGGAGGAAGAGATGGTGGTCAGAGGGAAGGAGTGGAGAAGAAGGGAGAGGAATGGAGAAGGAAAGTAGGGAATGGAGTAGGAGTGATGATGGGAAGAAGAGATGGTGGTCAGAGGGAAGGAGTGGAGAAGAAGGGAGAGGAATGGAGAAGGAAAGTAGGCAATGGAGTGGGAGTGATGATGGGAGGAAGAGATGGTGGTCAGAGGGAAGGAGTAGAGAAGAAGAAGGGAGAGGCATGGAGAAGGAAAGTAGGCGATGCAGTGGGAGTGATGATGGGAGGAAGAGATGGTGGTCAGAGGGAAGGAGTAGAGAAGAAGAAGGGAGAGGAATGGAGAAGGAAAGTAGGCAATGGAGTGGGAGTGATGATGGGAGGAAGAGATGGTGGTCAGAGGGAAGGAATAGAGAAGAAGAGGGGAGAGGAATGGAGAAGGAAAGTAGGCGTTGGAGTGGGAGTGATGATGGCAGGAAGTGATGGTGGTCAGAGGGAAGGAGTACAGAAGAAGAGGGGAGAGGAGGAGTAGGGGAAAAGTTTGCAGAAAGAGAGCGTTTAGATCAATTATATTTTATTTGATGTGTCTGTGTTTGGATGTACACATCAGGCTAAGCAGAAAAGCTGATATAGTATAATGCTGAAGACTAAGTTGCCGTAATAAGAATAGCTATTGCCGGTGCTTGTTCGTGGTTTGTATCATGAAAAAGTTGCTATCAGAGAAAGTTCAAGAAGATCCTTGTTCGTGTATTGGTAATGGCCGATGAATTCAAATTCTCAACATTCAAATGCATTTGTTAACAAGCGCAGTGTTTTATACTAGTGTGTACAATAATCGCTAGATGTCACTAGTTTTTCGTGCTTCGGCTATGCTTTGGTCTGCTTTGGCTAGAGCTATCATATTATACCCGGATTAAAGAGACTGCAGTGGAAATTGCCCCCATCATCACACACATTTTCCAGCAGTCATACAACACTTGCAAACTCCCAGATGACTGGCTCCAAGCACTAGTAACACCAATACACAAAAAAGCCACAAATCAGACCCTGCTAATTATAGACCAATTTCGTTAACATGCTTCCTCTGCAAAGTTATGGAGCACATCATTCTAAGCAACATGTGGAAACACTTACACAAACACAACATTATCATCCACTTCCAACATGGATTCCAACCAGGTCTGTCTTGTGAATCCCAACTCATCGAGACAATCCATGACTGGATGACTGCTATGGACAATAAGACACAAATAGATGCCATCCTACTCGATTTCGCCAAAGCCTTCGACAAAGTCCCCCATAAACGCCTCCTATCCAAATTAGCTTTCTATGGAATAACTGGAAACACACAAAACTGGATCAAATAATTTCTATCCAATCGCAAATAGAGAGTCTCGGTCAATGGAGCCCTGTCGGACAGCACAAATGTTACATCTGGTGTACCACAGGGCTCAGTCCTAGGACCTGTCCTATTTTTACTCTACATAAACGACATAACAGAAAATGTCAAATCTTCCGTACGTCTCTTTGCAGATGACAGCATTATATATCGCAAAATCACATCCGAAACCGACCACGAAACTCTCCAATCTGACCTGATCAAACTCCAAACATGGTCTAATAAATGGCAGATGGAATTTAACATATCTAAATGTGTGCATCTCCCAATAACAAACAAAACCAAACCCAGACTACATTCATATTCACTCTTTGGCATACCACTCTCTACCGCCTCTAGCCACACATATCTTGGAATAAAATTAGATTCTAAACTAACCTGGGCTAACCATATTACTGACATAGCTTCCAAATCTTCAAAAGTCCTAGGCATGATCAAACGAACCCTCGGACCATGCAAACCTGAAGTAAAAGAAACAGCCTATAACATGCTAATCCGACCAAAACTCAAGTATGCATCTCGTATGCCTCTCATATAGAACCCACACACTGCCACCCAAATTAAACACCTTGAAAGAGTACAACACTGTACTGCCAGATTTGTCAGAAATGACCACAGACGCCAAACAAACGCAGCAGACCTAATAGCCACCCTTGGATGGTCAACGCTTTAAAGACGACGCATTATCAAACAAGCCATGACATTTTACAAAATATTAAATAACATAATCAACATCACACCCCCACCAGGTCTACTAACACAGTCAAAAAACCATGGCCACTACGTAGCCCCTAGGTGCCGCATCAATGCAGCAGTGTTCTCTTTCTACCCCCGAGCAGTTCGAATCTGGAATATGATTCCACCACCGATTACTGAACTAGAAAGCCCCATAGCATTTCAAACAGCGATCATGAACCCCCCTTTCACCACACCCAATCATCTAAAGTGCCTATAAAGTAAACAAACAAACGCATGCGCACAAACAAGCACCACACAACTCCTGCGTTAGCTCAAGTTTGGGCTGTTTGGAGTAAATCACCTAAGACCTAAGACCGGATGTAGACAGGGGATTTCCCGACAATTTGATACGCAGTTTACAGGTATTGTTTGAGCAAAACGGTATTTTCAAGCGAAAGCAAATCAGAACTAGATCGTAGATGTTTCACCATTCGTGGTATCGATGATTACGAACGAACATTGCAGTTGATCGGTTATAATATGTCTGATTCGAACGAAAACGCCAATGACAGCAGCTATGTTGACAGCGCCGTCAACGTAGTCTCGTAGACGATATCGGTGATGTTTCTGAGCTGTCAGAAATTGCAAACTCGGGTAAGTGTAACACCCCAGGTGCAAATACAGGTGTGAACCCAGGTATATGTTGTATTGTTGACTACTATTATATTGTTTTGTAATCTAGAAAAGAAAATTTGATGTTATTATTATGTTATTTCATGCTGAAATATCATATGCCAAGCCAATTTTCTGAAGTGTTGATTATCATTGATGCTGGCGTGTTGTTGTCTTTGTTTACCTTACCTGACGTGACAACTGAGTTGTCACTGTGCGGTGCTATGGGCGATAAGGAAGATAGTATTTTAGTTCGGTGTTTACCAGGGAGGATATTAGTTCACTGCCAGTACCAGAGGCTATACGTTCAAGGGGGCGAAATTGAACAAACTATTTACTTAGGACAGTTAATTGTAACCGCGGAAATGGTAGCTAAGAAAATAAGGGCTATGAAGGATAATAAATGGTATTCCACCCAAACTACTATTGGAAATTGTAGAACAAATTAGCATATACTTGCAACAGTTTTCAACTTCAATTGTCATTAGAAGAGGGAGTGGTTCCTTTAGAATGGAAAGAAGCAAACATTATACCGTTATTTAAAAACGGTTCCAGAAAGAAGTCAGAAAACGACAGACCAGTGAGTTTAACATCAGAGATTTGCAAATTATTAGAAAGGCTAATTAAAGATCACATGGTGGATTTTCTTGTTAAACATAACTTGTTAAACCCATCTCAACATGGGTTTCTAAAAGCGAGGTTATGCTTAACAAATATGTTATGTTTTTTGGAAGATATCACTAAGTGGGTAGACGAGGGATCACCAGTAGATATCATCTACTTAGATTTTTAGAAAGCTTCCGACAAAGTGCCACATAAACGATTACTGCTTAAACTAAAGGCCCATGGCATAGGACATGGTTTAATTAACTGGATAGAAAAATGGCTAATTGACAAAAGATAACGGGTAGTAGTTGATGGGGAGGCTTCAAACTGAAAATAAGTTTTGAGTGGGGTACCACATGGATCAGTACTAGGACCTACATTATTCTTAATATATATCGATGATTTGGACAATGATATAACAAGCAAGGTGTTGAAATTTGGATGATACAAAATTGTTTAGGATTAAACGTGATGCAGATAGACAGCACTTACAAGATGATCTTGACAGGTTGATAAAATGGTCCGAAAAATAGCAAATGTTCAATTTTTGGAAATGTAAATGCTTCCACACAGGACAAGGGAACAGAGATGTACAATAAACAATGGGGGGTTCTGTACTAAGTACTACTATAAAATAAAAGGACTTTGTTATAATCTTGTTAGGCAGCACATCACAATTTGTTTTACGTGTATCTTTCCACAGATTATGTAATGTATGGACAGAGGATGCTGATATCAACATGACCAAAAAAAGAACCTAAAAAACTGCAATAGTTTTTATTAAATGTATTGTTTACATATATTTGTGTGAAGTATTTATTACCAGTTTATTCGTTCCATGTTGATAATCAAGCATATTTTATAAATATTATGCAAATATTTATAAATTATTAGATTATAATCAGACAATATTTCTGTTATAGATAGGGGTGAGGAGGTGCTGCCAACAGAGCCCATCGGGGCAGGTCGTGCACACCAGCAGTGAGGTCATGGTTGTGGTCGTGGTCGAGCAGCAGCTGCTGTAGCTGGTGATGCGTGGCGTGATGAAGATATCCGCCGTATACATCTTACTTGTTACATTGATGTAGACATTGGTAGGATTATTGTTTATAATTTTGCAGGAGCCATCAAATTAAACTAATTTTCATATTTATTGTCAGCCATCTTGATTTTTGACATAAAGTCGCTCACGTATTCGCAGTGGCTATTTTACAGAACGCACCAATATTTAAAAACCCGTCACCCAATTGGGACAAGTGAGGGGTAACAGGTTTGGGTGGATTTTTGTAAAAAAAAGAGGTATGGACTAGTGCCCTGCTCAGTCTTAGAATTTTAGCCCAAGCCCGGCCCGCACTTTGCAGTCAAAATAATATATCTCAAGTCAGGCCTGGCTCAGGCCCACAAACTAACTTTAGGCGCAGGGCTGGCCCAGACTTGCAAATGGTTGTCCCTGGTCCAGCCCGGCCCACAGGTTTCTGACCCAGGCCCAGCCCTCGGGCAAAAAGCGGCTAAACCTGCAGTCTGCAAAACACCAACTTAGAAAACAGTATTTTTAGTTGAACATTAATAACTGAAATTAATATAAGACATTCAGGCTCTACAATACCTGCATATCACGAATTACTACTATTCCTGTATTGCATTACTTATGGTAGCTGTATAATAAGGAAAAGAAAATACAAAATATGTTATCTGTTAAAACAATCACCAAGATAACCATGCATGAGTGTGTCATATTGAAGGACAACCACCAAGATAACCATGCATGAGTGTGTCATATTGAAGGACAACCGCCAAGATAACCATGCATGAGTGTGTCATATTGAAGGACAACCACCAAGATAACCATGCATGAGTGTGTCACATTGAAGGACAACTGCCAAGATAACCATGCATGAGTGTGTCACATTGAAGGACAACCGCCAAGATAACCATGCATGAGTGGGTCATGTTGAAGGACAACCGCCAAGATAACCATGCATGAGTGTGTCATGTTGAAGGACAACCACCAAGATAACCATGCATGAGTGTGTCATATTGAAGGACAACCGCCAAGATAACCATGCATGAGTGTGTCATGTTGAAGGACAACCACCAAGATAACCATGCATGAGTGTGTCACATTGAAGGACAACCACCAAGATAACCATGCATGAGTGTGTCATATTGAAGGACAACCGCCAAGATAACCATGCATGAGTGTGTCATGTTGAAGGACAACCACCAAGATAACCATGCATGAGTGTGTCATGTTGAGGACAAACACCAAGATATGTAAACAATTAATGTTGACTATGCCTGATTCACCAGAACATTCAACTAAATCCAAGTGGTCCAATACAATACTGGTGCACTCATACTGATATATATGTAAACAATTAATGTTGACTATGCCTGATTCATCAGAACATTCAACTAAATCCAAGTGGTCCAATATAATACTGGTGCACTCATACTGATATATATGTAAACAATTAATGATGACTATGTCTGATTCACCAGAACATTCAACTAAATCCAAGTGGTCCAATACAATACGGGTGCACTTATAGTGATATATATCTAAACAATTAATGATGACGATGTCTGATTCACCAGAACATTCAACTAAATCCAAGTGGTCCAATACAATACTGGTGCACTCATAGTGATATATATGTAAACAATTAATGTTGACTATGTCTGATTCACCAGAACGTTCAACTAAATCAAAGTGGTCCAATACAATACTGGTGCACTCATACTGATATATATCTAAACAACTAATGTTGACTATGCCTGATTCACCAGAACGTTCAACTAAATCAAAGTGGTCCAATACAATACTGGTACACTCATAGTGATATATATCTAAACAACTAATGTTGACTATGCCTGATTCACCAGAACATTCAACTAAATCCAAGTGGTCCAATACAATACTGGTGCACTCATACTGATATATATGTAAACAATTAATGTTGACTATGTCTGATTCACCAGAACGTTCAACTAAATCAAAGTGGTCCAATACAATACTGGTACACTCATAGTGATATATATCTAAACAACTAATGTTGACTATGCCTGATTCACCAGAACATTCAACTAAATCCAAGTGGTCCAATACAATACTGGTGCACTCTTAGTGATATATGTAAACAATTAATGTTGACTATGTCTGATTCACCAGAACATTCAACTAAATCCAAGTGGTCCAATACAATACTGGTGCACTCATAGATATATATATATGTAAACAATTAACGATGACTACGTCTGATTCAACAGAACATTCAACTAAATCCAAGTGGTCCAATACAATACGGGTGCACTCATAGTGATATATATGTAAACAATTAATGTTGACTATGTCTGATTCACCAGAACATTCAACTAAATCCAAGTGGTCCAATACAATACTGGTGCACTCATACTGATATATATGTAAACAACTAATTTTGACTATGCCTGATTCACCAGAACATTCAACTAAATCCAAGTGGTCCAATACAATACTGGTGCACTCTTAGTGATATATGTAAACAATTAATGTTGACTATGTCTGTTTCACCAGAACATTCAACTAAATCCAAGTGGTCCAATACAATACTGGTGCACTCATAGATATATATATATGTAAACAATTAACGATGACTATGTCTGATTCAACAGAACATTCAACTAAATCCAAGTGGTCCAATACAATACGGGTGCACTCATAGTGATATATATGTAAACAATTAATGTTGACTATGTCTGATTCACCAGACCATTCAACTAAATCCAAGTGGTCCAATACAACACTGGTGCACTCATAGTGATATATATGTAAACAACTAATGTTGACTATGTCTGATTCACCATAACATTCAACTAAATCCAAGTGGTCCAATACAATACTGGTGCACTCATACTGATATATATGTAAACAACTAATGTTGACTATGCCTGATTCACCAGGACATTCAACTAAATCCAAGTGGTCCAATACAATACTGGTGCACTCATAGTGATATATATGTAAACAATTAATGTTGACTATGTCTGATTCGTCAGAACATTCAACTAAATCCAAGTGGTCCAATACAATACTGGTACACTCATAGTGATATATATGTAAACAACTAATGTTGACTATGTCTGATTCACCAGAACATTCAACTAAATCCAAGTGGTCCAATACAATACTGGTGCACTCATACTGATATATATGTAAACAACTAATGTTGACTATGCCTGATTCACCAGAACATTCAACTAAATCCAAGTGGTCCAATACAATACTGGTGCACTCATAGTGATATATATGTAAACAACTAATGTTGACTATGTCTGATTCACCAGAACATTCAACTAAATCCAAGTGGTCCAATACAATACTGGTGCACTCATAGTGATATATATGTAAACAATTAATGTTGACTATGTCTGATTCACCAGAACGTTCAACTAAATCAAAGTGGTCCAATACAATACTGGTGCACTCATAGTGATATATATATATATGTAAACAATTAATGCTGACTACGCCTGATTCACCAGAACATTCAACTAAATCCAAGTGGTCCAACACAATACTGGTGCACTCATAGTGATATATATGTAAACAATTAATGTTGACTATGTCTGATTCACCAGAACATTCAACTAAATCCAAGTGGTCCAATACAATACTGGTGCACTCATACTGATATATATGTAAACAACTAATGTTGACTATGCCTGATTCACCAGAACATTCAACTAAATCCAAGTGGTCCAATACAATACTGGTGCACTCTTAGTGATATATGTAAACAATTAATGTTGACTATGTCTGTTTCACCAGAACATTCAACTAAATCCAAGTGGTCCAATACAATACTGGTGCACTCATAGTTATATATATGTAGACAATTAATGATGACTATGTCTGATTCAACAGAACATTCAACTAAATCCAAGTGGTCCAAAACAATACTGGTGCACTCAGTGATATATATGTAAACAATTAATGTTGACTATGTCTGATTCACCAGAACATTCAACTAAATCCAAGTGGTCCAATACAATACTGGTGCACTCATAGTGATATATATGTAAACAATTAATGTTGACTATGTCTGATTCACCAGAACGTTCAACTAAATCAAAGTGGTCCAATACAATACTGGTGCACTCATAGTGATATATATGTAAACAATTAATGTTGACTATGTCTGATTCACCAGAACGTTCAACTAAATCAAAGTGGTCCAATACAATACTGGTACACTCATAGTGATATATATCTAAACAACTAATGTTGACTATGCCTGATTCACCAGAACATTCAACTAAATCCAAGTGGTCCAATACAATACTTGTGCACTCTTAGTGATATATGTAAACAATTAATGTTGACTATGTCTGTTTCACCAGAACATTCAACTAAATCCAAGTGGTCCAATACAATACTGGTGCACTCATAGATATATATATGTAAACAATTAACGATGACTATGTCTGATTCAACAGAACATTCAACTAAATCCAAGTGGTCCAATACAATACGGGTGCACTCATAGTGATATATATGTAAACAATTAATGTTGACTATGTCTGATTCACCAGAACATTCAACTAAATCCAAGTGGTCCAATACAATACTGGTGCACTCATACTGATATATATGTAAACAACTAATGTTGACTATGCCTGATTCACCAGAACATTCAACTAAATCCAAGTGGTCCAATACAATACTGGTGCACTCTTAGTGATATATGTAAACAATTAATGTTGACTATGTCTGTTTCACCAGAACATTCAACTAAATCCAAGTGGTCCAATACAATACTGGTGCACTCATAGATATATATATATGTAAACAATTAACGATGACTATGTCTGATTCAACAGAACATTCAACTAAATCCAAGTGGTCCAATACAATACGGGTGCACTCATAGTGATATATATGTAAACAATTAATGTTGACTATGTCTGATTCTCCAGAACATTCAACTAAATCCAAGTGGTCCAATACAACACTGGTGCACTCATAGTGATATATATGTAAACAACTAATGTTGACTATGTCTGATTCACCAGAACATTCAACTAAATCCAAGTGGTCCAATACAATACTGGTGCACTCATACTGATATATATGTAAACAACTAATGTTGACTATGCCTGATTCACCAGAACATTCAACTAAATCCAAGTGGTCCAATACAATACTGGTGCACTCATAGTGATATATATGTAAACAATTAATGTTGACTATGTCTGATTCGTCAGAACATTCAACTAAATCCAAATGGTCCAATACAATACTGGTACACTCATAGTGATATATATGTAAACAACTAATGTTGACTATGTCTGATTCACCAGAACATTCAACTAAATCCAAGTGGTCCAATACAATACTGGTGCACTCATACTGATATATATGTAAACAACTAATGTTGACTATGCCTGATTCACCAGAACATTCAACTAAATCCAAGTGGTCCAATACAATACTGGTGCACTCTTAGTGATATATGTAAACAATTAATGTTGACTATGTCTGTTTCACCAGAACATTCAACTAAATCCAAGTGGTCCAATACAATACTGGTGCACTCATAGATATATATATATGTAAACAATTAACGATGACTATGTCTGATTCAACAGAACATTCAACTAAATCCAAGTGGTCCAATACAATACGGGTGCACTCATAGTGATATATATGTAAACAATTAATGTTGACTATGTCTGATTCTCCAGAACATTCAACTAAATCCAAGTGGTCCAATACAACACTGGTGCACTCATAGTGATATATATGTAAACAACTAATGTTGACTATGTCTGATTCACCAGAACATTCAACTAAATCCAAGTGGTCCAATACAATACTGGTACACTCATAGTGATATATATGTAAACAACTAATGTTGACTATGTCTGATTCACCAGAACATTCAACTAAATCCAAGTGGTCCAATACAATACTGGTGCACTCATACTGATATATATGTAAACAACTAATGTTGACTATGCCTGATTCACCAGAACATTCAACTAAATCCAAGTGGTCCAATATAATACTGGTGCACTCAGAGTGATATATATGTAAACAATTAATGCTGACTATGTCTGATTCACCAGAACATCCAACTAAATCCAAGTGGTCCAATACAATACGGGTGCTCTCATAGTGATATATATGTAAACAATTAATGCTGACTACGCCTGATTCACCAGAACATTCAACTAAATCCAAGTGGTCCAATACAATACTGGTGCACTCATAGTGATATATATGTAACCAATTAATGTTGACTAAGTCTGATTCACCAGAACATTCAACTAAATCCAAGTGGTCCAATACAATACTGGTGCACTCATAGTGATATATATATATGTAAACAATTAATGCTGACTACACCTGATTCACCAAAACATTCAACTAAATCCAAGTGGTCCAATATAATACTGGTGCACTCATAGTGATATATATGTAAACAATTAATGCTGACTACGCCTGATTCACCAGAACATTCAACTAAATCCAAGTGGTCCAATACAATACTGGTGCACTCATAGTGATATATATGTAAACAATTAATGTTGACTATGTCTGATTCACCAGAACATTCAACTAAATCCAAGTGGTCCAATACAATACGGGTGCACTCATAGTGATATATATGTAAACAATTAATGCTGACTACGCCTGATTCACCAGAACATTCAACTAAATCCAAGTGGTCCAATACAATACTGGTGCACTCATAGTGATATATATGTAACCAATTAATGTTGACTAAGTCTGATTCACCAGAACATTCAACTAAATCCAAGTGGTCCAATACAATACTGGTGCACTCATAGTGATATATATATATGTAAACAATTAATGCTGACTACACCTGATTCACCAAAACATTCAACTAAATCCAAGTGGTCCAATACAATACGGGTGCACTCATAGTGATATATATGTAAACAATTAATGCTGAATACGCCTGATTCACCAGAACATTCAACTAAATCCAAGTGGTCCAATACAATACTGGTGCACTCATAGTGATATATATGTAACCAATTAATGTTGACTAAGTCTGATTCACCAGAACATTCAACTAAATCCAAGTGGTCCAATACAATACTGGTGCACTCATAGTGATATATATATATGTAAACAATTAATGCTGACTACACCTGATTCACCAAAACATTCAACTAAATGCAAGTGGTCCAATATAATACTGGTGCACTCATAGTGATATATATGTAAACAATTAATGCTGACTACGCCTGATTCACCAGAACATTCAACTAAATCCAAGTGGTCCAATACAATACTGGTGCACTCATAGTGATATATATGTAAACAATTAATGTTGACTATGTCTGATTCACCAGAACATTCAACTAAATCCTAGTGGTCCAACACAATACTGGTGCACTCATAGTGATATATGTAAACAATTAATGTTGACTATGTCTGATTCACCAGAACATTCAACTAAATCCAAGTGGTCCAATACAATACTGGTGCACTCATAGTGATATATATGTAAACAATTAATGTTGACTATGTCTGATTCACCAGAACGTTCAACTAAATCAAAGTGGTCCAATACAATACTGGTACACTCATAGTGATATATATCTAAACAACTAATGTTGAATATGCCTGATTCACCAGAACATTCAACTAAATCCAAGTGGTCCAATACAATACTGGTGCACTCTTAGTGATATATGTAAACAATTAATGTTGACTATGTCTGTTTCACCAGAACATTCAACTAAATCCAAGTGGTCCAATACAATACTGGTGCACTCATAGATATATATATGTAAACAATTAACGATGACTATGTCTGATTCAACAGAACATTCAACTAAATCCAAGTGGTCCAATACAATACGGGTGCACTCATAGTGATATATATGTAAACAATTAATGTTGACTATGTCTGATTCACCAGAACATTCAACTAAATCCAAGTGGTCCAATACAATACTGGTGCACTCATACTGATATATATGTAAACAACTAATGTTGACTATGCCTGATTCACCAGAACATTCAACTAAATCCAAGTGGTCCAATACAATACTGGTGCACTCTTAGTGATATATGTAAACAATTAATGTTGACTATGTCTGTTTCACCAGAACATTCAACTAAATCCAAGTGGTCCAATACAATACTGGTGCACTCATAGATATATATATATGTAAACAATTAACGATGACTACGTCTGATTCAACAGAACATTCAACTAAATCCAAGTGGTCCAATACAATACGGGTGCACTCATAGTGATATATATGTAAACAATTAATGTTGACTATGTCTGATTCACCAGAACATTCAACTAAATCCAAGTGGTCCAATACAATACTGGTGCACTCATACTGATATATATGTAAACAACTAATTTTGACTATGCCTGATTCACCAGAACATTCAACTAAATCCAAGTGGTCCAATACAATACTGGTGCACTCTTAGTGATATATGTAAACAATTAATGTTGACTATGTCTGTTTCACCAGAACATTCAACTAAATCCAAGTGGTCCAATACAATACTGGTGCACTCATAGATATATATATATGTAAACAATTAACGATGACTATGTCTGATTCAACAGAACATTCAACTAAATCCAAGTGGTCCAATACAATACGGGTGCACTCTTAGTGATATATGTAAACAATTAATGTTGACTATGTCTGATTCACCAGAACATTCAACTAAATCCAAGTGGTCCAATACAATACTGGTGCACTCATACTGATATATATGTAAACAACTAATGTTGACTATGCCTGATTCACCAGAACATTCAACTAAATCCAAGTGGTCCAATACAATACTGGTGCACTCTTAGTGATATATATAAACAATTAATGTTGACTATGTCTGTTTCACCAGAACATTCAACTAAATCCAAGTGGTCCAATACAATACTGGTGCACTCATAGATATATATATATGTAAACAATTAACGATGACTACGTCTGATTCAACAGAACATTCAACTAAATCCAAGTGGTCCAATACAATACGGGTGCACTCATAGTGATATATATGTAAACAATTAATGTTGACTATGTCTGATTCACCAGAACATTCAACTAAATCCAAGTGGTCCAATACAATACTGGTGCACTCATACTGATATATATGTAAACAACTAATTTTGACTATGCCTGATTCACCAGAACATTCAACTAAATCCAAGTGGTCCAATACAATACTGGTGCACTCTTAGTGATATATGTAAACAATTAATGTTGACTATGTCTGTTTCACCAGAACATTCAACTAAATCCAAGTGGTCCAATACAATACTGGTGCACTCATAGATATATATATATGTAAACAATTAACGATGACTATGTCTGATTCAACAGAACATTCAACTAAATCCAAGTGGTCCAATACAATACGGGTGCACTCATAGTGATATATATGTAAACAATTAATGTTGACTATGTCTGATTCACCAGAACATTCAACTAAATCCAAGTGGTCCAATACAACACTGGTGCACTCATAGTGATATATATGTAAACAACTAATGTTGACTATGTCTGATTCACCAGAACATTCAACTAAATCCAAGTGGTCCAATACAATACTGGTGCACTCATACTGATATATATGTAAACAACTAATGTTGACTATGCCTGATTCACCAGGACATTCAACTAAATCCAAGTGGTCCAATACAATACTGGTGCACTCATAGTGATATATATGTAAACAATTAATGTTGACTATGTCTGATTCGTCAGAACATTCAACTAAATCCAAGTGGTCCAATACAATACTGGTACACTCATAGTGATATATATGTAAACAACTAATGTTGACTATGTCTGATTCACCAGAACATTCAACTAAATCCAAGTGGTCCAATACAATACTGGTGCACTCATACTGATATATATGTAAACAACTAATGTTGACTATGTCTGATTCACCAGAACATTCAACTAAATCCAAGTGGTCCAATACAATACTGGTGCACTCATAGTGATATATATGTAAACAATTAATGTTGACTATGTCTGATTCACCAGAACGTTCAACTAAATCAAAGTGGTCCAATACAATACTGGTGCACTCATAGTGATATATATATATATATGTAAACAATTAATGCTGACTACGCCTGATTCACCAGAACATTCAACTAAATCCAAGTGGTCCAATACAATACTGGTGCACTCATAGTGATATATATGTAAACAATTAATGTTGACTATGTCTGATTCACCAGAACATTCAACTAAATCCAAGTGGTCCAATACAATACTGGTGCACTCATACTGATATATATGTAAACAACTAATGTTGACTATGCCTGATTCACCAGAACATTCAACTAAATCCAAGTGGTCCAATACAATACTGGTGCACTCTTAGTGATATATGTAAACAATTAATGTTGACTATGTCTGTTTCACCAGAACATTCAACTAAATCCAAGTGGTCCAATACAATACTGGTGCACTCATAGTTATATATATGTAGACAATTAATGATGACTATGTCTGATTCAACAGAACATTCAACTAAATCCAAGTGGTCCAATACAATACTGGTGCACTCAGTGATATATATGTAAACAATTAATGTTGACTATGTCTGATTCACCAGAACATTCAACTAAATCCAAGTGGTCCAATACAATACTGGTGCACTCATAGTGATATATATGTAAACAATTAATGTTGACTATGTCTGATTCACCAGAACGTTCAACTAAATCAAAGTGGTCCAATACAATACTGGTACACTCATAGTGATATATATCTAAACAACTAATGTTGACTATGCCTGATTCACCAGAACATTCAACTAAATCCAAGTGGTCCAATACAATACTGGTGCACTCTTAGTGATATATGTAAACAATTAATGTTGACTATGTCTGTTTCACCAGAACATTCAACTAAATCCAAGTGGTCCAATACAACACTGGTGCACTCATAGATATATATATGTAAACAATTAACGATGACTATGTCTGATTCAACAGAACATTCAACTAAATCCAAGTGGTCCAATACAATACGGGTGCACTCATAGTGATATATATGTAAACAATTAATGTTGACTATGTCTGATTCACCAGAACATTCAACTAAATCCAAGTGGTCCAATACAATACTGGTGCACTCATACTGATATATATGTAAACAACTAATGTTGACTATGCCTGATTCACCAGAACATTCAACTAAATCCAAGTGGTCCAATACAATACTGGTGCACTCTTAGTGATATATGTAAACAATTAATGTTGACTATGTCTGTTTCACCAGAACATTCAACTAAATCCAAGTGGTCCAATACAATACTGGTGCACTCATAGATATATATATATGTAAACAATTAACGATGACTATGTCTGATTCAACAGAACATTCAACTAAATCCAAGTGGTCCAATACAATACGGGTGCACTCATAGTGATATATATGTAAACAATTAATGTTGACTATGTCTGATTCACCAGAACATTCAACTAAATCCAAGTGGTCCAATACAACACTGGTGCACTCATAGTGATATATATGTAAACAACTAATGTTGACTATGTCTGATTCACCAGAACATTCAACTAAATCCAAGTGGTCCAATACAATACTGGTGCACTCATACTGATATATATGTAAACAACTAATGTTGACTATGCCTGATTCACCAGGACATTCAACTAAATCCAAGTGGTCCAATACAATACTGGTGCACTCATAGTGATATATATGTAAACAATTAATGTTGACTATGTCTGATTCACCAGAACGTTCAACTAAATCAAAGTGGTCCAATACAATACTGGTACACTCATAGTGATATATATCTAAACAACTAATGTTGACTATGCCTGATTCACCAGAACATTCAACTAAATCCAAGTGGTCCAATACAATACTGGTGCACTCTTAGTGATATATGTAAACAATTAATGTTGACTATGTCTGTTTCACCAGAACATTCAACTAAATCCAAGTGGTCCAATACAACACTGGTGCACTCATAGATATATATATGTAAACAATTAACGATGACTATGTCTGATTCAACAGAACATTCAACTAAATCCAAGTGGTCCAATACAATACGGGTGCACTCATAGTGATATATATGTAAACAATTAATGTTGACTATGTCTGATTCACCAGAACATTCAACTAAATCCAAGTGGTCCAATACAATACTGGTGCACTCATACTGATATATATGTAAACAACTAATGTTGACTATGCCTGATTCACCAGAACATTCAACTAAATCCAAGTGGTCCAATACAATACTGGTGCACTCTTAGTGATATATGTAAACAATTAATGTTGACTATGTCTGTTTCACCAGAACATTCAACTAAATCCAAGTGGTCCAATACAATACTGGTGCACTCATAGATATATATATATGTAAACAATTAACGATGACTATGTCTGATTCAACAGAACATTCAACTAAATCCAAGTGGTCCAATACAATACGGGTGCACTCATAGTGATATATATGTAAACAATTAATGTTGACTATGTCTGATTCACCAGAACATTCAACTAAATCCAAGTGGTCCAATACAACACTGGTGCACTCATAGTGATATATATGTAAACAACTAATGTTGACTATGTCTGATTCACCAGAACATTCAACTAAATCCAAGTGGTCCAATACAATACTGGTGCACTCATACTGATATATATGTAAACAACTAATGTTGACTATGCCTGATTCACCAGGACATTCAACTAAATCCAAGTGGTCCAATACAATACTGGTGCACTCATAGTGATATATATGTAAACAATTAATGTTGACTATGTCTGATTCGTCAGAACATTCAACTAAATCCAAGTGGTCCAATACAATACTGGTACACTCATAGTGATATATATGTAAACAACTAATGTTGACTATGTCTGATTCACCAGAACATTCAACTAAATCCAAGTGGTCCAATACAATACTGGTGCACTCATACTGATATATATGTAAACAACTAATGTTGACTATGTCTGATTCACCAGAACATTCAACTAAATCCAAGTGGTCCAATACAATACTGGTGCACTCATAGTGATATATATGTAAACAACTAATGTTGACTATGTCTGATTCACCAGAACATTCAACTAAATCCAAGTGGTCCAATACAATACTGGTGCACTCATAGTGATATATATGTAAACAATTAATGTTGACTATGTCTGATTCACCAGAACGTTCAACTAAATCAAAGTGGTCCAATACAATACTGGTGCACTCATAGTGATATATATATATATATGTAAACAATTAATGCTGACTACGCCTGATTCACCAGAACATTCAACTAAATCCAAGTGGTCCAATACAATACTGGTGCACTCATAGTGATATATATGTAAACAATTAATGTTGACTATGTCTGATTCACCAGAACATTCAACTAAATCCAAGTGGTCCAATACAATACTGGTGCACTCATACTGATATATATGTAAACAACTAATGTTGACTATGCCTGATTCACCAGAACATTCAACTAAATCCAAGTGGTCCAATACAATACTGGTGCACTCTTAGTGATATATGTAAACAATTAATGTTGACTATGTCTGTTTCACCAGAACATTCAACTAAATCCAAGTGGTCCAATACAATACTGGTGCACTCATAGTTATATATATGTAGACAATTAATGATGACTATGTCTGATTCAACAGAACATTCAACTAAATCCAAGTGGTCCAATACAATACTGGTGCACTCAGTGATATATATGTAAACAATTAATGTTGACTATGTCTGATTCACCAGAACATTCAACTAAATCCAAGTGGTCCAATACAATACTGGTGCACTCATAGTGATATATATGTAAACAATTAATGTTGACTATGTCTGATTCACCAGAACGTTCAACTAAATCAAAGTGGTCCAATACAATACTGGTACACTCATAGTGATATATATCTAAACAACTAATGTTGACTATGCCTGATTCACCAGAACATTCAACTAAATCCAAGTGGTCCAATACAATACTGGTGCACTCTTAGTGATATATGTAAACAATTAATGTTGACTATGTCTGTTTCACCAGAACATTCAACTAAATCCAAGTGGTCCAATACAACACTGGTGCACTCATAGATATATATATGTAAACAATTAACGATGACTATGTCTGATTCAACAGAACATTCAACTAAATCCAAGTGGTCCAATACAATACGGGTGCACTCATAGTGATATATATGTAAACAATTAATGTTGACTATGTCTGATTCACCAGAACATTCAACTAAATCCAAGTGGTCCAATACAATACTGGTGCACTCATACTGATATATATGTAAACAACTAATGTTGACTATGCCTGATTCACCAGAACATTCAACTAAATCCAAGTGGTCCAATACAATACTGGTGCACTCTTAGTGATATATGTAAACAATTAATGTTGACTATGTCTGTTTCACCAGAACATTCAACTAAATCCAAGTGGTCCAATACAATACTGGTGCACTCATAGATATATATATATGTAAACAATTAACGATGACTACGTCTGATTCAACAGAACATTCAACTAAATCCAAGTGGTCCAATACAATACGGGTGCACTCATAGTGATATATATGTAAACAATTAATGTTGACTATGTCTGATTCACCAGAACATTCAACTAAATCCAAGTGGTCCAATACAATACTGGTGCACTCATACTGATATATATGTAAACAACTAATTTTGACTATGCCTGATTCACCAGAACATTCAACTAAATCCAAGTGGTCCAATACAATACTGGTGCACTCTTAGTGATATATGTAAACAATTAATGTTGACTATGTCTGTTTCACCAGAACATTCAACTAAATCCAAGTGGTCCAATACAATACTGGTGCACTCATAGATATATATATATGTAAACAATTAATGATGACTATGTCTGATTCAACAGAACATTCAACTAAATCCAAGTGGTCCAATACAATACGGGTGCACTCATAGTGATATATATGTAAACAATTAATGTTGACTATGTCTGATTCACCAGAACATTCAACTAAATCCAAGTGGTCCAATACAACACTGGTGCACTCATAGTGATATATATGTAAACAACTAATGTTGACTATGTCTGATTCACCAGAACATTCAACTAAATCCAAGTGGTCCAATACAATACGGGTGCACTCATAGTGATATATATGTAAACAATTAATGTTGACTATGTCTGATTCACCAGAACATTCAACTAAATCCAAGTGGTCCAATACAACACTGGTGCACTCATAGTGATATATATGTAAACAACTAATGTTGACTATGTCTGATTCACCAGAACATTCAACTAAATCCAAGTGGTCCAATACAATACTGGTGCACTCATACTGATATATATGTAAACAACTAATGTTGACTATGCCTGATTCACCAGGACATTCAACTAAATCCAAGTGGTCCAATACAATACTGGTGCACTCATAGATATATATATGTAAACAATTAATGTTGACTATGTCTGATTCGTCAGAACATTCAACTAAATCCAAGTGGTCCAATACAATACTGGTACACTCATAGTGATATATATGTAAACAACTAATGTTGACTATGTCTGATTCACCAGAACATTCAACTAAATCCAAGTGGTCCAATACAATACTGGTGCACTCATACTGATATATATGTAAACAACTAATGTTGACTATGCCTGATTCACCAGAACATTCAACTAAATCCAAGTGGTCCAATACAATACTGGTGCACTGATAGTGATATATATGTAAACAACTAATGTTGACTATGTCTGATTCACCAGAACATTCAACTAAATCCAAGTGGTCCAATACAATACTGGTGCACTCATAGTGATATATATGTAAACAATTAATGTTGACTATGTCTGATTCACCAGAACGTTCAACTAAATCAAAGTGGTCCAATACAATACTGGTGCACTCATAGTGATATATATATATATGTAAACAATTAATGCTGACTACGCCTGATTCACCAGAACATTCAACTAAATCCAAGTGGTCCAATACAATTCTGGTGCACTCATAGTGATATATATGTAAACAATTAATGTTGACTATGTCTGATTCACCAGAACATTCAACTAAATCCAAGTGGTCCAATACAATACTGGTGCACTCATACTGATATATATGTAAACAACTAATGTTGACTATGCCTGATTCACCAGAACATTCAACTAAATCCAAGTGGTCCAATACAATACTGGTGCACTCTTAGTGATATATGTAAACAATTAATGTTGACTATGTCTGTTTCACCAGAACATTCAACTAAATCCAAGTGGTCCAATACAATACTGGTGCACTCATAGTTATATATATGTAGACAATTAATGATGACTATGTCTGATTCAACAGAACATTCAACTAAATCCAAGTGGTCCAATACAATACTGGTGCACTCAGTGATATATATGTAAACAATTAATGTTGACTATGTCTGATTCACCAGAACATTCAACTAAATCCAAGTGGTCCAATACAATACTGGTGCACTCATAGTGATATATATGTAAACAATTAATGTTGACTATGTCTGATTCACCAGAACGTTCAACTAAATCAAAGTGGTCCAATACAATACTGGTACACTCATAGTGATATATATCTAAACAACTAATGTTGACTATGCCTGATTCACCAGAACATTCAACTAAATCCAAGTGGTCCAATACAATACTGGTGCACTCTTAGTGATATATGTAAACAATTAATGTTGACTATGTCTGTTTCACCAGAACATTCAACTAAATCCAAGTGGTCCAATACAACACTGGTGCACTCATAGATATATATATGTAAACAATTAACGATGACTATGTCTGATTCAACAGAACATTCAACTAAATCCAAGTGGTCCAATACAATACGGGTGCACTCATAGTGATATATATGTAAACAATTAATGTTGACTATGTCTGATTCACCAGAACATTCAACTAAATCCAAGTGGTCCAATACAATACTGGTGCACTCATACTGATATATAT
Source organism: Escarpia spicata (assembly GCA_963995525.1). NCBI lineage: Eukaryota > Metazoa > Annelida > Polychaeta > Sabellida > Siboglinidae > Escarpia > Escarpia spicata. Next base: position 213,501 of record CAXEFP010001187.1, read on the forward strand.
GTAAACAACTAATGTTGACTATGCCTGATTCACCAGAACATTCAACTAAATCCAAGTGGTCCAATACAATACTGGTGCACTCTTAGTGATATATGTAAACAATTAATGTTGACTATGTCTGTTTCACCAGAACATTCAACTAAATCCAAGTGGTCCAATACAATACTGGTGCACTCATAGATATATATATATGTAAACAATTAACGATGACTATGTCTGATTCAACAGAACATTCAACTAAATCCAAGTGGTCCAATACAATACGGGTGCACTCATAGTGATATATATGTAAACAATTAATGTTGACTATGTCTGATTCACCAGAACATTCAACTAAATCCAAGTGGTCCAATACAACACTGGTGCACTCATAGTGATATATATGTAAACAACTAATGTTGACTATGTCTGATTCACCAGAACATTCAACTAAATCCAAGTGGTCCAATACAATACTGGTGCACTCATACTGATATATATGTAAACAACTAATGTTGACTATGCCTGATTCACCAGGACATTCAACTAAATCCAAGTGGTCCAATACAATACTGGTGCACTCATAGTGATATATATGTAAACAATTAATGTTGACTATGTCTGATTCACCAGAACGTTCAACTAAATCAAAGTGGTCCAATACAATACTGGTGCACTCATAGTGATATATATATATATATGTAAACAATTAATGCTGACTACGCCTGATTCACCAGAACATTCAACTAAATCCAAGTGGTCCAATACAATACTGGTGCACTCATAGTGATATATATGTAAACAATTAATGTTGACTATGTCTGATTCACCAGAACATTCAACTAAATCCAAGTGGTCCAATACAATACTGGTGCACTCATACTGATATATATGTAAACAACTAATGTTGACTATGCCTGATTCACCAGAACATTCAACTAAATCCAAGTGGTCCAATACAATACTGGTGCACTCTTAGTGATATATGTAAACAATTAATGTTGACTATGTCTGTTTCACCAGAACATTCAACTAAATCCAAGTGGTCCAATACAATACTGGTGCACTCATAGTTATATATATGTAGACAATTAATGATGACTATGTCTGATTCAACAGAACATTCAACTAAATCCAAGTGGTCCAATACAATACTGGTGCACTCAGTGATATATATGTAAACAATTAATGTTGACTATGTCTGATTCACCAGAACATTCAACTAAATCCAAGTGGTCCAATACAATACTGGTGCACTCATAGTGATATATATGTAAACAATTAATGTTGACTATGTCTGATTCACCAGAACGTTCAACTAAATCAAAGTGGTCCAATACAATACTGGTACACTCATAGTGATATATATCTAAACAACTAATGTTGACTATGCCTGATTCACCAGAACATTCAACTAAATCCAAGTGGTCCAATACAATACTGGTGCACTCTTAGTGATATATGTAAACAATTAATGTTGACTATGTCTGTTTCACCAGAACATTCAACTAAATCCAAGTGGTCCAATACAACACTGGTGCACTCATAGATATATATATGTAAACAATTAACGATGACTATGTCTGATTCAACAGAACATTCAACTAAATCCAAGTGGTCCAATACAATACGGGTGCACTCATAGTGATATATATGTAAACAATTAATGTTGACTATGTCTGATTCACCAGAACATTCAACTAAATCCAAGTGGTCCAATACAATACTGGTGCACTCATACTGATATATATGTAAACAACTAATGTTGACTATGCCTGATTCACCAGAACATTCAACTAAATCCAAGTGGTCCAATACAATACTGGTGCACTCTTAGTGATATATGTAAACAATTAATGTTGACTATGTCTGTTTCACCAGAACATTCAACTAAATCCAAGTGGTCCAATACAATACTGGTGCACTCATAGATATATATATATGTAAACAATTAACGATGACTACGTCTGATTCAACAGAACATTCAACTAAATCCAAGTGGTCCAATACAATACGGGTGCACTCATAGTGATATATATGTAAACAATTAATGTTGACTATGTCTGATTCACCAGAACATTCAACTAAATCCAAGTGGTCCAATACAATACTGGTGCACTCATACTGATATATATGTAAACAACTAATTTTGACTATGCCTGATTCACCAGAACATTCAACTAAATCCAAGTGGTCCAATACAATACTGGTGCACTCTTAGTGATATATGTAAACAATTAATGTTGACTATGTCTGTTTCACCAGAACATTCAACTAAATCCAAGTGGTCCAATACAATACTGGTGCACTCATAGATATATATATATGTAAACAATTAATGATGACTATGTCTGATTCAACAGAACATTCAACTAAATCCAAGTGGTCCAATACAATACGGGTGCACTCATAGTGATATATATGTAAACAATTAATGTTGACTATGTCTGATTCACCAGAACATTCAACTAAATCCAAGTGGTCCAATACAACACTGGTGCACTCATAGTGATATATATGTAAACAACTAATGTTGACTATGTCTGATTCACCAGAACATTCAACTAAATCCAAGTGGTCCAATACAATACGGGTGCACTCATAGTGATATATATGTAAACAATTAATGTTGACTATGTCTGATTCACCAGAACATTCAACTAAATCCAAGTGGTCCAATACAACACTGGTGCACTCATAGTGATATATATGTAAACAACTAATGTTGACTATGTCTGATTCACCAGAACATTCAACTAAATCCAAGTGGTCCAATACAATACTGGTGCACTCATACTGATATATATGTAAACAACTAATGTTGACTATGCCTGATTCACCACGACATTCAACTAAATCCAAGTGGTCCAATACAATACTGGTGCACTCATAGTGATATATATGTAAACAATTAATGTTGACTATGTCTGATTCGTCAGAACATTCAACTAAATCCAAGTGGTCCAATACAATACTGGTACACTCATAGTGATATATATGTAAACAACTAATGTTGACTATGTCTGATTCACCAGAACATTCAACTAAATCCAAGTGGTCCAATACAATACTGGTGCACTCATACTGATATATATGTAAACAACTAATGTTGACTATGCCTGATTCACCAGAACATTCAACTAAATCCAAGTGGTCCAATACAATACTGGTGCACTGATAGTGATATATATGTAAACAACTAATGTTGACTATGTCTGATTCACCAGAACATTCAACTAAATCCAAGTGGTCCAATACAATACTGGTGCACTCATAGTGATATATATGTAAACAATTAATGTTGACTATGTCTGATTCACCAGAACGTTCAACTAAATCAAAGTGGTCCAATACAATACTGGTGCACTCATAGTGATATATATATATATGTAAACAATTAATGCTGACTACGCCTGATTCACCAGAACATTCAACTAAATCCAAGTGGTCCAATACAATTCTGGTGCACTCATAGTGATATATATGTAAACAATTAATGTTGACTATGTCTGATTCACCAGAACATTCAACTAAATCCAAGTGGTCCAATACAATACTGGTGCACTCATACTGATATATATGTAAACAACTAATGTTGACTATGCCTGATTCACCAGAACATTCAACTAAATCCAAGTGGTCCAATACAATACTGGTGCACTCTTAGTGATATATGTAAACAATTAATGTTGACTATGTCTGTTTCACCAGAACATTCAACTAAATCCAAGTGGTCCAATACAATACTGGTGCACTCATAGTTATATATATGTAGACAATTAATGATGACTATGTCTGATTCAACAGAACATTCAACTAAATCCAAGTGGTCCAATACAATACTGGTGCACTCAGTGATATATATGTAAACAATTAATGTTGACTATGTCTGATTCACCAGAACATTCAACTAAATCCAAGTGGTCCAATACAACACTGGTGCACTCATAGTGATATATATGTAAACAACTAATGTTGACTATGTCTGATTCACCAGAACATTCAACTAAATCCAAGTGGTCCAATACAATACTGGTGCACTCATACTGATATATATGTAAACAACTAATGTTGACTATGCCTGATTCACCAGAACATTCAACTAAATCCAAGTGGTCCAATACAATACTGGTGCACTCATAGTGATATATATGTAAACAACTAATGTTGACTATGTCTGATTCACCAGAACATTCAACTAAATCCAAGTGGTCCAATACAATACTGGTCTCTGCCCATGATTTTGGCCAGCCAGACAACGCAAAATCCACCCAGCTCAGCTCAGGTTAGTGGACGTGAAGGCAACAAAGGCACGATTTGTGGACATCTTAGTTCCCTGACGTGTCCATCCATTTGTTGACTACGTTAATACTGCTAATTGATATTGTGATTGATCAACCCAGTTTTTTATGCGCCTCAACGTTTGGTCTCTAAGAATTTAGGCGCAATAGACGTTTCCTGGTTATTATTAGGCCACCATTGAAAGCGTTCCCAGCCCATATCAATTAATTATTATGTTTCTTACTTATGTCCTCCAATTAACGTGTTGACACGATGAGGTATTTCCAGAGTTTTCTGTCTGACTTGCATTAGCAAGACAAATCGTGACCCACCACTAGTCAACGTTAATGTTGTATTTGCTGTTGTAGACTTTGTTGCTTGTTCTTTTATGTGAAAAATAATGGTATCGATTAATAAAATAGCTGATGCTTAATAAAACTCAATTAATCCACCTTTCAATCTAGGCTATGTTATGGCTGTATATCGCACCATTAACCTGTTGTGTGTTGAAAGGTCCCAACATGACAAGCGGATATTCCGCTGACACCAGATCCCGGCAATTACCTGTCACTCACACGTTGCACAAGAGCCGTAATGTGTTTGTGTACAACGATGTGCAGCCAGGCGTGACCGACAAGTGCACCTGCCATTAGCTGTTTGTAAACAAATTGCCAACACGCTGACTCTGAATGCACTTGGCGCCGCGTTGTGTTGATAGCACGTCTATCTACACAGGAGGAATACGTAGACTCTGTAGTCCATGATCGACTGTGAGTTCTATGAGTCATTGTCAGCGCCTTGGAGCCTTCTATTTCATCACAACAATCTGAACTGAGACACTGTCTCCATGATTCATTACATGCTTAGTATCATAGAGAATAGTGCACCTGGATCTAGGTATACAAGATGGACGTGATAGAATATGAAACAACCAAATACAGGAAGCCTTCTGCCTTGTACCGAGGCTTCAGGTTCCTCTGTAGACGCACTGGGACAAATGGGAACAAGTACTGGGTGTGCACCAGATGCAACGTCAAGTGCAAGTCCACGCTGACAACTGACGTGACTGGTGAGTTCGTCTAGTGGACTGGTGAGTTCATCTAGTGGACTGGTGAGTTCGTCTAGTGGACTGGTGAGTTCGTCTAGTGGACTGGTGAGTTCATCTAGTGGACTGGTGAGTTCATCTAGTGGACTGGTGAGTTCGTCTAGTGGACTGGTGAGTTCGTCTAGTGGACTGGTGAGTTCATCTAGTGGACTGGTGAGTTCGTCTAGTGGACTGGTGAGTTCGTCTAGTGGACTGGTGAGTTCATCTAGTGGACTGGTGAGTTCGTCTAGTGGACTGGTGAGTTCGTCAAGTGGACTGGTGAGTTCGTCTAGTGGACTGGTGAGTTCGTCAAGTGGATTGGTGAGTTCGTCTAGTGCACTGGTGAGTTCGTCAAGTGGACTGGTGAGTTCGTCAAGTGGACTGGTGTGTTCGTCTAGTGGACTGGTGAGTTCGTCAAGTGGACTGGTGAGTTCGTCTAGTGGACTGGTGAGTTCGTCAAGTGGACTGGTGAGTTCGTCAAGTGGACTGGTGAGTTCGTCTAGTGGACTGGTGCGTTCGTCAAGTGGACTGGTGAGTTCGTCAAGTGGACTGGTGAGTTCGTCGAGTGGACTGGTGAGTTCATCAAGTGGAGTGGCGAGCATGACCACCCGCCAGACACTGCACAATGTGAGGTGAGGAAGGCCATTGCTTCCATGAGGAAACGTGCTCGAGATGAACCCCACATCCCAGTGCAGCAAATCTACAATGTTGAGGCGGCAAAGCTGATGTTAAATGGTTTGGACTTTGTTACATGTTTCCATTCTGTAAAACATGGCCTTTACTATCAAAGGCATCTGCTTGTGCCAAACCTACCAACCCAACGAGAAGACTTCATACTGGAAGGAGGCTATACGAAGACACTGGATGGCAAGGTGATGGCACATTTAAGACAACGCCCAAGCTGTTCCACCACCTGTACACCCTCCATGTCAGTCTCGGATCTGGAAACAACACGGAGACAGTGCCTGTGATGTATCCTCTGGTTCCAGACAAACGCAAGGAAACATACAGAGACGTGTTCCAGGAGATCAATTTGAAATTGGAGGATCTTGGACTGGATTTCAACCCTCCCACGCTGAGACTGGACTATGAACCAGCTCCCATCACTGTTGAAAGAAAAAGAAATACATTGTGGATCAGCGCCTGGCTGTGTTCAAGCAGCAAGAGTATGCATAGGGAAACAGGTCAGCTTTCTGCATGCTGCTGGACACTTGTTGAAACTAGAGTGATCAACAGACACTTGCTGAAACTAGAGTGATCAACAGACACTTGTTGAAACTAGAAAGATCAACAGACACTAGATGAAACTAGAGTGATCAACAGACACTTGTTGAAACTAGAGTGATCAACAGACACTTGTTGAAACTAGAGTGATCAACAGACACTAGTTGAAACTAGAGTGATCAACAGACACTTGTTGAAACTAGAGTGATCAACAGACACTAGTTGAAACTAGAGTGATCAACAGACACTTGTTGAAACTAGAGTGGTCAACAGACACTTCTTGAAACTAGAGTGATCAACAGACACTTCTTGAAACTAGAGTGATCAACAGACACTTCTTGAAACTAGAGTGATCAACAGACACTTCTTGAAACTAGAGTGATCAACAGACACTTGTTGAAACTAGAGTGATCAACAGACACTAGTTGAAACTAGAGTGATCAACAGACACTTGTTGAAACTAGAGTAATCAACAGACACTTGTTGAAACTAGAGTGATCAACAGACACTTGTTGAAACTAGAGTGATCAACAGACACTTGTTGAAACTAGAGTGATCAACAGACACTTGTTGAAACTAGAGTGATCGACAGACACTTGTTGAAACTAGAGTGATCGACAGGCACTTGTTGAAACTAGAGTGACCAACAGACACTTCTTGAAACTGGAGTGATCAACAGACACTTCTTGAAACTGGAGTGATCAACAGACACTTCTTGAAACTGGAGTGATCAACATACACTTGTTGAAACTAGAGTGATCAACAGGCACTTGTTGAAACTAGAGTGATCAACAGACACTTGTTGAAACTAGAGTAATCAACAGACACTTCTTGAAACTAGAATGATCAACAGACACTTGTTGAAACTAGAGTGATCAACAGACACTTGTTGAAACTAGAATGATCAACAGACACTTCTTGAAACTAGAGTGATGAACAGACACTTGTTGAAACTAGAGTGATGAACAGACACTTGTTGAAACTAGAGTGATCAACAGACACTTTTTGAAACTAGAATGATCAACAGACACTTCTTGAAACTAGAATGATCAACAGACACTTCTTGAAACTAGAGTGATCAACAGACACTTCTTGAAACTGGAGTGATCAACAGACACTTCTTGAAACTGGAGTGATCAACAGACACTTGTTGAAACTAGAATGATCAACAGACACTTCTTGAAACTAGAATGATCAACACACACTTGTTGAAACTAGAGTGATCAACAGACACTTGTTGAAACTAGAGTGATCAACAGACACTTGTTGAAACTAGAGTGATGAACAGACACTTGTTGAAACTAGAGTGATCAACAGACACTTTTTGAAACTAGAATGATCAACAGACACTTCTTGAAACTAGAATGATCAACAGACACTTCTTGAAACTAGAGTGATCAACAGACACTTCTTGAAACTGGAGTGATCAACAGACACTTGTTGAAACTAGAGTGATCAACAGACACTTGTTGAAACTAGAGTGATCAACAGACACTTGTTGAAACTAGAATGATCAACAGACACTTCTTGAAACTAGAGTGATCAACAGACACTTGTTGAAACTAGAGTGATCAACAGACACTTGTTGAAACTAGAGTGATCAACAGACACTTGTTGAAACTAGAGTGATCAACAGACACTTGTTGAAACTAGAATGATCAACAGACACTTCTTGAAACTAGAATGATCAACAGACACTTCTTGAAACTAGAGTGATCAACAGACACTTCTTGAAACTACAGTGATCAACAGACATTTCTTGAAACTAGAGTGATCAACAGACACTTGTTGAAACTAGAGTGATCAACAGACACTTGTTGAAACTAGAGTGATCAAAAGACACTTGTTAAAACTAGAGTGATCAACAGACACTTGTTGAAACTGGAGTGATCAACAGACACTTGTTGAAACTAGAGTGATCAACAGACACTTGTTGAAACTAGAGTGATCAACAGGCACTTGTTGAAACTAGAATGATCAACAGACACTTGTTGAAACTAGAGTGATCAACAGACACTTGTTGAAACTAGAATGATCAACAGACACTTTTTGAAACTAGAGTGATCAACAGACACTTGTTGAAACTAGAGTGATCAACAGACACTTGTTGAAACTAGAATGATCAACAGACACTTGTTGAAACTAGAATGATCAACAGACACTTTTAACAAGATTTAACAAGATTACCATCCAGAGAATTAACTCTAGATGGCAGGTGGACAAAGAAGCCCTTTGGCTTATCGAGAGTCCAACCTTTTTATCTACATATATCCAGCGCTTCTGAGGTATGAGTCTATTTTATTTTTAAACATATTCACGCTACTAGCGCCCACACAATCATCAGATAATCTGTTCCATTCATTCACAGTCCTTTGTGAAAATGAGAACTTTCTTACGTCTAATCTACACTGCTCCTTTGCTAATGTAACTTCATGTCCTCTAGTCTTTCTATCTTTCTTAACTGAAAAAAACATATTTCCATGAATATTTTCATAACCATTCAATATTTTAAACACTTCTATCTGATCTCCTCTCAATCTCCTGGTCTCTAGTGTTGTTAAACTACATTCTTTTACGCATTTTTCATAACTAAGATCCCTCAGTTTTTGTATCATTTTAGTCGCTCTCCTCTGTACTCTTTCTAGCATATCTATGTCCTTCTTGCGGTATGGCCTCCATGCTTGTATACAATATTCTAAATGAGGCCTAACTATTGTTTTGTACAGCGGTATTATTAGTTCTTTTTCTTTATATGCTATATTTCGCCTAATCAATGCAAGGATTTTATTTCCTTTTGAAGCTGCAATTCCACACTGCTCTGAAACCTTCATGTCAGCACTAATTGTCAGCCCTAAGTCTTTTTCTTTTACAGTAGTACTTAATACAGTTCCCCCATTGTATATTCCACATATTCGTTCCCATGTCATGTGTGAAAGCATTTACATTTCCCAAAATTGAACAAGATTTGCCACTTTTCAGACCATTTGATCAACCTGTCAAGATCATCTTGTAAATGCTGTCTATCTCCATCACTTTTAATCCTTCTAAACACTTTTGTATCAACTGCAAATTTCAACACCTTGCTAGCTATATCATCGTCCAAATCGTTTATATATATGAAGAATAATATAGGTCCCAGTACTGATCCCTGTGGAACCCCACTCAAAACTTATTTCCAGTTTGAAGCCTCCCCATCAACAACTACCCGTTGTCTTCTGTCAATCAGCCATTTTTCTATCCAGTTAATTATACCATGTCCTATGCCATGGGCCTTTAGTTTAAGCAGTAATCTTTGATGTGACACTTTGTCGAAAGCTTTTTGAAAATCTAAGTAGATGATATCTACTGGTGATCCATCATCTACCCACTTAGTGATATCTTCCAAAAAACATAAATATTTGTTAAGCATGACCTCGCTTTTAGAAACCCATGTTGAGATGGGTTTATCAAGTTATGTTTAACAAGAAAATCCACCATGTGATCTTTAATTAGTCTTTCTAATAATTTACAAATCACCGATGTTAAACTAACTGGTCTATAATTATATGTTTCTCGAACCTTTTTTAAATAACAGTATAATGTTTGCTTCTTTCCATTCTAAAGGAACCACTCCCTCTTCTAATGACAAGTTGAAAACTGTTGCAAGCGGTATGCTAATTTGTTCTACAATTTCCAATAGTAGTTTGGGTGGAATACCATCCACTCCAGGTGATTTATTATCCTTCATAGCCCTAATTTTCTTAGCTACCATTTCTAATTTCAGCTGTAGCTTGGTTTAGTGCTTCTTTATAAATGTTGTAGTCTTTGTCATTTCCAGTACGTCTATATGACTTCCACATCATTTGTTTATACTTAATTTTTCTAATGGCTTCTTTCGATAAGTATTTCTTTCTGGTCCATTTCCCTTGTTTTTTGAAGGGAACAAATTTATCTACGATGCACTCTATTTCATTCTTTAAGATATTCCAGCATTCTGTTGCTGTCTTATTCTTAAGTGTGTTATTCCAGTCTATCTTTGCTAAATATTTCCTCATTTCCTTATATCTTCCTTTGTGGACATTTCTCCTGAACTGCTTTTTATTATTTCTTTCTGATTTTACTTTGATGGTAAAATGTATCTAGTTGTGATCACTACTTCCCAGAGGCTCACATAATTTAACATTGTCAACTAATTGATTCTGTGAGGACAAAACAAACACATTCTCTCCCCTGGTTGGTTCTAGCACATGTTGAGAAAGGAAACTATCTTGTACTAAAACTAAAAACTTGTGGTCCTCACTACCCATACTCTGTAGAGATTTCCTTTTATATGCCCATGGTTAAAATCCCCCATAATAACACAGTTCTGTTTGCTCACTTCCCTTATAGCGTTTTGTATTTTGTCATTCTCTTTTATGCTTATGTTTGGACTTCGATAAACTAATCCAACCATTAACATTGAGTTTCCTGTAACTATGTTACACCAAACAGCTTCTTCGCAATCTGTTTCTCTTTCTAATTTTATTTCATAAGCCTGGATAGATTCTTTAATATATAAAATAACTCCACCTCCCTTTCTTCCTATTCTATTTTTCCTAAACATTACATATCCTGTCAGTCCCAATTCGGCATCTGATATATCGGTGGTTGCCCATGATTCGGTTATATCTATTATGTGAGGGTCAATATCTTCTACCATAATGTTTTGTTTACTATACTCCTTGCATTTAAACAAACACATTTATACCCATCTTCAAAACAGTTTTCCAGACTGTTCTTTGCTGAATTATTTTTGCTGTTTTTATCTATGCCTCCAGTTTCAGGCTTCTCTGCGAGTCCCCCTGCGAATTTAGTTTCAATAGATGCAGCCTGTCCCACTGTCAACAGATCGCAGCAGATTCTCTGAGAATACTGCTGCCCCCTTTCCACTTAGATGGAGGCCATCTCTCATGTACATATCTTCTCTCCCAACAAAGTACCCCCATCAATCTAAGAATCCCACGCCCTCTTCTTCACACATCCGCTCAACTATTGCATTGATCGCCATCCTCTTACAGTTTCTGTATGTTGCCCCCCTTCCTCCCATTACTGACAAAATTCCTGAGAGAATAACCTGTTCCACTCTTGTCTTCTTTAGCTTCCTCACTAGATGTTTGTTGTTCCCTCCTTGTCTGCATTGTTTGTCCCTACGTGCACTAGTTTAGACCCTCACTTGTTGAAACTAGAGTGATCAACAGACACTTCTTGAAACTAGAATGATTTACAAAACACGTGATTGATGACTTTTATGACAATTCTGTACTTTGTGCAATTAATGTAGTTGCCTTAATAAAAACTGTTGAGCAGATGTCTTTTATATTATATTTTTTATTTCATATAACCGATATTAAAATTTATGACTTTCCGGTGACTTTTGAAATTTGCTTACTTTCATAGAGCAGGATACATTTGATGCATAAATCTCAATGCAATCTGAAATAGTTAATGCTCCCCCTTGCTGTTCCCTCCTGAATTGTATTATTAAAGAAGTAGCTATAACGGGACTAATTTGACTGCCAAACTTAACGAGTAGCTATAACGGGGGGAAATGTAGCTACAACGTGAAGTAGCTATATAACGGGCCTAGACCACCTAAATAAGAGGTGTGAAAAGATCCTGATGTATTTGTACTTGTGTCAATAATCAGCTGTCCACCCAGCAGCAGTAGAGCAGCATGGCTTAATTACACTGACTATGATTCAACAAGTTAAGTCAAACAACAGGAAGTAGCTACAACAAGAAGTAGCTATATAACGGGCCTAGACCACCTAAACAAGAGAGGTGTGAAAAGATCCTGATGTATTTGTACTTGTGTCAATAATCAACTGTCCACCCAGCAGCAGTAGAGCAGCATGGCTTAATTACACTGACTATGATTCAACAAGTTAAGTCAAACAACAGGAAGTAGCTACAACAAGAAGTAGCTATATAACGGGCCTAGACCACCTAAACAAGAGAGGTGTGAAAAGATCCTGATGTATTTGTACTTGTGTCAATAATCAACTGTCCACCCAGCAGCAGTAGAGCAGCATGGCTTAATTACACTGACTATGATTCAACAAGTTAAGTCAAACAACAGGAAGTAGCTACAACAAGAAGTAGCTATATAACGGGCCTAGACCACCTAAACAAGAGAGGTGTGAAAAGATCCTGATGTATTTGTACTTGTGTCAATAACCAACTGTCCACCCAGCAGCAGTAGAGCAGCATGGCTTAATTACACTGACTATGATTCAACAAGTTAAGTCAAACAACAGGAAGTAGCTACAACAGGAAGTAGCTATATAACGGGCCTAGACCACCTAAACAAGAGAGGTGTGAAAAGATCCTGATGTATTTGTACTTGTGTCAATAATCAACTGTCCACCCAGCAGCAGTAGAACAGCATGGCTTAATTACACTGACTATGATTCAACAAGTTAAGTCAAACAACAGGAAGTAGCTATAACGGGAAGTAGCTATATAACGGGCCTAGACCACCTAAACAAGAGAGGTGTGAAAAGATCCTGATGTATTTGTACTTGTGTCAATAACCAACTGTCCACCCAGCAGCAGTAGAGCAGCATGGTTTAATTACACTAACTATGATTCAACAAGTTAAGTCAAACAACAGGAAGTAGCTACAACGGGAAGTAGCTATATAACAGGCCTAGACCACCTAAACAAGAGAGGTGTGAAAAGATCCTGATGTATTTGTACTTGTGTCAATAATCAACTGTCCACCCAGCAGCAGTAGAGCAGCATGGCTTAATTACACTGACTATGATTCAACAAGTTAAGTCAAACAACAGGAAGTAGCTACAATGGGAAGTAGCTATATAACGGGCCTAGACCGCCTAAACAAGAGAGGTGTGAAAAGATCCTGATGTATTTGTACTTGTGTCAATAATCAACTGTCCACCCAGCAGCAGTAGAGCAGCATGGCTTAATTACACTGACTATGATTCAACAAGTTAAGTCAAACAACAGGAAGTAGCTACAATGGGAAGTAGCTATATAACGGGCCTAGACCACCTAAACAAGAGAGGTGTGAAAAGATCCTGATGTATTTGTACTTGTGTCAATAACCAACTGTCCACCCAGCAGCAGTAGAGCAGCATGGCTTAATTACACTGACTATGATTCAACAAGTTAAGTCAAACAACAGGAAGTAGCTACAACAGGAAGTAGCTATATAACGGGCCTAGACTGCCTAAACAAGAGAGGTGTGAAAAGATCCTGATGTATTTGTACTTGTGTCAATAACCAACTGTCCACCCAGCAGCAGTAGAGCAGCATGGCTTAATTACACTGACTATGATTCAACAAGTTAAGTCAAACAACAGGAAGTAGCTACAACGGGAAGTAGCTATATAACGGGCCTAGACCACCTAAACAAGAGAGGTGTGAAAAGATCCTGATGTATTTGTACTTGTGTCAATAACCAACTGTCCACCCAGCAGCAGTAGAGCAGCATGGCTTAATTACACTGACTATGATTCAACAAGTTAAGTCAAACAACAGGAAGTAGCTACAACGGGAAGTAGCTATATAACGGGCCTAGACCGCCTAAACAAGAGAGGTGTGAAAAGATCCTGATGTATTTGTACTTGTGTCAATAACCAACTGTCCACCCAGCAGCAGTAGAGCAGCATGGCTTAATTACACTGACTATGATTCAACAAGTTAAGTCAAACAACAGGAAGTAGCTACAACGGGAAGTAGCTATATAACGGGCCTAGACCGCCTAAACAAGAGAGGTGTGAAAAGATCCTGATGTATTTGTACTTGTGTCAATAATCAACTGTCCACCCAGCAGCAGTAGAGCAGCATGGCTTAATTACACTGACTATGATTCAACAAGTTAAGTCAAACAACAGGAAGTAGCTATAACGGGAAGTAGCTATATAACGGGCCTAGACCACCTAAACAAGAGAGGTGTGAAAAGATCCTGATGTATTTGTACTTGTGTCAATAACCAACTGTCCACCCAGCAGCAGTAGAGCAGCCTGGCTTAATTACACTGACTATGATTCAACAAGTTAAGTCAAACAACAGGAAGTAGCTACAATGGGAAGTAGCTATATAATGGGCCTAGACTGCCTAAACAAGAGAGGTGTGAAAAGATCCTGATGTATTTGTACTTGTGTCAATAACCAACTGTCCACCCAGCAGCAGTAGAGCAGCATGGCTTAATTACACTGACTATGATTCAACAAGTTAAGTCAAACAACAGGAAGTAGCTACAACGGGAAGTAGCTATATAACGGGCCTAGACTGCCTAAACAAGAGAGGTGTGAAAAGATCCTGATGTATTTGTACTTGTGTCAATAACCAACTGTCCACCCAGCAGCAGTAGAGCAGCATGGCTTAATTACACTGACTATGATTCAACAAGTTAAGTCAAACAACAGGAAGTAGCTACAACGGGAAGTAGCTATATAACGGGCCTAGACTGCCTAAACAAGAGAGGTGTGAAAAGATCCTGATGTATTTGTACTTGTGTCAATAACCAACTGTCCACCCAGCAGCAGTAGAGCAGCCTGGCTTAATTACACTGACTATGATTCAACAAGTTAAGTCAAACAACAGGAAGTAGCTATAACAGGAAGTAGCTATATAACGGGCCTAGACCGCCTAAACAAGAGAGGTGTGAAAAGATCCTGATGTATTTGTACTTGTGTCAATAACCAACTGTCCACCCAGCAGCAGTAGAGCAGCCTGGCTTAATTACACTGACTATGATTCAACAAGTTAAGTCAAACAACAGGAAGTAGCTATGATGGGAAGTAGCTATATAACGGGCCTAGACCACCTAAACAAGAGAGGTGTGAAAAGATCCTGATGTATTTGTACTTGTGTCAATAACCAACTGTCCACCCAGCAGCAGTAGAGCAGCCTGGCTTAATTACACTGACTATGATTCAACAAGTTAAGTCAAACAACAGGAAGTAGCTATAACAGGAAGTAGCTATATAACGGGCCTAGACTGCCTAAACAAGAGAGGTGTGAAAAGATCCTGATGTATTTGTACTTGTGTCAATAACCAACTGTCCACCCAGCAGCAGTAGAGCAGCATGGCTTAATTACACTGACTATGATTCAACAAGTTAAGTCAAACAGGAAGTAGCTATGATGGGAAGTAGCTATATAACGTGCCTAGACTGCCTAAACAAGAGAGGTGTGAAAAGATCCTGATGTATTTGTACTTGTGTCAATAACCAACTGTCCACCCAGCAGCAGTAGAGCAGCATGGCTTAATTACACTGACTATGATTCAACAAGTTAAGTCAAAGAGACATTGTGTCTTTTCTATTCCTGTATATGGTACTTAAATATAAAACAAAAATATGTTCTATCCATAAACAGTGTAGTTAGTAGATAATAAAAATGTGATAGTTGTATGTTGTGGTACATATGCATGTATTATACTATAAATAGTTCCGATGAAAAATGTAATAGTAATATATTACATTCAGCATGTAATAGTAATAGTAATACTAATAATAGGAAGGAAACTAAGTAGTACTACTACTTAGTTTCCTTCCTATTATTATTAATACACACACTAACAATGGCTAACAGAGCTGGTGTCAGCCGATTTTACCTGATTTCCAACCCGACATTTCTCTCAGTAAATGTGAGAATATTACATCAAGACTTATACTGCAATAAAGTTTGTTATCTTTCAGAATGTGGTGTTTTGTTGTTCATTGAATTTACGTGCGCCAGGCGCTGGGAGACAAATGGTGTTGGCTGGGAGACAAATGGTGTTGGCTGGGAGACAAATGGTGTTGGCTGGGAGACAAATGGTGTTGGCTGGGAGACAAATGGTGTTGGCTGGGAGACAAATGGTGTTGGCTGGGAGACAAATGGTGTTGGCTGGGAGACAAATGGTGTTGGCTGGGAGACAAATGGTGTTGGCTGGTTTTTGCAAGTGTGAATCGCGTCCGTGAAGCCGTTTGTGCGGTACGCTGAGAATGGCTTCTAAAAATACTTTTCGCGCATTTCAGTGTCTGTGTGTATAATTATAGAAACAATGTCATCGGAAAGCCCGGATTCCGACGATTTCATTGGTGGGTTTTATGTGGGGATCGCCAAAGGATTCCTTTTCTAATTATGGGATAGAAGTAGATGGAGTTTTTTCTGGCTCTGTTGTAGATGAACTAGCGATAAAAATCACTCAGAATTATAGCAAATGAAAGGTGAGCATTAGTATTTTGTGGCGTTCACTGTTTTTAAGTATAAATACTGTGACGCGTATCTACGTGAAAGTTGGAGGCCGAAACGTCTCTCGACCGGATCGGGCGTAGCCAATATGACGGCAGCCGGCTCTGCTGTCGTCGGTCACTCGGGAACTTCGACGACGAAGGATTGTAACTGTGGCATTTTCTTTATTTAGTGTTTGATCGAATTGTCTTTTTGTATTTAATTTTCGTATGTCTCGCAAATCTAACGATCTAACCGTCCGCTGTGCGTCGTCCACGGCGTTCCGCCATGCGTCGTCCACGGTGTTCCGCTATACCGCCGTGCGTCGTGCACGGCGGTCTGCCCTGCGCGATTCGCTGTGCGTCATGCGCCGTTAGCTGCCATATCTCAGAAACCGTTCAGCAGCTATTTCTCTAATTTTGCATAGACGTATCTTAGGGTAATTTAACTATATTCAGATGTTTTGCAATACATGTTGCAGCTATTAATTCCAAATTCAATCAGTATTATGTCATTGATTGTTACTGTTTAAGTGTTTTTAAGTCAAAACGCATGCTATGTATATGTACCTTGTGAACAAATAAAGTTTTATCATAGCCTATGTCAGACATAGCTCATCTCTTTGTTATTTCCACTCTGGACGAGGGTGGTAGGTGCAAAATGAGAACAGAAAATGTGTGCACATTTTCTTAAACAAGACATTTTCTGCAATCTTGCTACATGCAAGATTGCAGCTCACCAACTCTCCTGCAAGGTTTCTACAACCACTAGAAATCGGCCTAAATAGCAGAGTATCGGGATAAAATTCAACAGTATTTTGATCAAACTGTCATCCTTTTTGCATGTCAAAATGGAATCTGTGTTATCCTGATCATTTGGATACTTTACATATTTCTGTATGATGAAAAATGAATGAGATATGGCCGTTTTCAGGTGGGATGTGCTGCGCTGTAAAATTTGATCGTTCGACGCCTGTCAAAATTGAAGATTTTAGTATTTTCAGGGTTCTGTATCTGATTAAGTATAGTCCTGTGCAAGCTAAAAAAAACTATGCACAAACTAGGTACTGATGGTAATCATTACTGCAAATTATGGTGTTCTAAGTCTTCATTTTACAAATCTATGGGCGTGTAAACATGGCGAATCGTTAAATATGTCATAAAATACCGTTTTGAGGCATTTTCAACCCTTATTTTCTCAGAAACTATTAAAGATATTGCAATAACATTTTGCAAGAGAACTCAGGTTAATGTGTTCTATTAAATGGTTTAATTACTTTTTAGATATTTTGAAGTTGAAATGTTGGTTGGTTCTACCTACTAGTAGTAGTAATACTAATATAAATAGATTACATTGTGATGTAATTGACCCCAGCCCTGTTACAGTCTAGACACTAGACACCACCAAAGAATGAAAAGATAGCTAGCTACTAGCGGGTTAAGGTTGAGCTTACAAAATTAGTAACAGGAAACATGCACTAACTGTTGTGAATACTCCAGACCAGTCACAATGTTTTGGCAATGTCAGTAGATGATTCAAGGATTACATTACAAAGACATGACTATGAAACTATGAGTATATTTCATGGGTCGTATTTTACATGAAATGTCTAATTGCATCTCTTAAAAGAATTCACCCTATTAAAATGATACCTTTGTTCTGGTAGTCCTATTGTTTAAAACATTGCAAAGCACTCCTAAAGCACTCATGTCATTCATCATTTCATGGAAAGTGTCAATTTCCAAAGATTGTATGCATTATCAAATAACCATAATATAAATTAACCTGGAAAAAAAAAATCTGCACTTGACTAGTATATATAATATTTTACATCAAAGGCAAATGTCAGTATTGTCTGTGGGCTTTATAATAATAAGCAAAATAACAATGCATGAATACATAATGTAAATGCAATCTAAACAGTGTCATTACATAAACCTCATTAAAATATAATATATCTGCAAAGGTGGGAGAACCAACCAAAACCTCCTTAAAATAAAATATATCAGCAAAGGCAGGAGACCCACACACATAGGATTACCATTCACAGACAAAGGCAGGAGACCCACACACATAGGATTACCATTCACAGACAAAGGCAGGAGACCCACCACACATAGGATTACCATTCACAGACAAAGGCAGGAGACCCACCACACATAGGATTACCATTCACAGACAAAGGCAGGAGACCCACCACACATAGGATTACCATTCACAGACAAAGGCAGGAGACCCACACACATAGGATTACCATTCACAGACAAAGGCAGGAGACCCACCACACATAGGATTACCATTCACAGACAAAGGCAGGAGACCCACACACATAGGATTACCATTCACAGACAAAGGCAGGAGACCCACACACATAGGATTACCATTCACAGACAAAGGCAGGAGACCCACCACACATAGGATTACCATTCACAGACAAAGGCAGGAGACCCACCACACATAGGATTACCATTCACAGACAAAGGCAGGAGACCCACACACATAGGATTACCATTCACAGACAAAGGCAGGAGACCCACCACACATAGGATTACCATTCACAGACAAAGGCAGGAGACCCACCACACATAGGATTACCATTCACAGACAAAGGCAGGAGACCCACACACATAGGATTACCATTCACAGACAAAGGCAGGAGACCCACCACACATAGGATTACCATTCACAGACAAAGGCAGGAGACCCACCACACATAGGATTACCATTCACAGACATGTACAAACAGAAAGTCTGGAGACCCACCACACATAGGATTACCATTCACAGACATGTACAAACAGAAAGTCTGGAGACCCACCACACATAGGATTACCATTCACAGACATGTACAAACAGAAAGTCTGGAGAACTCGATCCCCCAGAAAAATGTGATACATAAAAAATGAAGTAATACGTCTATATGTGACCCCGGCTGACCAAATGAGTGATAAGTCGGAAAAATTGTAAAATTGTTTTCTTACATCCTTGTAAAGTTTTGGTAGGGTGCTTTACACGGTTTCAAAAAATATGACTGCTACAAAAATTGGCGAAGTTATGGAGCATTGAACATGGTAGGTGTCAAAAAGTGAAAATGAAGAAAACGGCTGTTGAAGTTTTACATTATATATGCAAATGGATTGCATGGAAATATTACATGCACAACATTCAAATGTGGCACACAGTATGTAATATGTATGTTATGTTGCAATGATACACTGGAAGTACAAATGTGCTGCTACAAAGACTTATCAAGTTATGCCAGATTATGTCTTTATGTGTAAAACTAAGAGGATAGATTTTTTGAGAGCAAAAGGTAGACTCACTGTTTGACACAGTTTAAAATCTACAGGCAACTGTCCAGTTTAACAGGGGTCTAGTGGCTTAATGCTGTCTGTTGACACAAGCTACTGCCAGTGACCAATTACAGATTAGTCACAGTTTCCATCAAACAATAGCAGGCAGAGAATCTTAGCTCCACAGCTGGGTGTAATACACAACCAGAGCCACCACTGATTCATGGTCAAGTAGATTAGCTCAATGCACCAACTAAAACAATACACAACACTGTGAGTGACAGTGTCCAGAGTGAGGCCTAAGCAGTGTCATCATTGCTGAATAGATCAATTAAACCTGCCAAGTGGGTGACATTCTGCACAAGTTCAGAACACCAGACTGACCACATACCTAAGCAAAGCGAATGTAATAGGTGAAGAACAGGCAGTGTTCAGATAGGGGTATTGGTTGAATTGTATTTGTCTCGAGGCAAAAGGCTTTATTGTGCCTTCATCGATTATAAGAAAGCATTTGATTTAGTAGACCGGTCCTCACTGTGGTCTAAGATAATTTCATGCGGTATTAATGGTAATGTGTTGAAAGTTGTATACAACATGTACAAAAATGCTAAATCATGTATAAATCAGCGCCAGGCTGTGTCAGCCTTCTTCTCATGTGATGTAGAGGTATGGCAAGGAGAAAACTTGTGTCCTTTGTTATTTGCTATTTACCTGAATGATTTTGAACACTGTTAGTCCCAATTATAACAGACTTGACATGGCAGCTGGTGAAATTTACAACAACCTTAGGGATGATGATGTAGAAAATGTATGTTCTACTATATGCTGATGACACTAGAATGATTCAATCAAATACAGATTTCTTGGTTGTGTATAGCGGAACTATGTCAACTCTTCTAATGGTTGACATTTGGTTGTTTCAGGTGTCAACTATATTGTGAATCTGTAATTATTAGTCTATATTGATACAATTGATTTATACAGTACCATGTCTACACAAAGCATGGCAAGCGTAAACAGAACAGTAGAATGCATTTGATTTGTTTATGTTTGTCACCTACAGGTGACAGAATATAAATTTTCTATGTTTGTCACCTACATGTTTCTACAGACAATACATCTTTAATCAATAGACACCACAGTCACACCATTTTATAATAATTAAATGAACACCAAAATAAACACAACTTGCAGTTATAGAAAAATCAATAGTTTTGAAGATACAGTTTAAAAGTTTTAGGCAACTGTTCAGTCTAACAGGGGTCAAGTGTGTCTACTCTGCCTGGGCCCTGTGATCAATTAAAAATTAGTCAATGGAACAATAGAACTAGGCTGCAGAGTTTAGTCATGCTGCTGGCTTTCTGGCACAATAAACAAAATCTACTATTGGGAGTGGTCTCAAGGGCCCTTCTCAAAACCACATCACTAGATAATGTAAAACTTGCAATTTGAGGGCCCATTAAGTGCCCTTAGAATGATTCAATCAAATACAGATTTTGTTGTATATAGTGGCAGCACCCTAAGATACATCTATGCAAAATTACAAAAAAAAGTTGCTGAACAGTTTTTGAAAAAATAGGCAAAATGTTACATTTTTACCAGTTTTGGGGTCCTTGGAGGCCCTAGGGAGCACTTAGATTTCTCGTGCATAGTCTATGATATGTCTATGCAAAATTAGAGAAAAAGTTGCTGAACGGTTTCTGAGATACGGCAGCGAACGGCGGATGGCAGACGCAGAGTGATGGCAATAGTCCCTTGGACCTTCGGCCAAAGTACTAAAAGTGGACTAACCACTCAAACATTCGTGAAAAACTAGTAATGAAAAAGTCGGTAATACAACATATTGCATACGACATATAAAGTGTTAAATACAATAGTAAAACCACTAACTTTTAATTTTTAGTATTAAAATATATTTCCATTAGCCTAGATACTTAACATAGGAAATAATGAATTGACTCGTCAATGTTATTTCTAGCCTCGATCACACAATACCACCCGGCAGACCGGGTGTACCAAAACGCAAAAACCCTCTTCAATCATGCATCTGATACGGCCTTGTTTCCAATTTTCGTGATTATCTAATGCAGAGTGAGGTATCAGACACGGGGAAGGTAGGGCGGGTTCTACAAGTTCAGATGGTAAGTATCTAGGCAAAAAGAATTTTATATTAATACTAAAGAATAACATTCCATTACACCAGATAATTACCACCGGAAACAATGAATGAATCGAGAGTTAGGATGGTGGGAAGATAACTCACATACATCACAGTAACTCCCGCAGTCACAAGTAGTGACAGGCGAGATATCTGGCCACTCAGGAGAGTCATGTTCTTTAAATAGTATGACATCAAGGTGCTCGATGACTTCCAAGTTCCTGCAGCTAGAATCTGCTCGAAGGAAGCTTGTTAAAAGAAGGCCAAGGAAGTCACCACAGCGCAAACTGAGTGCACTTTAGGAGTAGATTGCAATCTGGGACCCTCCAGATTATAACAAAATGAAATTAAAATTCTTATCCATCCAGATAAAGTAACTGGGGACATATCCCCTTTATGGTTCGGTTGAAATGATATAAAAAATAATCTCTTATCATTTCAAGTTTCCTTGGTTCTGTGGAGGTAAATTGTCACTGCCCTAACATGGCACAGGAGAAGATCTTCCTGCATGTCCCCTCCTGATACGTTAGTGAGAACAGGAATAGAAACGGACAGTAACGTCTCTGCACGTTCTCTGCTAACTGGGTTTTTGCCAGAAAGGAAGAGCTAACTGAAAAAGTTATACAAGACCAGTCTGGCTTCCAAGCAAAGTAAGGAAACAAGAGGCGTGTATCTCACTCCTTCTATTGCCAGAAGCAAGTGCGACTAAAAAGGCAGTTTTTCAGGTCAAAGCTTCAAAGAAGCAGACTCTAAGGGTTCAAAAAGGGGTTGTGACAGTTGCTTGAGAACCAAGAAGAGGTCCCAGTCCTGCACGGGATGGCGAACTTTGGCCTGGTCAACTCCAAGATTTCTAACCAGAGCCGTGAGAGTGTCACAACGGCCCACCTCCGCACCAGCAGTGGCACGTGCTATAGCCATTCTGTATCCCTCAATAGTAAAAATAAATAGTTTTTTCTCATTAAAGAGGAAAAGAATGAAGTCGTCCACTAAAGTGGAAGAGGCAGAGAATGGATTAGCTTTCCTCTTACTACACCAATTAACAAAACTCTGCCACTTAGATTCATAAATGGCGAGAGTAGAAGCCTGTTGCGTCAAGGTTGCGATGCACGATCAGCAACTTGTTTTAAAAAACCTTTGTTCTAAGGGCTTCACTGATAATAATAGTGCGTGAAGGCGCAAGGAGGAGGGGTCTCTGAGGTAGAAATTGCCCTGATACAGCAGACCTGGCAGAGATGGCAGGGACCGTGGTAGACCTGGGAGAGATGGCAGGGACCGTGGTAGATCTACCAACATAGCTTGTAGGTCTGCTTCCGGCCAAAGAGAGGCGAACATTATGATCCGACATTGGACGTGTCGAATACACTGCAAAACTGCTGGAATCAGTGCATGAGGAGGATAAACGTATCCCCACATCTGTATCCTACTCAGCGACAACCGCCCACTGCTACTGGAATCAGTGCACGAGGAGGATAAACGTATCCCCACATCTGTATCCTACTCAGTGACAACCGCCCACCACTACTGGAATCAGTGCATGAGGAGGATAAACGTATCCCCACATCTGTATCCTACTCAGCGACAACCGCCCACTGCTACTGGAATCAGTGCACGAGGAGGATAAACGTATCCCCACATCTGTATCCTACTCAGTGACAACCGCCCACCGCTACTGGAATCAGTGCACGAGGAGGATAAACGTATCCCCACATCTGTATCCTACTCAGTGACAACCGCCCACCGCTACTGGAATCAGTGCATGAGGAGGATAAACGTATCCCCACATCTGTATCCTACTCAGCGACAACCGCCCACTGCTACTGGAATCAGTGCACGAGGAGGATAAACGTATCCCCACATCTGTATCCTACTCAGTGACAACCGCCCACCGCT
Source organism: Escarpia spicata (assembly GCA_963995525.1). NCBI lineage: Eukaryota > Metazoa > Annelida > Polychaeta > Sabellida > Siboglinidae > Escarpia > Escarpia spicata. The sequence continues at coordinate 237,616 of CAXEFP010001187.1, forward strand.
ACTGGAATCAGTGCACGAGGAGGATAAACGTATCCCCACATCTGTATCCTACTCAGTGACAACCGCCCACCGCTACTGGAATCAGTGCATGAGGAGGATAAACGTATCCCCACATCTGTATCCTACTCAGCGACAACCGCCCACCGCTACTGGAATCAGTGCATGAGGAGGATAAACGTATCCCCACATCTGTATCCTACTCAGTGACAACCGTCCACTGCTACTGGAATCAGTGCATGAGGAGGATAAACGTATCCCCACATCTGTATCCTACTTAGTGACAACCCGCCCACCGCTACTGGAATCAGTGCATGAGGAGGATAAACTTATCCCCACATCTGTATCTTACTCAGTGTCAACCGTCCACTGCTACTGGAATCAGTGCATGAGGAGGATAAACGTATCCCCACATCTGTATCCTACTCAGCGACAACCGCCCACTGCTACTGGAATCAGTGCATGAGGATGATAAACGTATCCCCACATCTGTATCCTACTCAGCGACAACCTGTCCACTGCTACTGAAATCAGTGCATGAGGAGGATAAAAGTATCCCCACATCTGTATCCTACTATCCTACTCAGCGACAACCGTCCACCGCTACTGGAATCAGTGCATGAGGAGGATAAAAGTATCCCCACATCTGTATCCTACTATCCTACTTAGCGACAACCGCCCACCGCTACTGGAATCAGTGCATGAGGAGGATAAACGTATCCCCACATCTGTATCCTACTATCCTACTCAGCGACAACCGTCCAACGCTACTGCAATCAGTGCATGAGGAGGATAAACGTATCCCCACATCTGTATCCTACTATCCTACTCAGCGACAACCCGCCCACCGCTACTGGAATCAGTGCATGAGGAGGATAAACGTATCCCCACATCTGTATCCTACTCAGCGACAACCTTCCACCGCTACTGGAATCAGTGCATGAGGAGGATAAACGTATCCCCACATCTGTATCCTACTCAGTGACAACCGCCCACCGCTACTGGAATCAGTGCATGAGGAGGATAAACGTATCCCCACATCTGTATCCTACTCAGCGACAACCGCCCACTGCTACTGGAATCAGTGCACGAGGAGGATAAACGTATCCCCACATCTGTATCCTACTCAGTGACAACCGCCCACCGCTACTGGAATCAGTGCACGAGGAGGATAAACGTATCCCCACATCTGTATCCTACTCAGTGACAACCGCCCACCGCTACTGGAATCAGTGCATGAGGAGGATAAACGTATCCCCACATCTGTATCCTACTCAGCGACAACCGCCCACTGCTACTGGAATCAGTGCACGAGGAGGATAAACGTATCCCCACATCTGTATCCTACTCAGTGACAACCGCCCACCGCTACTGGAATCAGTGCACGAGGAGGATAAACATATCCCCACATCTGTATCCTACTCAGTGACAACCGCCCACCGCTACTGGAATCAGTGCATGAGGAGGATAAACGTATCCCCACATCTGTATCCTACTCAGCGACAACCGCCCACCGCTACTGGAATCAGTGCATGAGGAGGATAAACGTATCCCCACATCTGTATCCTACTCAGTGACAACCGTCCACTGCTACTGGAATCAGTGCATGAGGAGGATAAACGTATCCCCACATCTGTATCCTACTTAGTGACAACCCGCCCACCGCTACTGGAATCAGTGCATGAGGAGGATAAACTTATCCCCACATCTGTATCTTACTCAGTGTCAACCGTCCACTGCTACTGGAATCAGTGCATGAGGAGGATAAACGTATCCCCACATCTGTATCCTACTCAGCGACAACCGCCCACTGCTACTGGAATCAGTGCATGAGGATGATAAACGTATCCCCACATCTGTATCCTACTCAGCGACAACCTGTCCACTGCTACTGAAATCAGTGCATGAGGAGGATAAAAGTATCCCCACATCTGTATCCTACTATCCTACTCAGCGACAACCGTCCACCGCTACTGGAATCAGTGCATGAGGAGGATAAAAGTATCCCCACATCTGTATCCTACTATCCTACTTAGCGACAACCGCCCACCGCTACTGGAATCAGTGCATGAGGAGGATAAACGTATCCCCACATCTGTATCCTACTATCCTACTCAGCGACAACCGTCCAACGCTACTGCAATCAGTGCATGAGGAGGATAAACGTATCCCCACATCTGTATCCTACTATCCTACTCAGCGACAACCCGCCCACCGCTACTGGAATCAGTGCATGAGGAGGATAAACGTATCCCCACATCTGTATCCTACTCAGCGACAACCTTCCACCGCTACTGGAATCAGTGCATGAGGAGGATAAACGTATCCCCACATCTGTATCCTACTCAGTGACAACCGTCCACTGCTACTGGAATCAGTGCATGAGGAGGATAAACGTATCCCCACATCTGTATCCTACTCAGCGACAACCGCCCACTGCTACTGGAATCAGTGCATGAGGACGATAAACGTATCCCCACATCTGTATCCTACTCAGCGACAACCGCGCACCGCTACTGGAATCAGTGCATGAGGAGGATAAACGTATCCCCACATCTGTATCCTACTCAGCGACAACCGCCCACTGCTACTGGAATCAGTGCACGAGGAGGATAAATGTATCCCCACATCTGTATCCTACTCAGTGACAACCGCCCACCGCTACTGGAATCAGTGCACGAGGAGGATAAACGTATCCCCACATCTGTATCCTACTCAGTGACAACCGCCCACCGCTACTGGAATCAGTGCATGAGGAGGATAAACGTATCCCCACATCTGTATCCTACTCAGCGACAACCGCCCACTGCTATTGGAATCAGTGCACGAGGAGGATAAACGTATCCCCACATCTGTATCCTACTCAGTGACAACCGCCCACCGCTACTGGAATCAGTGCACGAGGAGGATAAACGTATCCCCACATCTGTATCCTACTCAGTGACAACCGCCCACCGCTACTGGAATCAGTGCATGAGGAGGATAAACGTATCCCCACATCTGTATCCTACTCAGCGACAACCGCCCACCGCTACTGGAATCAGTGCATGAGGAGGATAAACGTATCCCCACATCTGTATCCTACTCAGTGACAACCGTCCACTGCTACTGGAATCAGTGCATGAGGAGGATAAACGTATCCCCACATCTGTATCCTACTTAGTGACAACCCGCCCACCGCTACTGGAATCAGTGCATGAGGAGGATAAACTTATCCCCACATCTGTATCTTACTCAGTGACAACCGTCCACTGCTACTGGAATCAGTGCATCAGGAGGATAAACGAATCCCCACATCTGTATCCTACTCAGCGACAACCGCCCACTGCTACTGGAATCAGTGCATGAGGAGGATAAACGTATCCCCACATCTGTATCCTACTCAGAGACAACCGCCCACCGCTACTGCAATCAGTGCATGAGGAGGATAAACGTATCCCCACATCTGTATCCTACTCAGCGACAACCCACCCACCGCTACTGGAATCAGTGCATGAGGAGGATAAACGTATCCCTACATCTGTATCCTACTCAGCGACAACCGTCCACCGCTACTGGAATCAGTGCATGAGCAGGATAAACGTATCCCCACATCTGTATCCTACTCAGTGACAATCATCCACCGCTACTGGAATCAGTGCATGAGGAGGATAAACGTATCCCCACATCTGTATCCTACTCAGAGACAACCGCCCACCGCTACTGGAATCAGTGCATGAGGATGATAAACGTATCCCCACATCTGTATCCTATTCAGCGACAACCTGTCCACTGCTACTGAAATCAGTGCATGAGGAGGATAAAAGTATCCCCACATCTGTATCCTACTATCCTACTCAGCGACAACCGTCCACCGCTACTGGAATCAGTGCATGAGGAGGATAAAAGTATCCCCACATCTGTATCCTACTATCCTACTCAGCGACAACCGCCCACCGCTACTGGAATCAGTGCATGAGGAGGATAGACGTATCCCCACATCTGTATCCTACTATCCTACTCAGCGACAACCGTCCACCGCTACTGGAATCAGTGCATGAGGAGGATAAACGTATCCCCACATCTGTATCCTACTATCCTACTCAGCGACAACCCGCCCACCGCTACTGGAATCAGTGCATGAGGAGGATAAACGTATCCCCACATCTGTATCCTACTCAGCGACAACCTTCCACCGCTACTGGAATCAGTGCATGAGGAGGATAAACGTATCCCCACATCTGTATCCTACTCAGTGACAACCGTCCACTGCTACTGGAATCATCAGTGCATAAGGAGGATAAACGTATCCCCACATCTGTATCCTACTCAGCGACAACCTTCCACCGCTACTGGAATCAGTGCATGAGGAGGATAAACGTATCCCCACATCTGTATCCTACTCAGTGACAACCGTCCACTGCTACTGGAATCATCAGTGCATAAGGAGGATAAACGTATCCCCACATCTGTATCCTACTCAGTGACAACCGTCCACTGCTACTGGAATCAGTGCATGAGGAGGATAAACGTATCCCCACATCTGTATCCTACTCAGAGACAACCGCCCACCGCTACTGGAATCAGTGCAAGAGGAGGATAAACGTATCCCCACATCTGTATCCTACTCAGTGACAACCGCCTACCGTTACTGGAATCAGTGCATGAGGAGGATAAACGTATCCCCACATCTGTATCCTACTCAGTGACAACCGCCCACCGCTACTGCAATCAGTGCATAAGGAGGATAAACGTATCCCCACATCTGTATCCTACTCAGCGACAACCGCCCACTGCTACTGGAATCAGTGCATGAGGATGATAAACGTATCCCCACATCTGTATCCTACTCAGCGACAACCTGTCCACTGCTACTGAAATCAGTGCATCAGGAGGATAAAAGTATCCCCACATCTGTATCCTACTATCCTACTCAGCGACAACCGTCCACCGCTACTGGAATCAGTGCATGAGGAGGATAAAAGTATCCCCACATCTGTATCCTACTATCCTACTTAGCGACAACCGCCCACCGCTACTGGAATCAGTGCATGAGGAGGATAAACGTATCCCCACATCTGTATCCTACTATCCTACTCAGCGACAACCGTCCACCGCTACTGCAATCAGTGCATGAGGAGGATAAACGTATCCCCACATCTGTATCCTACTATCCTACTCAGCGACAACCCGCCCACCGCTGCTGGAATCAGTGCATGAGGAGGATAAACGTATCCCCACATCTGTATCCTACTCAGCGACAACCTTCCACCGCTACTGGAATCAGTGCATGAGGAGGATAAACGTATCCCCACATCTGTATCCTACTCAGTGACAACCGTCCACTGCTACTGGAATCATCAGTGCATGAGGAGGATAAACGTATCCCCACATCTGTATCCTACTCAGCGACAACCGCCCACTGCTACTGGAATCAGTGCATGAGGAGGATAAACGTATCCCCACATCTGTATCCTACTCAGTGACAACCGTCCACTGCTACTGGAATCAGTGCATGAGGAGGATAAACGTATCCCCACATCTGTATCCTACTCAGCGACAACCGCCCACTGCTACTGGAATCAGTGCATGAGGACGATAAACGTATCCCCACATCTGTATCCTACTCAGCGACAACCGCGCACCGCTACTGGAATCAGTGAATGAGGAGGATAAACGTATCCCCACATCTGTATCCTACTCAGCGACAACCGCCCACCGCTACTGGAATCAGTGCATGAGGAGGATAAACGTATCCCCACATCTGTATCCTACTCAGTGACAACCGCCCACCGCTACTGGAATCAGTGCATGAGGAGGATAAACGTATTCCCACATCTGTATCCTATTCAGTGACAACCGCCCAATGCTACTGGAATCAGTGCATGAGGAGGATAAACGTATCCCCACATCTGTATCCTACTCAGCGACAACCGCCCACTGCTACTGGAATCAGTGCATGAGGAGGATAAACGTATCCCCACATCTGTATCCTACTCAGAGGCAACTGCCCACTGCTACTGGAATCAGTTCATGAGGAGGATAAACGTATCCCCACATCTGTATCCTACTCAGCGACAACTGCCCACTGCTACTGGAATCAGTGCATGAGGAGGATAAACGTATCCCCACATCTGTATCCTACTCAGCGACAACTGCCCACTGCTACTGGAATCAGTGCATGAGGAGGATAAAGGTATCCCCACGTCTGTATCATACTCAGCGACAACCGCCCACTGCTACTGGAATGAGTGCATGAGGAGGATAAACGTATCCCCACATCTGTATCCTACTCAGCGACAACCGCCCACTGCTACTGGAATCAGTGCATGAGGAGGATAAAAGTATCCCCACATCTGTATCCTACTCAGCGACAACCGCCCACCGCTAATGGAATCAGTGCATGAGGAGGATAAACGTATCCCCACATCTGTCTCCTACTCAGCGACAACCGCCCACCGCTACTGGAATCAGTGCATGAGGAGGATAAACGTATCCCCACATCTGTATCCTACTCAGCGACAACCGCCCACTGCTACTGGAATCAGTGCATGAGGAGTATAAACGTATCCCCACATCTGTATCCTACTCAGCGACAACCGCTCACTGCTACTGGAATCAGTGCATGAGGAGGATAAACGTATCCCCACATCTGTATCCTACTCAGCGACAACCGCCCTCTGCTACTGGAATCAGTGCATGAGGAGGATAAACGTATCCCCACATCTGTATCCTACTCAGCGACAACCGCCCACTTTCTACTGGAATCAGTGCATGAGGAGGATAAACGTATCCCCACATATGTATCCTACTCAGCGACAACCGCCCACCGCTACTGGAATCAGTGCATGAGGAGGATAAACGTATCCCCACATCTGTATCCTACTCAGTTGCAACCCGCCCACCGCTACTGGAATCAGTGCATGAGGAGGATAAACGTATCCCCACATCTGTATCCTACTCAGTGACAACCGTCCACTGCTACTGGAATCAGTGCATGAGGAGGATAAACGTATCCCCACATCTGTATCCTACTCAGCGACAACCGCCCACCGCTACTGGAATCAGTGCATGAGGAGTATAAACGTATCCCCACATCTGTATCCTCCTCAGATACAACCGCCCACCGCTACTGGAATCAGTGCAAGAGGAGGATAAACGTATCCCCACATCTGTATCCTACTCAGTGACAACCGTCCACCGCTACTGGAATCAGTGCATGAGGAGGATAAACGTATCCCCACATCTGTATCCTACTCAGCGACAACCGCCCACCGCTACTGGAATCAGTGCATGAGGAGGATAAACGTATCCCCACATCTGTATCCTACTCAGCGACAACCGCCCACCGCTACTGGAATCAGTGCATGAGGAGGATAAACGTATCCCCACATCTGTATCCTACTCAGCGACAACCGCCCACCGCTACTGGAATCATTGCATGAGGAGGATAAACGTATCCCCACATCTGTATCCTACTCAGCGACAACCGCCCACCGCTACTGGAATCAGTGCATGAGGAGGATAAACGTATCCCCACATCTGTATCCTACTCAGCGACAACCCGCCCACCACTACTGGAATCAGTGCATGAGGAGGCTAAACGTATCCCCACATCTGTATCCTACTCAGTGACAACCGTCCACTGCTACTGGAATCAGTGCATGAGGAGGATAAACGTATCCCCACATCTGTATCCTACTCAGCGACAACCCGCCCACCACTACTGGAATCAGTGCATGAGGAGGATAAACGTATCCCCACATCTGTATCCTACTCAGCGACAACCCGTCCACCGCTACTGCAGGTCCATTGTTATTAGAGAGACAAAGAGAGGAAGATGAGTGTTCTGTTTGGTTGCAAACAGAGTTATGGCTCGAAACACTGAAGCATTCAGATACCATTGACCTATCCTCGACAGAGAATCTGCCAGAACATGTCAGAATTCGAGCAACTAGCCTTGTCAGAGAAATGGATCATGTCCCCCCCCTTCCCCCACTTGTTGATGTATGGAAAAGGCAGTGAATATGTCGAGCTCTACCAAAACAGTGCAACGGTGTAACATGGGAAGTCAAAACAGAAGGGCAAGGTGGACGGCTTTCAACTCTAGAAAGTTGATGTGCCCTCCGAGAAATTTGACCTGAAGTTGTCTCCCAAACAACATGAGTGCCCCAACCCAGCTTTGATGCATCTGTCAAAATATGAATGTCGGGATTCCATGGTGTAATCCATGAACCCCTGAATACATTTGCTTCATCCACCAGGTCAGTTCCTTGAGTACAGGTTGGAGAAGACGTACGAATCGATTATTTGTGCACTGACTGAAATCCCACTGGGTACAAAGTGCGAAATGAATTTCGCGTGAATGTGGTCGACCGAGACATACCACTTTCTCGGAGGACGCCAACAAACCTAGCAGGACGTGCCATAGACGGGCTAGAGCTCCCTGTTGACTGATAATGCGATTGGAAAGCTCCACTATCTTAAGATATCTGTCTCTTGGTGGAGTGCAAAGGTACTTGACCAGATCGAACTGGTAGTCTAGAAAAAGAAACTTCTGAACTGGTATTAGGGAAGATTTCTACAGATTTATGAGCAGACCCAGACTGCGACATAATGAGAGAACAGTCTGGGTGTGCAGATTGCATAAAACCTGAGACAGCGCTTGAATTAACCAGTCGTCGATATACTGATATAATTGAATCCCCTGTATGTGTACAATCTTCTTTACTTACTGTACAATTTTCGTGAACAGCCACGAAGCTATCGCAATCTTGATTGAAAGGCAGAGTCCGGTGACTGGATATATGAAAATAAGCATTTTTCGGATCGAGAGAAATCATCCAAGTATTTTTGTGCAGACAACTGCAAATCCATTCTGCTAGTTAGGAATAAAATGCCACCCACTTTTAGATTGGAGAGAGTATGATTGTAAATTGGACAAGAATTTAGTTTTACACCATACTCGGGTGCACTTATTATTACGCTGGGCGTGCCCCCCCCCCCCCCAAAGCTGCCAGACTGCAATCATGTGCAGATGAGACCGTTAAACATTGCCTGGATAGGCACCGTAAGTCGCGAGGTATTTTGATGGTACAACCAATGTAGATTACCTTTCTGCTTAAGAACGCCTTGGAAACCAGGCTCTGTCGTAGGGGGAATTGCAGTGACCTTAATGGGGGTCAGGATCTCCTTCCCATGCAGAAAACTAATAAAGGGCTTAATGAAAGGTTTTCTTCGCACCATTAGGATCGGCCATTCCCCTACTGAAAGCAGTTCTCGTAGCCGTAGACATTGGGAGGGATGTACAAGGTTGACTCTTCGTGAAAGTCAGTCTCTAACAATGAAAGTGATAACGGCAAACAGGACTACCTCTGTATAGAACAGGAGTAGGAATATGATCCTGTAGCAAGTGGCGAATCATGTCTAAATGATCCGCAACAGTGGGAAGAATATAGAATAGGAGTAGGAATATGATCCTGTAGCAAGTGGCGAATCATGTCTAAATGATCCGCAACAGTGGGAAGAATATAGAACAGGAGTAGGAATATGATCCTGTAGCAAGTGGCGAATCATGTCTAAATGATCCGCAACAGTGGGAAGAATATAGAACAGGAGTAGGAATATGATCCTGTAGCAAGTGGCGAATCATGTCTAAATGATCCGCAACAGTGGGAAGAATATAGAATAGGAGTAGGAATATGATCCTGTAGCAAGTGGCGAATCATGTCTAAATGATCAGCAACAGTGGGAAGAATATAGAATAGGAGTAGGAATATGATCCTGTAGCAAGTGGCGAATCATGTCTAAATGATCCGCAACAGTGGGAAGAATATAGAACAGGAGTAGGAATATGATCCTGTAGCAAATGGCGAATCATGTCTAAATGATCCGCAACAGTAAGAAGAATTCCCTACTATGCAAAGATTCAGAATCTGGAAGAGATTCTTCATTGATCACTACCACATGATGCGACATTTCAACTGGATAAGGAGTTGATGACTGGTCTGTCTGTGAAGACAACTTTGAGTGAGACGATTTCGAGTGAGAAGAATTTGAATGAGTGGATCTGGGATGTGAACTCAAGCGAGCACTCCCAGAACTCAAACAAGAGTCAGTACCAGTGCGTCCACCAGTGTCAGCTAACTGGCTAATGGAGCCCTGGTCATATCTGTCTGGTGACCGACTAGTGGTGACCAACGTATGACCCACTAAGCAGGATCGTAATCCATGCTCAGATCCCCCAGTGTTCTCTGTCTCTTTACTCACAAAAGAGACGGAACAAGGATTGGTGTTGTTGGGATGGCCATAGGCAGGAACACTTCCTGGATTAATAGACTGTGCACACAGTTGTTGCTCCAGACTACAATCAACAGGATGAGAAGGGGCTGGGAGTGGACTTGCTTCCCTATACCCTCTGTTGGTCCTCCACCTTCTTCTCTAAAGAGTTGAGGTGGTCAGCCATCTCGATCATGTGACGAAGGATGGTGTGTAAGGTTGATGACTCCAATGCTGAAAGTAGAGGAGGAGGCAGAGGAAGTGAACCAAAAGTTAAATGAAAATTTGTCTCGGTCTGAACAAGTCAAGGTGACATGGACAAACTAGATACCAAACTACGTCTACTCCGTTCTGGACTATAAATAGCTGACACTAAAATGCGTCCATATGCACTAAGAATGTACTGGAAATCTTACAAATAAAAAGCAACATTTTAAACACTCCGCAGAACCAAGGTATTATTACTACCACAAGTGAAAAAACAGGGTTTTTTCATTTTGGTAAACCTAGTTAGCCAGGTGGTATCATGTGATTGAGGCTAGAAATTATATTGACGAGTCAATTAATTGTTTCCAATGGTAATTATCTGGCGTAATGGAATGGCCCGGCAGCTTCAACAGAGGCGCCAGGCCAGCAGGATCTGAGTGGAATGGCACAGATTCTCTTTTATTGTGACAATGAGGGACTGTCCACATTATTAACAAGGGTAGGTCATAAATATAATGCATTATTAAGAGATTAATGAGACGTCTGACACGGTGTGCCGTATCAGGTCATTTTATCACTACCCGGTATTGCAAAACACATCCCTCGTGTTAATAATGATATTGCTGATGCATTGTCTCGGTTCTACATCGACAGATTCCGGCAACTACTAGTACCCGAGGCAGCACTCAACCCCTGCAGTGTCCACGCCTTCAGACGTAATGTTGTACTAGGTAATGTAGCCAGTCAGTTGTGGGACATGTCACTGAATAAGTCAACCCCTGCCAGTGTCCACGCCTTCAGACGTAATGTGGTACTAGGTAATGTAGCCAGTCAGTTGTGGGACATGTCACTGAATAAGTCAACCCCTGCCAGTGTCCACGCCTTCAGACGTAATGTGGTACTAGGTAATGTAGCCAGTCAGTTGGGGGAAATGTCATTGAATAAGTCAACCCCTGCCAGTGTCCACGCCTTCAGACGTAATGTGGTACTAGGTAATGTAGCCAGTCAGTTGTGGGACATGTCACTGAATAAGTCAACCCCTGCCAGTGTCCACGCCTTCAGACGTAATGTGGTACTAGGTAATGTAGCCAGTCAGTTATGAGACATGTCACTGAATAAGTCAACCCCTGCCAGTGTCCACGCCTTCAGACGTAATGTGGTACTAGGTAATGTAGCCAGTCAGTTGTGAGATATGTCACTGAATAAGTCAACCCCTGCCAGTGTCCACGCCTTCAGACATAATGTGGTACTAGGTAATGTAGCCAGTCAGTTGTGGGACATGTCACTGAATAAGTCAACCCCTGCCAGTGTCCAGGCCTTCAGACGTAATGTGGTACTAGGTAATGTAGCCAGTCAGTTGTGAGACATGTCACTGAATAAGTCAACCCCTGCCAGTGTCCACGCCTTCAGACGTAATGTGGTACTAGGTAATGTAGCCAGTCAGTTGTGGGACATGTCACTGAATAAGTCAACCCCTGCCAGTGTCCAGGCCTTCAGATGTAATGTTGTACTAGGTAATGTAGCCAGTCAGTTGTGAGACATGTCACTGAATAAGTCAACCACTGCCAGTGTCCAGGCCTTCAGACGTAATGTTGTACTAGGTAATGTAGCCAGTCAGTTGTGGGACATGTCACTGAATAAGTCAACCCCTGCCAGTGTCCACGCCTTCAGACGTAATGTTGTACTAGGTAATGTAGCCAGTCAGTTGTGACACATGTCACTGAATAAGTCAACCACTGCCAGTGTCCAGGCCTTCAGACGTAATGTTGTACTAGGTAATGTAGCCAGTCAGTTGTGGGACATGTCACTGAATAAGTCAACCCCTGCCAGTGTCCAGGCCTTCAGACGTAATGTGGTAATAGGTAATGTAGCCAGTCAGTTGTGGGACATGTCACTGAATAAGTCAACCCCTGCCAGTGTTCACGCCTTCAGACGTAATGTGGTACTAGGTAATGTAGCCAGTCAGTTGTGGGACATGTCACTGAATAAGTCAACCCCTGCCAGTGTCCACGCCTTCAGACGTAATGTGGTACTAGGTAATGTAGTCAGTCAGTTGTGGGACATGTCACTGAATAAGTCAACCCCTGCCAGTGTCCACGCCTTCAGACGTAATGTGGTACTAGGTAATGTAGCCAGTCAGTTGTGGGACATGTCACAGAATAAGTCAACCCCTGCCAGTGTCCACGCCTTCAGACGTAATGTGGTACTAGGTAATGTAGTCAGTCAGTTGTGGGACATGTCACTGAATAAGTCAACCCCTGCCAGTGTCTACACCTTCAGACGTAATGTGGTACTAGGTAATATAGTCAGTCAGTTGTGGGACATGTCACAGAATAAGTCAACCCCTGCCATTGTCCACGCCTTCAGACGTAATGTTGTACTAGGTAATGTAGCCAGTCAATTGTGGGACATGTCACTGAATAAGTCAACCCCTGCCAGTGTCCACGCCTTCAGACGTAATGTTGTACTAGGTAATGTAGCCAGTCAATTGTGGGACATGTCACTGAATAAGTCAACCCCTGCCAGTGTCCAGGCCTTCAGACGTAATGTGGTACTAGGTAATGTAGCCAGTCAGTTGTGGGACATGTCACTGAATAAGTCAACCCCTGCCAGTGTCCAGGCCTTCAGACGTAATGTGGTACTAGGTAATGTAGCCAGTCAATTGTGGGACATGTCACTGAATAAGTCAACCCCTGCCAGTGTCCACGCCTTCAGACGTAATGTGGTACTAGGTAATGTAGCCAGTCAGTTGTGGGACATGTCACTGAATAAGTCAACCCCTGCCAGTGTCCACGCCTTCAGACGTAATGTTGTACTAGGTAATGTAGCCAGTCAGTTGTGGGACATGTCACTGAATAAGTCAACCCCTGCCAGTGTCCACGCCTTCAGACGTAATGTTGTACTAGGTAATGTAGCCAGTCAGTTGTGGGACATGTCACTGAATAAGTCAACCCCTGCCAGTGTCCACGCCTTCAGACGTAATGTTGTATTACGTAATGTAGCCAGTCAGTTGTGGGACATGTCACTGAATAAGTCAACCCCTGCCAGTGTCCACGCCGTCAGACGTAATGTGGTACTAGGTAATGTAGCCAGTCAGTTGTGGGACATGTCACTGAATAAGTCAACCCCTGCCAGTGTCCACACCTTCAGACGTAATGTGGTACTAGGTAACGTAGTCAGTCAGTTGTGGGACACGTCACTGAATAAGTCAACCCCTGCCAGTGTCCACGCCTTCAGACGTAATGTTGTACTAGGTAATGTAGCCAGTCAGTTGTGGGACATGTCACTGAATAAGTCAACCCCTGCCAGTGTCCACGCCTTCAGACGTAATGTGGTACTAGGTAATGTAGCCAGTCAGTTGTGGGACATGTCACTGAATAAGTCAACCCCTGCCAGTGTCCAGGCCTTCAGACGTAATGTGGTACTAGGTAATGTAGCCAGTCAGTTGTGGGACATGTCACTGAATAAGTCAACCCCTGCCAGTGTCCAGGCCTTCAGACGTAATGTGGTACTAGGTAATGTAGCCAGTCAGTTGTGGGACATGTCACTGAATAAGTCAACCCCTGCCAGTGTCCACGCCTTCAGACGTAATGTGGTACTAGGTAACGTAGTCAGTCAGTTGTGGGACATGTCACTGAATAAGTCAACCCCTGCCAGTGTCCACGCCTTCAGACGTAATGTTGTACTAGGTAATGTAGCCAGTCAGTTGTGGGACATGTCACTGAATAAGTCAATCCTTGCCAGTGTCCACGCCTTCAGACGTAATGTTGTACTAGGTAATGTAGCCAGTCAGTTGTGGGACATGTCACTGAATAAGTCAACCCCTGCCAGTGTCCAGGCCTTCAGACGTAATGTGGTACTAGGTAATGTAGCCAGTCAGTTGTGGGACATGTCACTGAATAAGTCAACCCCTGCCAGTGTCCACGCCTTCAGACGTAATGTTGTACTAGGTAATGTAGCCAGTCAGTTGTGGGACATGACACTGAATAAGTCAACCCCTGCCAGTGTCCACGCCTTCAGACGTAATGTTGTACTAGGTAATGTAGCCAGTCAGTTGAGGGACATGTCACTGAATAAGTCAACCCCTGCTAGTGTCCACGCCTTCAGACGTAATGTGGTACTAGGTAATGTAGCCAGTCAGTTGTGAGACATGTCACTGAACAAGTCAACCCCTGCCAGTGTTCACGCCTTCAGACGTAATGTGGTACTAGGTAATGTAGCCAGTCAGTTGTGGGACATGTCACTGAATAAGTCAACCCCTGCCAGTGTTCACGCCTACAGACGTAATGTGGTACTAGGTAATGTAGCCAGTCAGTTGTGGGACATGTCACTGAATAAGTCAACCCCTGCCAGTGTCCACGCCTTCAGACGTAATGTTGTACTAGGTAATGTAGCCAGTCAGTTGTGGGACATGTCACTGAATAAGTCAACCCCTGCCAGTGTCCACGCCTTCAGACGTAATGTGGTACTAGGTAATGTAGCCAGTCAGTTGTGGGACATGTCACTGAATAAGTCAACCCCTGCCAGTGTCCACGCCTTCAGACGTAATGTTGTACTAGGTAATGTAGCCAGTCAGTTGTGGGACATGTCACTGAATATGTCAACCCCTGCCATTGTCCACACCTTCAGATATAATGTTGTACTAGGTAATGTAGCCAGTCAGTTGTGGGACATGTCACTGAATAAGTCAACCCCTGCCAGTGTCCACGCCTTCAGACGTAATGTGGTACTAGGTAATGTAGCAAGTCAGTTGTGGGACATGTCACTGAATAAGTCAACCCCTGCCAGTGTCCACACCTTCAGACATAATGTTGTACTAGGTAATGTAGCAAGTCAGTTGTGGGACATGTCACTGAATAAGTCAACCCCTGCCAGTGTCCACACCTTCAGACATAATGTTGTACTAGGTAATGTAGCAAGTCAGTTGTGGGACATGTCACTGAATAAGTCAACCCCTGCCAGTGTCCACACCTTCAGACATAATGTTGTACTAGGTAATGTAGCAAGTCAGTTGTGGGACATGTCACTGAATAAGTCAACCCCTGCCAGTGTCCACGCCTTCAGACGTAATGTGGTACTAGGTAATGTAGCCAGTCAGTTGTGAGACATGTCACTGAATAAGTCAACCCCTGCCAGTGTCCACACCTTCAGACATAATGTTGTACTAGGTAATGTAGCAAGTCAGTTGTGGGACATGTCACTGAATAAGTCAACCCCTGCCAGTGTCCACGCCTTCAGACGTAATGTGGTACTAGGTAATGTAGCCAGTCAGTTGTGAGACATGTCACTGAATAAGTCAACCTCTGCCAGTGTCCACGCCTTCAGACGTAATGTGGTACTAGGTAATGTAGCCAGTCAGTTGTGGGACATGTCACTGAATAAGTCAACCCTTGCCAGTGTCCAGGCCTTCAGACGTAATGTGGTACTAGGTAATGTAGCCAGTCAGTTGTGGGACATGTCACTGAATAAGTCAACCCCTGCCAGTGTCCAGGCCTTCAGACGTAATGTGGTACTAGGTAATGTAGCCAGTCAGTTGTGGGACATGTCACTGAATAAGTCAACCCCTGCCAGTGTCCACACCTTTAGACGTAATGTGGTACTAGGTAATGTAGCCAGTCAGTTGTGGGACATGTCACTGAATAAGTCAACCCCTGCCAGTGTTCACGCCTTCAGACGTAATGTGGTACTAGGTAATGTAGCCAGTCAGTTGTGGGACATGTCACTGAATAAGTCAACCCCTGCCAGTGTCCAGGCCTTCAGACGTAATGTGGTACTAGGTAATGTAGCCAGTCAGTTGTGAGACATGTCACTGAATAAGTCAACCCCTGCCAGTGTCCACGCCTTCAGACGTAATGTGGTACTAGGTAATGTAGCCAGTCAGTTGTGAGACATGTCACTGAATAAGTCAACCCCTGCCAGTGTCCACGCCTTCAGACGTAATGTGGTACTAGGTAATGTAGCCAGTCAGTTGTGGGACATGTCACTGAATAAGTCAACCCTTGCCAGTGTCCACGCCTTCAGACGTAATGTGATACTAGGTAATGTAGTCAGTCAGTTGTGGGACATGTCACTGAATAAGTCAACCCCTGCCAGTGTCCACGCCTTCAGACGTAATGTTGTACTAGGTAATGTAGCCAGTCAGTTGTGAGACATGTCACTAAATAAGTCAACCCCTGCCAGTGTCCAGGCCTTCAGACGTAATGTGGTACTAGGTAATGTAGCCAGTCAGTTGTGGGACATGTCACTGAATAAGTCAACCCCTGCCAGTGTCCAGGCCTTCAGACGTAATGTTGTACTAGGTAATGTAGCCAGTCAGTTGTGAGACATGTCACTGAATAAGTCAACCACTGCCAGTGTCCACGCCTTCAGACGTAATGTTGTACTAGGTAATGTAGCCAGTCAGTTGTGGGACATGTCACTGAATAAGTCAACCCCTGCCAGTGTCCACGCCTTCAGACGTAATGTGGTACTAGGTAATGTAGCCAGTCAGTTGTGGGACATGTCACTGAATAAGTCAACCCCTGCCAGTGTCCACGCCTTCAGACGTAATGTTGTACTAGGTAATGTAGCCAGTCAGTTGTGGGACATGTCACTGAATAAGTCAACCCCTGCCAGTGTCCACACCATCAGACGTAATGTGGTACTAGGTAATGTAGCCAGTTAGTTGTGGGACATGTCACTGAATAAGTCAACCCCTGCCAGTGTCCAGGCCTTCAGACGTAATGTGGTACTAGGTAATGTAGCCAGTCAGTTGTGAGACATGTCACTGATTAAGTCAACCCCTGCCAGTGTCCACGCCTTCAGACGTAATGTGGTACTAGGTAATGTAGTCAGTCAGTTGTGGGACATGTCACTGAATAAGTCATCCCCTGCCAGTGTCCAGGCCTTCAGACGTAATGTTGTACTAGGTAATGTAGCCAGTCAGTTGTGGGACATGTCACTGAATAAGTCAATCCCTGCCAGTGTCCACGCCTTCAGACGTAATGTGGTACTAGGTAATGTAGCCAGTCAGTTGTGAGACATGTCACTGAATAAGTCAACCACTGCCAGTGTCCAGGCCTTCAGACGTAATGTTGTACTAGGTAATGTAGCCAGTCAGTTGTGGGACATGTCACTGAATAAGTCAATCCCTGCCAGTGTCCACGCCTTCAGACGTAATGTGGTACTAGGTAATGTAGCCAGTCAGTTGTGGGACATGTCACTGAATAAGTCAACCCTTGCCAGTGTCCACGCCTTCAGACGTAATGTTGTACTAGGTAATGTAGCCAGTCAGTTGTGGGACATGTCACTGAATAAGTCAACCCCTGCCAGTGTCCAGGCCTTCAGACGTAATGTGGTACTAGGTAATGTAGCCAGTCAGTTGTGGGACATGTCACTGAATAAGTCAACCCCTGCCAGTGTCCACGCCTTCAGACGTAATGTGGTACTAGGTAACGTAGTCAGTCAGTTGTGGGACATGTCACTGAATAAGTCAACCCCTGCCAGTGTCCACGCCTTCAGACGTAATGTTGTACTAGGTAATGTAGCCAGTCAGTTGTGGGACATGTCACTGAATAAGTCAACCCCTGCCAGTGTCCACGCCTTCAGACGTAATGTTGTACTAGGTAATGTAGCCAGTCAGTTGTGGGACATGTCACTGAAAAAGTCAACCCCTGCCAGTGTCCAGGCCTTCAGACGTAATGTGGTACTAGGTAATGTAGCCAGTAAGTTGTGGGACATGTCACTGAATAAGTCAACCCCTGCCAGTGTCCACACCTTCAGACGTAATGTGGTACTAGGTAACGTAGTCAGTCAGTTGTGGGACATGTCACTGAATAAGTCAACCCCTGCCAGTGTCCACGCCTTCAGACGTAATGTGGTACTAGGTAACGTAGCCAGTCAGTTGTGGGACATGTCACTGAATAAGTCAACCCCTGCCAGTGTCCACGCCTTCAGACGTAATGTGGTACTAGGTAATGTAGCCAGTCAGTTGAGGGACATGTCACTGAATAAGTCAACCCCTGCCAGTGTTCACGCCTTCAGATGTAATGTGGTATTAGGTAATGTAGCCAGTCAGTTGTGGGACATGTCACTGAATAAGTCAACCCCTGCCAGTGTCCACGCCTTCAGACGTAATGTGGTACTAGGTAATGTAGCCAGTCAGTTGTGGGACATGTCACTGAATAAGTCAACCCCTGCCAGTGTCCACGCCTTCAGACGTAATGTTGTACTAGGTAATGTAGCCAGTCAGTTGAGGGACATGTCACTGAATAAGTCAACCCCTGCTAGTGTCCACGCCTTCAGACGTAATGTGGTACTAGGTAATGTAGCCAGTCAGTTGTGAGACATGTCACTGAACAAGTCAACCCCTGCCAGTGTTCACGCCTTCAGACGTAATGTGGTACTAGGTAATGTAGCCAGTCAGTTGTGGGACATGTCACTGAATAAGTCAACCCCTGCCAGTGTTCACGCCTACAGACGTAATGTGGTACTAGGTAATGTAGCCAGTCAGTTGTGGGACATGTCACTGAATAAGTCAACCCCTGCCAGTGTCCACGCCTTCAGACGTAATATTGTACTAGGTAATGTAGCCAGTCAGATGTGGGACATGTCACTGAATAAGTCAACCCCTGCCAGTGTCCACGCCTTCAGACGTAATGTGGTACTAGGTAATGTAGCCAGTCAGTTGTGGGACATGTCACTGAATAAGTCAACCCCTGCCAGTGTCCACGCCTTCAGACGTAATGTTGTACTAGGTAATGTAGCCAGTCAGTTGTGGGACATGTCACTGAATATGTCAACCCCTGCCATTGTCCACACCTTCAGATATAATGTTGTACTAGGTAATGTAGCCAGTCAGTTGTGGGACATGTCACTGAATAAGTCAACCCCTGCCAGTGTCCAGGCCTTCAGACGTAATGTGGTACTAGGTAATGTAGCCAGTCAGTTGTGGGACATGTCACTGAATAAGTCAACCCCTGCCAGTGTCCAGGCCTTCAGACGTAATGTGGTACTAGGTAATGTAGCCAGTCAGTTGTGGGACATGTCACTGAATAAGTCAACCCCTGCCAGTGTTCACGCCTTCAGACGGAATGTGGTACTAGGTAATGTAGCCAGTCAGTTGTGGGACATGTCACTGAATAAGTCAACCCCTGCCAGTGTCCACGCCTTCAGACGTAATGTGGTACTAGGTAATGTAGCCAGTCAGTTGTGAGACATGTCACTGAATAAGTCAACCCCTGCCAGTGTCCACGCCTTCAGACGTAATGTGGTACTAGGTAATGTAGCCAGTCAGTTGTGAGACATGTCACTGAATAAGTCAACCCCTGCCAGTGTCCACGCCTTCAGACGTAATGTGGTACTAGGTAATGTAGCCAGTCAGTTGTGAGACATGTCACTGAATAAGTCAACCCCTGCCAGTGTCCACGCCTTCAGACGTAATGTGGTACTAGGTAATGTAGTCAGTCAGTTGTGGGACATGTCACTGAATAAGTCAACCCCTGCCAGTGTCCACGCCTTCAGACGTAATGTTGTACTAGGTAATGTAGCCAGTCAGTTGTGAGACATGTCACTAAATAAGTCAACCCCTGCCAGTGTCCAGGCCTTCAGACGTAATGTGGTACTAGGTAATGTAGCCAGTCAGTTGTGGGACATGTCACTGAATAAGTCAACCCCTGCCAGTGTCCAGGCCTTCAGACGTAATGTTGTACTAGGTAATGTAGCCAGTCAGTTGTGAGACATGTCACTGAATAAGTCAACCACTGCCAGTGTCCACGCCTTCAGACGTAATGTTGTACTAGGTAATGTAGCCAGTCAGTTGTGGGACATGTCACTGAATAAGTCAACCCCTGCCAGTGTCCACGCCTTCAGACGTAATGTGGTACTAGGTAATGTAGCCAGTCAGTTGTGGGACATGTCACTGAATAAGTCAACCCCTGCCAGTGTCCACGCCTTCAGACGTAATGTGGTACTAGGTAATGTAGCCAGTCAGTTGTGGGACATGTCACTGAATAAGTCAACCCCTGCCAGTGTCCACGCCTTCAGACGTAATGTGGTACTAGGTAATGTAGCCAGTCAGTTGTGGGACATGTCACTGAATAAGTCAACCCCTGCCAGTGTCCACGCCTTCAGACGTAATGTGGTACTAGGTAATGTAGCCAGTCAGTTGTGGGACATGTCACTGAATAAGTCAACCCCTGCCAGTGTCCACGCCTTCAGACGTAATGTGGTACTAGGTAATGTAGCCAGTCAGTTGTGGGACATGTCACTGAATAAGTCAACCCCTGCCAGTGTCCACACCTTCAGACGTAATGTGGTACTAGGTAATGTAGTCAGTCAGTTGTGGGACATGTCACTGAATATGTCAACCCCTGCCAGTGTCCAGGCCTTCAGACGTAATGTGGTACTAGGTAATGTAGCCAGTCAGTTGTGGGACATGTCACTGAATAAGTCAACCCCTGCCAGTGTCCAGGCCTTCAGACGTAATGTGGTACTAGGTAACGTAGTCAGTCAGTTGTGGGACATGTCACTGAATAAGTCAACCCCTGCCAGTGTCCACGCCTTCAGACGTAATGTTGTACTAGGTAACGTAGCCAGTCAGTTGTGGGACATGTCACTGAATAAGTCAACCCTTGCCAGTGTCCACGCCTTCAGACGTAATGTTGTACTAGGTAACGTAGCCAGTCAGTTGTGGGACATGTCACTGAATAAGTCAACCCCTGCCAGTGTCCAGGCCTTCAGACGTAATGTTGTACTAGGTAATGTAGCCAGTCAGTTGTGGGACATGTCACTGAATAAGTCAACTCCTGCCAGTGTCCACGCCTTCAGACGTAATGTGGTACTAGGTAATGTAGCCAGTCAGTTGTGGGACATGTCACTGAATAAGTCAACCCCTGCCAGTGTCCACGCTTTCAGACGTAATGTTGTACTAGGTAATGTAGCCAGTCAGTTGTGGGACATGTCACTGAATAAGTCAACCCCTGCCAGTGTCCACGCCTTCAGACGTAATGTTGTACTAGGTAATGTAGACAGTCAGTTGTGGGACATGTCACTGAATAAGTCAACCCCTGCCAGTGTCCATGCCTTCAGACGTAATGTGGTACTAGGTAATGTAGCCAGTCAGTTGTGGGACATGTCACTGAATAAGTCAACCCCTGCCAGTGTACACGCCTTCAGACGTAATGTGGTACTAGGTAATGTAGCCAGTCACTTGTGGGACATGTCACTGAATAAGTCAACCCCTGCCAGTGTCCACGCCTTCAGACGTAATGTGGTACTAGGTAATGTAGCCAGTCAGTTGTGGGACATGTCACTGAATAAGTCAACCCCTGCCAGTGTCCACGCCTTCAGACGTAATGTGGTACTAGGTAATGTAGCCAGTCAGTTGTGGGACATGTCACTGAATAAGTCAACCCCTGCCAGTGTCCACGCCTTCAGACGTAATGTGGTACTAGGTAATGTAGCCAGTCAGTTGTGGGACATGTCACTGAATAAGTCAACCCCTGCCAGTGTCCACGCCTTCAGACGTAATGTGGTACTAGGTAATGTAGCCAGTCAGTTGTGGGACATGTCACTGAATAATTCTACTAGAATACTATAGAGCATTTCGAAAATTTTCAGATATGTATCTGAGTGGGAATAAGGCTATGGGCCAAATCCTTCTAGTTACATCAGAAGAAATTATAACCTACTTTATTGCACACTGCTTTAATTACTTACAGTTAAAGTATTCTACCATAAAGACCTATCCGGCATGTATTAGGTTTGCATATATTAAAGCTGTTAAGCAGGTTTTCAGGATCCATGCTGTTTCCAGAATGGCCAACAGTTCCAACAGATGAAGCATGCAGGATATTTTCTGGACACTTCAATTAAAAAGATCAAAGACTGACCCTTTTCGTAAAGGAGTAACGCTTAAATATTTTGCAACAAATCGGAATATTTGTGCTTTCCAAGTGATGCAGTCCATGTTGCATGCACAAAGTGATTGCTAGCACAGTCACATGACCCCTTGTTTACTACAAATGTACTTTGACTGGGGCTCCACTGACACGCTCTTTCATAATTGATCAATTAAAGATGCTTCTATCCAGTGTTGGATACAATCCTACTTTGGACAGAGATCACTCATTCCGGATAGGAGCTGCATTCACACATTCCAGACCACAGGATAAGAACCATGGGGAGATGGAATTCAGATAGTTATTGCAGTTACATTCAAACAACTCACAAACCATCACAAGAAGCCCAACAAGCCATGTCCAGTAACCTTTGACTTGTTTGCTAACCAACGTGTACCAAGGTAGTTGGCTGCAACTTGTGGGACATGATTCAACCACTACAAATTAATGTCACAATTTTGTAGAAGATTTCACCTATTTAGTGTTGCAAAGTGTAGAAATAATGATATATCATTAGTGGCATATGCAGATATTACAAGAGACGTAGTTTTTCCCACAGAGGTTGTATTCAATTGTCTAGTTACATGCAGTGTATAAAGACAATACAGTTTGAGGGTTTTTGTTAAGTGCTGATAGCAGGGACCATGACCCCCAAAACAGGACCACATAGCATGCCCTGCCCAAATGACAACATATCGCGGAGTCACAGACCACTACGGATACAACAGGACTGTAATGTCACAGACCACTACGGATACAACAGGACTGTAATATCACAGACCACTACGGATACAACAGGACTATAATATCACAGACCACTACGGATACAAAAGGACTATAATATCACAGACCACTACAGATACAACAGGACTGTAATATCACAGACCACTACGGATACAACAGGACTATAATATCACAGACCACTACGGATACAACAGGACTATAATATCACAGACCACTACAGATACAACAGGACTATAATATCACAGACCACTACGGATACAACAAGACTATAGTATCACAGACCACTACGGATACAACAGGACTATAGTATCACAGACCACTACGGATACAACAGGACTATAATATCACAGACCACTACGGATACAACAAGACTATAGTATCACAGACCACTACGGATACAACAAGACTATAGTATCACAGACCACTATGGATACAAGACTATAGTATCACAGACCACTACGGATACAACAAGACTATAGTATCCCAGACCACTACGGACACAACAAGACTATAGTATCACAGACCACTACGGATACAACAAGACTATAGTATCACAGACCACTACGGACACAACAAGACTATAGTATCACAGACCACTACGGACACAACAAGACTATAGTATCACAGACCACTACGGATACAACAAGACTATAGTATCACAGACCACTACGGATACAACAAGACTATAGTATCACAGACAACTACGGATACAACAAGACTATAGTATCACAGACCACTACGGATACAACAAGACTATAGTATCACAGACCACTACGGATACAACAAGACTATAGTATCACAGACCACTACGGATACAACAAGACTATAGTATCACATACCACTACGGATACAACAAGACTATAGTATCACAGACCACTACGGATACAACAAGACTATAGTATCACAGACCAATACGGATACAACAAGACTATAGTATCACAGACCACTACGGATACAACAAGACTACAGTATCACAGACCACTACGGACACAACAAGACTATAGTATCACAGACCACTACGGACACAACAAGACTATAGTATCACAGACCACTACGGACACAACAAGACTATAGTATCACAGACCACTAAGGATACAACAAGACTATAGTATCACAGACCACTACGGACACAACAAGACTATAGTATCACAGACCACTACGGATACAACAAGACTATAGTATCACAGACCACTACGGATACAACAAGACTATAGTATCACAGACCACTACGGATACAACAAGACTATAGTATCACAGACCACTACGGACACAACAAGACTATAGTATCACAGACCACTACGGATACAACAAGACTATAGTATCACAGACCACTACGGACACAACAAGACTATAGTATCACAGACCACTACGGATACAACAAGACTATAGTATCACATACCACTACGGATACAACAAGACTATAGTATCACAGACCACTACGGACACAACAAGACTATAGTATCACAGACCACTACGGATACAACAAGACTATAGTATCACAGACCACTACGGATACAACAAGACTATAGTATCACAGACCACTACGGATACAACAAGACTATAGTATCACAGACCACTACGGATACAACAAGACTATAGTATCACAGACCACTACGGATACAACAAGACTATAATATCACAGACCACTACGGATACAACAAGACTATAGTATCACAGACCACTACGGACACAACAAGACTATAGTATCACAGACCACTACGGACACAACAAGACTATAATATAATGTAACACTATTAAATCATAGATAATTTGTTTTGACTTGTGTAAGTTAAGTTCCATCTATGTCAATTGTTAAAAAAAATCAGTGTCCAGTTAACATACAATGTAGGCCTACGTATCTCTGAGTTTACAGACACTGCAATCTGTAGACAATGCTATATTGCGTCTTAGCACACGTAAATATCGTCTTTGTTTGCATCAACATATACGCTGCTATCGGTCATTTTACGCGCGCGTTGCGGTGACGCACAGCCATAATTAAACATTTTCGCTTGCTGTAGCGACGGTTACTCCACTGACCTACTTGCCCCCCCCCCCCCCGGTGCTTCATACATGCCAAATTGACAGACATGTGTCATTTATAAATTGTTACCCACAGGATCCCCACCACCGATGAATTAAAAAAAAACGTAATTGACAAACCACCCGCAATGGGCCTGCTAGATTACACACACAATTTCAGCTTCATACATGCCAAACTGAGAGAGATATATATATGTGTCATTTGTGTTTACCACAAAACCCACTGTGCATATAAACATCGCTGAAAACTGCAGCTGTGTGTGACGAAGTTGTAAGATACACAACGCTCTGAGACAATGACATCAAAATAAAACACATTTGTTGGCAAATAATTACAAGTTATGCTAATTATGAGGGTTTGTTATGTAAACTAACAATTACAAAAGTAACCGTATCATTAACGTAAACTATAATATAATTGGGTCGCACATAGTTTCGGCGAACACCGTGTTTAAGCTGGCCAAAAATAGACGCTAACCTTTGACATGTACAGTGTGTACGCAAAACGGAACCGGGACAGACATAGAGCTCCCACGAGGTTTCATGTTTTAATAATAATAATAATAAGATAACTTCTATTGCGCCTAAATCCTTGGAAACCAAGCTCAAAGCGCATCAAAACAACAGGATTGGTCAAACTCAAAATCCATAAGTAGTATTCTAGTTGTCAACAGATGTGTCAAGGCGCTAGGGAGCTACGGTGGATATGCAAGGTTGTAAAGATACGTTTTTAAATGACGACAGAATTTTGTGATATTTTCAACTAATCTAACACTAAGAAGGAGCATATTCCAAAGAGTTGGTGCAGCATTAACAGAAAGAAAAACACAAATCAAGATGTAAGGTGGGTGGATTGAACCAGGATTTAACTAACAGCAGATTTATGTAATTATCTCCCAATATTTGCTGTTAATGTGACTTTTAGGTTCCCCTTGGGAAGGTCAGTTAATTGGTCTGTGTTGACAGTGTGGGTGGAATTCCCCCAGCACTTACAGCTGTTTGTATTATGATATACACAGGTTAAATTCCACTGTTTGGGATAAGGAAGCACTATCTACACAATTGCATGGTTCCTAATCTAGTAATTAGCGTGAGTCTTTAATACTCAATATGAGATCATTGTGTTGATATGTTCCCTGCTGAGATGTTGGCCCAGTAGGCTGTGTGATGTGTCTGCAGCCATGTCAGGTATGGATATAGACTAGGGAGTAGGGACATGTTGACTGTCAGTGGATAGACGGACTGCCCACTAAGTTTAGCAGGGTAATTTCTACAGAAGGGCTATTAAAATTAACGCCTAGTGTAGTGGATAATTTATATATTGATAGGATAGGTTAGCAGAAGAGTGTTTAATCAATGCTTTAAAGTTTAAGCAATAAGTTGATTTCCAATTGTTTTAGCAATTACACTTACTTGCAAAGCTAGACAAGTTACATGAAGTTACATTAGTAAAGGAGCAGTGTAGATTAGATGTAAGAAAGTTCTCATTTTCACAAAGGACTGTGAATGAATGTAACAGATTATCTGATGATTGTGTAGGTGCTAGTAGTGTGAATGTTTAAAAATAAAATGGACATACCTTAGAAGGGCTGGATATATGTAGATAAAAGGGTTGGACTCTCGATAAGCCAAAGGGCTTCCTTGTCCACCTGCCATCTACAGTTAATTCTCTGGATGGCAATCTTGTTCAATCTTGTTAAATCTTGTTAAAGTCCAGCTTATATATTGACACTTAGCAGGTGTTCTCACAGTAGAATGATGCTATTTTAAAGCATTTTAAAGGAATCATTATGTCAGCATACATATAATCATATAGTGTTAGTCATTATTTGGTTTATTCATTTATAACTGATAATTGGTTGTATATCAGTTAATGAGTCTTGTTAGTTAGTGCAATGCTGTGCAGTATTATATTTCACTTGCTTGTTTATTTACAGACATGGTGTGATTGCACTGAGCAGTGCTCAGGCACTGTGTTAGACTGCAGTTCCCAGTTGGGACAGTGCATGGTGTGATTGCACTGAGCAGTGCTCAGGCACTGTGTTAGACTGCAGTTCCCAGTTGGGACAGTGCATGGTGTGATTGCACTGAGCAGTGCTCAGGCACTGTGTTAGACTGCAGTTCCCAGTTGGGACAGTGCATGGTGTGATTGCACTGAGCAGTGCTCAGGCACTGTGTTAGACTGCAGTTCCCAGTTGGGACAGTGCATGGTGTGATTGCACTGAGCAGTGCTCAGGCACTGTGTTAGACTGCAGTTCCCAGTTGGGACAGTGCATGGTGTGATTGCACTGAGCAGTGCTCAGGCACTGTGTTAGACTGCAGTTCCCAGTTGGGGTGAGCACTGTCACATTTAATGTCACTGTCATGGTGTATTGCTAATTGGTTAGAAACAATTAGTCTGACAGTAATTATACACAACTGTATTAAGGAATTAGAGACAATGCCAGTTACTGGAAGACATGTGTTTAGTATTGATTAATGGACTCGTATTCTATGTGGATGATCAGCCGTCACATGATGATAATGGTCATGTATACGTACCGATGCTTTATTATGCACAGAGGAGTGCCTCATATACATGTGTTTAGTATTGATTAATGGACTCGTATTCTATGTGGATGATCAGCCGTCACATGATGATAATGGTTATGTATACGTACCGATGCTTTATTATGCACAGAGGAGTGTCTCATATACATGTGTTTAGTATTGATTAATGGACTCGTATTCTATGTGGATGATCAGCCGTCACATGATGATAATGGTTATGTATACGTACCGATGCTTTATTATGCACAGAGGAGTGCCTCATATACATGTGTTTAGTATTGATTAATGGACTCGTATTCTATGTGGATGATCAGCCGTCACATGATGATAATGGTTATGTATACGTACCGATGCTTTATTATGCACAGAGGAGTGTCTCATATACATGTGTTTAGTATTGATTAATGGACTCGTATTCTATGTGGATGATCAGCCATCACATGATGATAATGGTTATGTATACGTACCGATGCTTTTTTATGCACAGAGGAGTGTCTCATATACATGTGTTTAGTATTGATTAATGGACTCGTATTCTATGTGGATGATCAGCTATCACATGATGATAATGGTTATGTATACGTACCGATGCTTTATTATGCACAGAGGAGTGCCTCATATACATGTGTTTAGTATTGATTAATGGACTTGTATTCTATGTGGATGATCAGCCGTCACATGATGATAATGGTTATGTATACGTACCGATGCTTTATTATGTATAGAGGAGTGTCTCATATACATGTGTTTAGTATTGATTAATGGACTTGTATTCTATGTGGATGATCAGCCGTCACATGATGATAATGGTTATGTATACGTACCGATGCTTTATTATGCACAGAGGAGTGTCTCATATACACATGTTTAGTATTGATTAATGGACTTGTATTCTATGTGGATGATCAGCCGTCACATGATGATAATGGTCATGTATACGTACCGATGCTTTATTATGCACAGAGGAGTGCCTCATATACACATGTTTAGTATTGATTAATGGATTTGTATTCTATGTGGATGATCAGCCGTCACATGTTGATAATGGTTATGTATACGTACCGATGCTTTATTATGCACAGAGGAGTGTCTCATATACATGTGTTTAGTATTGATTAATGGACTCGTATTCTATGTGGATGATCAGCCATCACATGATGATAATGGTCATGTGTACGTACCGATGCTTTATTATGCACAGAGGAGTGCCTCATATACGTGTGTTTAGTATTGATTAATGGACTTGTATTCTATGTGGATGATCAGCCGTCACATGATGATAATGGTTATGTATACGTACCAATGCTTTATTATGTATAGAGGAGTGTCTCATATACATGTGTTTAGTATTGATTAATGGACTCGTATTCTATGTGGATGATCAGCCGTCACATGATGATAATGGTTATGTATACGTACCGATGCTTTATTATGCACAGAGGAGTGTCTCATATACATGTGTTTAGTATTGATTAATGGACTTGTATTCTATGTGGATGATCAGCCATCACATGATGATAATGGTTATGTATACGTACCGATGCTTTATTATGCACAGAGGAGTGTCTCATATACATGTGTTTAGTATTGATTAATGGACTTGTATTCTATGTGGATGATCAGCCATCACATGATGATAATGGTTATGTATACGTACCGATGCTTTATTATGCACAGAGGAGTGTCTCATATACATGTGTTTAGTATTGATTAATGGACTTGTATTCTATGTGGATGATCAGCCGTCACATGATGATAATGGTTATGTATACGTACCAATGCTTTATTATGTATAGAGGAGTGTCTCATATACATGTGTTTAGTATTGATTAATGGACTCGTATTCTATGTGGATGATCACCCGTCACATGATGATAATGGTCATGTATATGTACCGATGCTTTATTATGCACAGAGGAGTGTCTCATATACATGTGTTTAGTATTGATTAATGGACTCGTATTCTATGTGGATGATCACCCGTCACATGATGATAATGGTCATGTATATGTACCGATGCTTTATTATGCACAGAGGAGTGTCTCATATACATGTGTTTAGTATTGATTAATGGACTCGTATTCTATGTGGATGATCAGCCGTCACATGATGATAATGGTTATGTATACGTACCGATGCTTTATTATGCACAGAGGAGTGTCTCATATACATGTGTTTAGTATTGATTAATGGACTCGTATTCTATGTGGATGATCAGCCGTCACATGATGATAATGGTTATGTATACGTACCGATGCTTTATTATGCACAGAGGAGTGTCTCATATACATGTGTTTAGTATTGATTAATGGACTTGTATTCTATGTGGATGATCAGCCGTCACATGATGATAATGGTTATGTATACGTACCGATGCTTTATTATGCACAGAGGAGTGCCTCATATACGTGTGTTTAGTATTGATTAATGGACTTGTATTCTATGTGGATGATCAGCCGTCACATGATGATAATGGTTATGTATACGTACCAATGCTTTATTATGTATAGAGGAGTGTCTCATATACATGTGTTTAGTATTGATTAATGGACTCGTATTCTATGTGGATGATCACCCGTCACATGATGATAATGGTCATGTATATGTACCGATGCTTTATTATGCACAGAGGAGTGTCTCATATACATGTGTTTAGTATTGATTAATGGACTCGTATTCTATGTGGATGATCACCCGTCACATGATGATAATGGTCATGTATATGTACCGATGCTTTATTATGCACAGAGGAGTGTCTCATATACATGTGTTTAGTATTGATTAATGGACTCGTATTCTATGTGGATGATCAGCCGTCACATGATGATAATGGTTATGTATACGTACCGATGCTTTATTATGCACAGAGGAGTGTCTCATATACATGTGTTTAGTATTGATTAATGGACTCGTATTCTATGTGGATGATCAGCCGTCACATGATGATAATGGTTATGTATACGTACCGATGCTTTATTATGCACAGAGGAGTGTCTCATATACATGTGTTTAGTATTGATTAATGGACTTGTATTCTATGTGGATGATCAGCCGTCACATGATAATGGTTATGTATACGTACCGATGCTTTATTATGCACAGAGGAGTGCCTCATATACGTGTGTTTAGTATTGATTAATGGACTTGTATTCTATGTGGATGATCAGCCGTCACATGATGATAATGGTTATGTATACGTACCGATGCTTTATTATGTATAGAGGAGTGTCTCATATACATGTGTTTAGTATTGATTAATGGACTCGTATTCTATGTGGATGATCAGCCGTCACATGATGATAATGGTTATGTATACGTACCGATGCTTTATTATGCACAGAGGAGTGCCTCATATACATGTGTTTAGTATTGATTAATGGACTCGTATTCTATGTGGATGATCAGCCGTCACATGATGATAATGGTCATGTGTACGTACCGATGCTTTATTATGCATAGAGAATAGATCAATATACATGTGTTTAATGGTAGAAGTATTAGAACTGAGTTTATACTGTATTGACATTTTACATTGATTTGATACTGTGTTGATACTTAGGATGCATGTTAATGTATTTCTTGATTTGAGAACACAGTATTTAAACTAATATACACCTATGTGTTATTAATAGTAAGTCTGTTAAGGAGGATTGCCGTTTGGATATCTAGTTACAAATATCACAGGTGCTAGCTTGCTACTTGGTATCCGAGATGATCTATATGCAATTTAACTGTATCAAAGTTATGCAAGGAATATTAAGTTTAATGTTGTTGTTGAATGATCCTTTGTATCCATTGTTGCACTTGTAGTAATCATATGTTATTATGTTGCAGGTTTATTTTGTATTTTAGATTTGACACAATAAATGATAGTCATCATTTAACTGTGTTGTCTGTCTTCATGGTAAATCCCCCGCTACAATATGATCAAACGTTTCGTGATCCGCGTCAAAATTTATATCGCTCTCTGAACTACTCGAGTAATCCGCCATTTGTATCGAGTTGTATACATGACACTGCGCGACTGCGCGGGGCCGCAGGCGTGAAGCCGCTGCACTAACTGATGGCGGAACCACGACTGACGTCACGTTTCAGCAACAAATGCAAACCTGGCATCGCTCGGGAGTTTCCGTAAATGGCAAATTTAAAGGATCTTTTTATGTCGTATGCTCATATACGATATTTAAACATTTTGGTAATATCATCATTTGAAAGATTTAACAAGATTGCCATCCAGAAAATTACTCTGGATGGCAGGTGGACAAGGAAGCCTTTTGGCTTATCGAGAGTCCAATACTTTTTATCTACATGCATCCCGCCTTTTTAAGGTGTGTGTCGATTTTATTTTTAAACATATTCACGCTACTAGCACCAACACAATCTGGAGATAATCTGTTCCATTCATTTACAGTCCTTTGTGAGAATGGGAACTTTCTTATATCTAATCTACACTGCTCCTTTACTAATGTAGCTTCATGTCCTCTGGTCATTCTATCTTTCTTAACTGAGAAAAAAATGTTTCTATCAATATTTTCATAACCATTCAATATTTTAAACACTTCTATGTGATCTCCTCTCAATCTCCTGGTCTCTAGTGTTGTTAAACCACATTCTTTTAGGCGTATTTCGTAACTAAGATCCCTCAGATTTGGTATCATTTTAATCGCTCTCCTCTGTACTCTTTCTAGCATATCTATGTCCTTCTTGCGATATGGCCTCCATGCTTGTATACAATATTCTAAATGAGGCCTCACTATTGTTTTGTACAGCGGTACTATTAATTCTTTTTTCTTATACGCTATATTTCGCCTAATTAATCCAAGGATTTGATTTCCCTTTGACGCTGCAATTCCGCACTGCTCTGAAACCTTCATATCAGCACTAATGGTTAACCCTAAGTCCTTTTCTTTTACAGTAGTACTTAGAACAGTACCCCCCATTTTATATTTTACCTCTTCATTCCCATGACCTGTGTGGAGGCATTTACATTTCCCAAAATTGAACAGCATTTGCCACTTTTCAGACCATTTGATCAACCTATCAAGATCATCTTGTAAATGCTGTCTGTCTCCATCACTTTTAATCCTTCTAAACACTTTTGTATCATCCGCAAATTTTAACACCTTGCTTGTTATATCATCGTCCAAATCGTTGATATATATTAAGAATAATATAGGTCCTAGTACTGATCCCTGTGGTACCCCACTCAATACCGATTTCCAGTTTGAAGCCTCCCCATCAACTACTATACGTTGTCTTCTGTCATTCAGCCATTTTTCTATCCAGTTTATTATACCATTTCCTATGCCATGGGCCTTTAGCTTAAGGAGTAATCTTTGATGTGGTACTTTGTCGAAAGCTTTTTGAAAATCTAAATAGATGATATCTACTGGTGATCCCTCATCTACCCACCTAGTGATGTCTTCCAAAAAACATAACATATTTGTTAAGCATGACCTCGCTTTTAAAAACCCATGTTGAGATGGGTTTATCAAGTTATGTTTAACAAGAAAATCCACCATGTGATCTTTAATTAGTCTTTCTAATAATTTGCAAATCACTGATGTTAAACTCACTGGTCTATAGTTCTCTGACTTGTTTCTCGAACCTTTTTTAAATAACGGTATAATGTTTGCCTCTTTCCATTCTAAAGGAACCACTCCCTCTTCTAATGACAAATTGAAAACTGTTGCAAGCGGTGCGCTAATTTGTTCTACAATTTCCAATAGTAGTTTGGGCGGAATCCCGTCCACTCCAGGTGATTTATTATCCTTCATAGCCCTTATTTTCTTAGCTACCATTTCCGAGGTTACAACTAACTGTCCTAAATAGTCTGAATCTGCCCCCTTGAACTTAGCCTCTGGTACTGGCAGTGAACTAATATCTTCCCTGGTAAACACTGAACTAAAATACTCATTCAGGTCTTCTGCCATTAAGAATCCCTCTGATATTGTATTTCCAGCACTATCTTCTAGAGGACCGACCTTATCCTGAACTTTCTGTTTGCTTCGAATATACGCATAAAAACTCTTACTGTCATGTTTTATATTACTAGCTAATTTTTTTTCATAGCTTCTCTTTGAATTTCTAATTTCAGCTGTAGCTTGATTAAGTGCTTCTTTATAAATGTTGTAGTCTTCATCATTTCCAGTACATCTATATGACTTCCACATCATTTGTTTATACTTAATTTTTCTAATGGCTTCTTTCGATAAGTGTTTCTTTTTAGACAGTTTCCCTTGTTTTTTGAAAGGTACAAATTTATCGACTATGCACTTAATTTCACTATTTAAGATATTCCAGCATTCGGTTGCTGTCTTATTCTTCAGTGTGTTATTCCAGTCTATCTTTGCTAAATATTTCCTCATGTCCTTATACCTTCCTTTGTGGAAATTTCTCCTATACTGCTTTTTACTATTCCTTTCTGATTTTACTTTGATGGTAAAATGTATCTGGTTGTGATCGCTACTCCCCAGTGGCTCACATATCTTGACATTGTCAACTAATTCATTCTGTGAGGACAAAACTATGTCTAACACATTCTCACCCCTGGTTGGTTCTAGCACATGTTGAGAAAGGAATGTATCTTGAACTAAAACTAAAAACTTGTGGTCCTCTCTCCCCATACTCTGTAGAGATTTCCATTGTATATGCCCATGGTTAAAATCCCCCATAATAATACAGTCCCGTTTGCTTACTTCCCTTATAGCGTTTTGTATTTTTTCATTCTCTTCTATGCTTATGTTTGGACTTCGATAAACTAACCCAACTGTTAACGTTGAGTTTCCTGTGAATCCCTCTTCCTTGGTTTCTGTCCATGACTTCGTACAGCCGGATAAGGCAAAATCTACCCAACTGTGGCAGTCGTCGCACACCAAGTGTCTCTTTGCCTTGACTTGCCGCTTGCAAGGCGCCATATCAGAATTTATTTAATAATAATAATCTAATTAGCTATTTAAAATAGTTTTGTCAACTGTGTTTACACCATTCACTGTCTATGTAGTCTTTAAGAAGACTGTTTTCTGTGCACAAATGTTACACTTTTCGTAAGATTGCGTACGCTAGACTGCCTTATTTATTTAGGTTATACAGCGCCCTAGCAAATAAGAGAGACACTAGCTACATAAACTTAGTTCGCCCGATTATCGCAAATGCTTAATTTTAACAACAAAGCTACCTTATCAAAATGTCTAGCAGGTACTGACTTACACAGATATTATCTTATGTAGGTAGTTAATGGTTGTTACTTTATCACCTATATATTCTACCACATAACGAGGTTTGTTAAATCTTGTTTACAAACTTATCGTAGCCGTAACCTAACGTACCCTATTATCACTCACTAGACTAAAGTGTCCTAAAATACTTTATCTAACTAACTTTAAGCACAACTGCTACTCAATATATGTTTACTGCTACTTTATGAATTATATTAAGGCAAAAAAAATACTTATCAATCAGTAATTCCACTTGCTTATGAACTTTGATACACCACCAATTTCAACGATCTATCTCCGCCAAATATAGCCTCGAGGGCATCAACCATTTGTTATTAAGGGACAGAGCACATTTTATCCCAGGATATGGCCTTTAAAGAAAAGCAACTATGGGAATGTTTTAAGTTAACAAAAAAGAACAGCTGGAACTTGTGTAGAAGGAAACAGATCAATGCAATAGTGAAAATGTAGGAACAGAAAACTTGTAAAACCTTAAATAATGTAATACAAGATAAGTTTACATTATTCACTAAATAATCATAACCCTCACTACATTGTGCATGTTACTAACATGTATCTTTATATATAAATACTAAACTAGGCTTAGTTAATGTGCAGTTCTTGTACTAAATCATTGGCTTTCCTCCTATGTGCTGCAACTCAATGACAAGGATTATTGTATGAATTTCCACAACAGAAATGGTAAATTAATCTGTACAAGTGGAATCTCATTGAGGATTTATATGTGCGCAATACTAATCCTGGATATATACTTAATAACAGAGGGTCAACTTGTTCTGCTGACACCCTTTAGGAAGCCAGGGAACTAGCTTTGAGCATACCAGAGATCAAAACTGTTTATTTCAAGAAGTCACAAGAAGAAATGAACATGTTCTGCACCATACTTTTAAACTGTACTTCATGCAACATTTTATGTTCATTTACTTCATATATATACACAGGATTTGGAAATGAGAATGTTTTGAGAAACTTTGATCATCAAATTGTACTTTATACTTTATTTGTTTATTGTGGTTTGTGTTGTGGGATTTTATGAAAATAGCTAAGAATGTTAACAACTTTTGCATTTTGTTATATACTGGTGGAGTTACCATTGCATTCCAAATAAGTGTACAGGTCGGAATAAGACTATATAGGGTGGAATAAGTGTACAGGTCGGAATAAGTGTATAGGGTGGAATAAGAGTATAGGGTGGACATGCCTCGGAATTTTAATAAGAGCATAGGTCGGAATAACATAGCATAGGGCGGAACTTTCTCGAAATTATAATAAGAGTATAGGGCAGAATAATAGTATAGGGCGGACATTTCTCGAAATTATGATAAGAGTACAGTGCGGAATAATAGTATAGGGCGGAAATTTCATGAAATTATAATAAGAGTATAGGGCGGAATAATAGTATAAGCCTGTAATAAGGCGGAATTAAGTTGCAATGTGTGTATTCATAATAATTATATGCAAACAGGAGTTGCCTACATCAAACAAACAATAATACTGTATATTAAATCAAACTTCGAAACAAAACTCCAGACAAACATTTATTTAGTTTGTCTCAATGATTAGTTTAACACTAACTGATATCTGTTGAAAACAATGCAACAACATATTCAAGCAGTACATGTCTACATAGAAAATGGTACTCACTAAACAACAGACAGTACAGTTGCTTAATTACCGAGACGTGGTATTAATCTAAACTCAGTTATGTACCTCGGTAACTTACATGTAGTATACATAAATTACAAATAATTATGGAGGGCCACTTGATTTAATATTGTTTTAAATAGCACGAATTAATGTGTTGTCTGATTATTACAATCTTGACATAAATGTATAGTATGCACTGATAAGACTAAGTCTAAGACGACTACTTAGTTGCTTGGCTATACGGAAGCACTGCACTGTTTCTTTTTGCCTGGAATGTCAACACTTCAAACAAGATACCTATTCTTCTTAAAAATTAAAACTATTGCCTTTTTATCGAATGTGTTTGTGAAGCACTTTGTGAACCCATCATCTGCACATCTGACTTTTTTCACAGCTGACTTAAAGTTACAGTGATTAAATTATGACGGTTCATTTTAGTGGGTAGTCAAGTTACTGGTACAGTCCTCGGTTGGCATACCATTCATTTTAATTGACCTATCCTTCCATCTCCATCTTTATCTGTTGCCAGTAGCACAGGTCTACATTGCTGCGAATGAAATATATCTATAATTCCTTAAGATAATGTAGTTAATTCTGCCAAGCCTGCCACCCCTAAATACATAAATGAAGTAATCCACTATGGTTTGTTTACAACTTTTCTAGCCATAATACCAACGTCCTGACCACAACATGATCCCAATAAAACATAACAAACCTTTATATTTAGTACACAGGTTCCCTAAGTGAGCCTTTTGTGCATATGTGTATTTTACCTTTTTTTGGGGCGAAAAGATCGCTATCTGCCATGATTGGCGTGGGTGACCGTCATGAACAACGTTGACGTAAGATCGCTATCTGCCATGATTGGCGTGGGTGACCGGGGTAAACAACGTTGACGTAAGATCGCTATCTGCCATGATTGGCGTGGGTGACCAGCGTGAACAATGTCGCCGTAAGAACAAAGAGCACTAAATAAATACATGTAGTACCTACTAAAAAACGTATAGGGTGGAACTAATAAGAGTAGATAACCGTAGACCCAAATAAAAAACACATAGGGTGGAACTGCCAACATTAAATAAGTGTACAGACCCAAATAAGACCGTATAGGCTGGGATTTTTAGTCCAAATAAATAGCCGCACATATACACTTATGTAGAATGCAATAGTACTCGTCACGGAAGTAACGTTTTTTCTGTCACAGAAGTCACGCACATCCAATACTCTCTAAAAACATAAAATAACTGATTCTTGATAGCTTGCCTCATTTAGGAATTTTCAAACCTCCAAGTAGACAATTATGTGAAACAAAATAGTGTATCTCTCCTGGGAGGCTACGAAATTGATGAAACATATATACTCAGTCTATATATTTGCAATAGTAGATGTCATAGAAGTCACGTTTTTTATATCTCATTTTTCCCATGAAATTTTTGATAGGATTGAAAAATGTTTTGGCTAAATTAAGATTTAACAAGATTGCCATCTAGAAAATTAACTCTAGACGGCAGGTGGACAAGGAAGCCTTTTGGCTTATCGAGAGTCCAATACTTTTTTTATTTACATGTATCCCGCCCTTCTAAGGTGTGTCAATTTTATTTTTAAATATATTCACGCTACTAGCACCAATACAATCAGGAGATAATCTGTTCCATTCATTTACAGTCCTTTGTGAGAATGAGAACTTTCTTATATCTAATCTACTCTGCTCCTTTACTAATGTAACTTCATTTCCTCTGGTCCTTCTATCTTTCTTAACTGAGAAATTGTGATCTTTCTATCAATATTTTCATAACCATTCAACATTTTAAACACTTCTATCTGGTCTCCTCTCAATCTCCTGGTCTCTAGTGTTGTTAAACCACATTCTTTTAGACGTATTTCGTATGTAAGATCCCTCAGTTTTGGTATCATTTTAGTCGCTCTCCTCTGTACTCTTTCTAGCATATCTATGTCCTTCCTGCGAAATGGCCTCCATGCTTGAATACAATATTCTAAATGAGGCCTAACTATTGTTTTGTACAGCGGTATTATTAGCTCTTTTTCCTTATACGTTATGTTTTGAGTAATTAATCCAAGGATTTGATTTCCCTTTGAAGCGGCAATATCACACTGCTCTGAAACCTTCATATCAGCATTAATGGTTAACCCCAAGTCCTTTTTTTACAGTAATACTTAGTACAGAACCTCCCACTGAATATTGTACATCTTCATTCCCATGTACTGTGTGGAGGCATTTACATTTCCCAAAGTTGAACAACATTTGCCATCTTTCAGACCATTTTATCAACCTGTCAAGATCATCTTGTAAATGTTGTCCATCTTCATCACATTTAAATTTTAATCCTTCTAAACAATTTTGTATTATCCGCAAATTTCAACACCTTGCTTGTTATATCATCGTCCAAATTGTTTATATATATTAAGAATAATATAGGTCCCAGTACTGATCCCTGTGGTACACCACTCAAAACTGATTTCCAGTTTGAAGCCTCCCCATCAACTACTACACGTTGTCTTCTGTCAATTAGCCATTTTTCTATCCAGTTAATTAAACCATTTCCTATGCCATGGGCCTTTAGTTTAAGCAGTAATCTTTGATGTGAGACTTTGTCGGAAGCTTTCTGAAAATCTAAGTAGATGACATCTACTGGTGATCCCTCGTCTACCCACTTAGTGATATCTTCCAAAAAACATAACATATTTGTTAAGCATAACCTCGCTTTTAGAAACCCATGTTGAGATGGGTTTAACAAGTTATGTTTAACAAGAAAATCCACCATGTGATCTTTAATTAGTTTTTCTAATAATTTGCAAATCACTGACGTTAAACTCACTGGTCTGTAGTTCTCTGACTTGTTTCTGGAACCTTTTTTAAATAACGGTATAATGTTTGCTTCTTACCATTCTAAAGAAACCACTCCCTCTTCTAATGACAAATTGAAAACTGTTGCAAGTGGTATGCTAATTTGTTCTACAATTTCCAATAGTAGTTTGGGCAGAATCCCATCTACTCCAGGTGATTTATTATCCTTCAAAGCCCTAATTTTCTAAGCTACAATTTCCCGGGTTACAATTAACTGTCCTAAATAGTCTGATTCTGCCCCCTTGAACTTAGCCTCTGGTACTGGCAGTGAACTAATATCTTCCCTGGTAAACACTGAACTAAAATACTCATTCAGGTCTTCTGCCATTAAGAATCCCTCTGATATTATATTTCCAGCACTATCTTCTAGAGGACCGACCTTATCCTGAACTTTCTGTTTACTCCGAACATATGCATAAAAACTCTTGCTGTCTTGTTTTATATTACAAGCTAATTTTTGTTCGTAGCTTCTCTTAGAATTTCTAATTTCAGTTGAAGCTTGGTTAAGTGCTTCTTTATAACTGTTGTAGTCTTCGTCATTTCCAGTACATCTATATGACTTTCACATCGTTTGTTTGTACTTAATTTTTCTAATGGCTTCTTTCGATAAGTATTTATTTCTGGACCTTTTCCCTTGTTTTTTGAAGGGAACAAATTTATCGACGATGCATTCTATTTCATTATTTAAGATATTCCAGCATTCTGTTGCCGACTTATTCTTCAGTGTGTTGTTCCAGTTTATCTTTGCGAAATATTTCCTCATATCCTTATATCTTCCTTTGTAAAAATTTCTCCTGAACTGTTTTTATTATTTCTTTCTGATTTTACTTTGATGGTAAAATGTATCTGGTTGTGATTACTACTCCCCAGTGGCTCATATATCTTGACATTGTGAACTCATTCATTCTGTGAGGACAAAACTATGTCTAACTCTAACACATTCTCACCCCTGGTTGGCTGTAGCACATGTTGAGCAAGGAAACTGTCTTGTACTAAAACTAAAAACTTGTGGTACTCACTCCCCGTACTCTGTAGAGATTTCCATTGTATATGACCATGGTTAAAATCTACCATAATAATACAGTCCCGTTTGCTAACTTCTCTTACAAGTTACAGCGTTTTGTACTTTTTCATTCTCTTCTACACTTATGTTTGGACTTCAATAAACTAACCCCACCGTTAACGTTGAGTTTCCTGTAACTATGTTACACCAAACAGCGTCTTCATAATCTGCTTCTCTGTCTAATTTTATTTCATAAGCCTGGATAGATTCTTTATCATATAAAATAACTCCACATCCCCTTCTTCCTTTTCTATCTTTCCTGAACATTACATAGCCTGTTAGTCCCAATTCAGCATCTGATATATCAGTGGTGGCCCATGATTCAGTTATACCTATTATGTGAGGGTCAATATCTTCTACCATAATGTTTAGTTCACTTCTTTTGTTTACTATGCTCCTTGCATTTAAACAAACGCATTTATATCCTTATTCAGAACAGTTTTCCAGGATGTTCTTTGCTGATTTATTTCTGCTGTCTATCTTTGCCTCCGGTTTCAGGCTTCTCTGTGAATCCCCACTGCGAATCTAGTTTAACTAGATGCAGCCTGTCCCACTGTCAACAGATTGCAGCTAGTTCTCTGAGAAAACTGCTGCCCCCTTTCCACTTAGATGGAGGCCATCTCTCATGTACATATCTTCCCTCCCAACAAAGTAGCCCCATAAATCTACGAATCCCACCCCCTCTTCTTTACACATCTGCTCAACTAGTGCGTTGATCGCCATCCTCTTGCAGTTTCTTAAAGAGCTGTTCGTGGTCTTTCAAATAAATGTACAACAGTTCAGATTTGTTCAGAAATTTAGATGCAGTAGAACAATATCACTACAATTTGAGTAGCTTTGTCACAGAAGTCACGCTGAAATGGCTGATATGTGCTACAACAATATAACGTCACGTGCACTATATTAAATTGCTACATATATCAAGTAAATTAATTGTATCATGAATGTGTGCAACACATTCTATAAAAGTACAATGCAACTGTTTCAATATGTATACTTGCACACATGCTGACACGACCACACATGCTGACACGACTACACATGCTGACACGACCACACATGCTGACACGACCACACATGCTGACACGACAACACATGCTGACACGACCACACATGCTGACACGACCACACATGCTGACACGACCACACATGCTGACACGACTACACATGCTGACACGACCACACATGCTGACACGACCACATGCTGACACGACCACACATGCTGACACGACCACACATGCTGACGCGACCACACATGCTGACATGACCACACACGTGCTGACACGACCACACACGTACACAACACACAACACACATGCTGACACAACCACACACGTACACAACACACAACACACATGCTGACACGACCACAAACGTACACAACATACAACACACGTGCTGACACGACCACACACGTACACAACATACAACACACATGCTGACACGACCACACATGCTGACACGACCACACACGTACACAACACACATGCTGACACGACCACACACGTATACAACACACATTAATAAAACAATCATCACACACGGTATGTAAGAGAAATACAATAAAAAAGTTTATCACATATCTTTTTCTTTTTTTTCTTAATAAAACTTAAGTTTAGAAACATAAAGAATTTATAATTTTAGTTTTGGGTGGCTCCTGTGATAGCGATCAATTGTGACCTTAGTCTTAGACTTAGTAGGACTGTAGGAGTCTCCCGTCCCACAGCAACTGTTTTCTTGCTATTTGTTTTTGTTTTCTGTCTCTCGATATTATATATATATATTCTGTTTATTTTATATAAATTTGCACTGTATGTTTTACATTACAATATCTGATAATTTGTGTGTATATCTAAAAAATGTGTTGTCTTACTATGTCTATGACTATGTCTATGGCTATGCCTATGGCTATTCTGTTGGGACTAATTATCCTTATCCTTAAGCTATTACCTTTAATTTAAGCACATTCCCAATGTTCTGGTATATTTATTTTGTTGTTGAAGTGCCTACTATGTCGCACAAGGTTCTTCTGACATTTGTAAAAAAAACGGCATGTTTTGATTAACGTGTTCGACTCGCAGGTCGGCCTGTACATATTTTCATCACCATTACCTATTTGCACTGATGTGGCACACCTCTGGTGCTGCCACCTCTCGTATTTATACTGACATGTTTAAAAAAACTGCTTGCGTAATTTGTTTGACTTCAACAAAATTAACCTTGTCGGACATTCACATTCCGTATGATCAATATATTCGACTTACGTAACATTTAGTCATATGGTAAAGGGTAGCAGCCACTAGCCTCACACAGAAAGTGTACAAACCGTTTGAAAGGGAATCAAATGGTGATGGCGTCTTACGCCAGTACCCTAGCCTAGGGCTAGGGCTAGGCCTAGACAGTAGTCTTAGTCCTATAAGGCTATAGGCTTACCTCCAACATTCAATGACAAATCACGTGCTGACGACAGTTCGTTGTTTCTCTTGCTGCCAACGTCATCCTCATTACAACCCATTGATATATATATACAAATATGGCACTCATTCCGACATAATCCGATCGTCTTGATCTTGCGTTAATAATCCACATATTCCAGACAGAGACAACACTTCGTAGACGAAGAGAGTAACGCGTCTGGGCTCTAGCGCGCTATTCTGTTGTGCTGGAGCTGGCCACAAGAATGTTTCCAAATAGCCTAAGCGACTCCTTTCTGGAATTGTTATAAAATATACACAATTTATACGGTATTTGTGTTCATCTTGGTCTATATAATTGATTATTATAAATAATTTCACCATCTTGAGTTATTAATTAATGATACTGCTGAGCGAGCGAGTGAGTTTATTCTGTGAAATTATATAGATGTAATAAGCTAGAATAGATTTAATAGTACCAATGATAACACATTAAAGCACACATATTGTAAGTACACTTATTTCCAATGTGGTCTTCAAACATAGTAATAAATTAATATTGACAATAAAAAATAAATAATAATAAAACAGACATATAATAAATAAAATAAAATAAATACATATTCTTAAAAGAAGATAGGAAAATATAAAAATGTTAGTATTCTAATAAAGTATGTAAACTATTTAGACAAAGTTATTATCCTACACATAATAAAATATAGTATTATTAAGTTTTTCAAAAACCGGATTTAATCATTATAAAGCATAACATAAATGTTGTGTTTCTAGGCAACCAAGTGACTATATAACATACATCACCTGTTTTAACAAAACTAGTTTTAGAGCGACATTGTTTAGTTTCAATTGGCAAAGTATTCCAGTGGCATATATAGATATACCTGTATGTAGAAAGGAAGTTTGTCCAGAAGCCTTAAGTCTTGGAATTCACTTTCTCTTGTGTTAATTGCTTCATATTAACCTTTTCTCTTAAATGTGCTGGTGCATTACCATTGATGATGTTGTACATGTGGCCCAGCTTTAATTGTTCTACTCTGTACCCAACAGGGGAGTAATCCTACGTGGCCCAGCTTTAATTGTTCTACTCTGTACCCAACAGGGGA
Organism: Escarpia spicata; assembly: GCA_963995525.1. Lineage (NCBI taxonomy): Eukaryota > Metazoa > Annelida > Polychaeta > Sabellida > Siboglinidae > Escarpia > Escarpia spicata. The sequence continues at coordinate 281,642 of CAXEFP010001187.1, forward strand.
GTAATCCTACGTGGCCCAGCTTTAATTGTTCTACTCTGTACCCAACAGGGGAGTAATCCTACGTGGCCCAGCTTTAATTGTTCTACTCTGTACCCAACAGGGGAGTAATCCTACGTGGCCCAGCTTTAATTGTTCTACTCTGTACCCAACAGGGGAGTAATCCTACGTGGCCCAGCTTTAATTGTTCTACTCTGTACCCAACAGGGGAGTAATCCTACGTGGCCCAGCTTTAATTGTTCTACTCTGTACCCAACAGGGGAGTAATCCTACGTGGCCCAGCTTTAATTGTTCTACTCTGTACCCAACAGGGGAGTAATCCTACGTGGCCCAGCTTTAATTGTTCTACTCTGTACCCAACAGGGGAGTAATCCTACGTGGCCCAGCTTTAATTGTTCTACTCTGTACCCAACAGGGGAGTAATCCTACGTGGCCCAGCTTTAATTGTTCTACTCTGTACCCAACAGGGGAGTAATCCTACGTGGCCCAGCTTTAATTATTCTACTCTGTACCCAACAGGGGAGTAATCCTATGTGGCCCAGCTTTAATTGTTCTACTCTGTACCCAACAGGGGAGTAATCCTATGTGGCCCAGCTTTAATTGTTCTACTCTGTACCCAACAGGGGAGTAATCCTATGTGGCCCAGCTTTAATTGTTCTACTCTGTACCCAACAGGGGACTAATCCTATGTGGCCCAGCTTTAATTGTTCTACTCTGTACTCAACAGGGGAGTAATCCTACGTGGCCCAGCTTTAATTATTCTACTCTGTACCCAACAGGGGAGTAATCCTACGTGGCCCAGCTTTAATTGTTCTACTCTGTACCCAACAGGGGAGTAATCCTACGTGGCCCAGCTTTAATTGTTCTACTCTGTACCCAACAGGGGAGTAATCCTATGTGGCCCAGCTTTAATTGTTCTACTCTGTACCCAACAGGGGAGTAATCCTATGTGGCCCAGCTTTAATTGTTCTACTCTGTACCCAACAGGGGAGTAATCCTATGTGGCCCAGCTTTAATTGTTCTACTCTGTACCCAACAGGGGAGTAATCCTATGTGGCCCAGCTTTAATTGTTCTACTCTGTACCCAACAGGGGAGTAATCCTATGTGGTCCAGCTTTAATTGTTCTACTTTGTACCCAACAGGGGAGTAATCCTATGTGGCCCAGCTTTAATTGATCTACTCTGTACCCAACAGGGGAGTAATCCTATGTGGCCCAGCTTTAATTGTTCTACTCTGTACCCAACAGGGGAGTAATCCTACGTGGCCCAGCTTTAATTGTTCTACTATGTACCCAACAGGGGAGTAATCCTATGTGGCCCAGCTTTAATTGTTCTACTCTGTACCCAACAGGGGAGTAATCCTATGTGGCCCAGCTTTAATTGTTCTACTCTGTACTCAACAGGGGAGTAATCCTATGTGGCCCAGCTTTAATTGTTCTACTCTGTACTCAACAGGGGAGTAATCCTATGTGGCCCAGCTTTAATTGTTCTACTCTGTACTCAACAGGGGAGTAATCCTATGTGGCCCAGCTTTAATTGTTCTACTCTGTACTCAACATGGGAGTAACCCTGTGTGGCACAGCTTTAACTGTTCTATTCTGTACTCAACAGGGGAGTAATCCTATGTGGCCCAGCTTTAATTGTTCTACTCTGTACTAAACAGGGGAGTAATCCTATATGGCCCAGCTTTAATTGTTCTACTCTGTACCCAACAGGGGAGTAATCCTATGTGGCCCAGCTTTATTTGTTCTACTCTGTACTCAACAGGGGAGTAATCCTATGTGGCTCAGCTTTAATTGTTCTACTCTGTACTCAACAGGGGAGTAATCCTATGTGGCCCAGCTTTAATTGTTCTACTCTGTACTCAACAGGGGAGTAATCCTATGTGGCCCAGCTTTAATTGTTCTTCTCTGTACTCAACAGGGGAGTAATCCTATGCACTTAAATTCATTTGCATCAACATTAAACCGTGGTGGAGTATTGAAACACAAGTCTGATAATCGCTTGCTGCGCTGCAGTTCACGATCTGTGCACTAGTGGGGCTGCTTATCTTTTCAGGTTACTGAGACCCCATCATAGACAAGGGAACATGCAGGGGGCAGGTGGGCAATTTCTCTGGGGGGCAGACATGGTATTAAATGTTAGTGAGAGTGAATGTTTTTTTTGCGGCGAGCGTCAATGGCGGGTGGAAATGTAAATGTTATGAGACGATTAATGTGTATCTTTGTCGATTGTGAAAGGTGTGTGCAATTGGAGGGTAGACATATCGTTTTCTTCACCCCCTACCCAGTATAATAGCCGGCGTGGTGGCGAATTTTTTTCTCGAAAGCACATGTTCTTGGCAACATGGCAAATGTAGTTGGATGAAGTTCCTTGGCAACTTGCCAGGTAATTGGATGAAGTTCACCTCTAGAGTTGTGATGCTGACGACCATCTTTCTCAATTACTATAAGTTACATGAGCGAACACGTTCACTGTGTTACTTGTTGGCTTTGCTGCTGCCAATGTCACCCTTGTGTGTGTCTACATGGTCAGTATTGTCACTGTTTTGTTTGTCTTTGTGATATGTGTTGTCACTGTCATGTCTATCTTTGTGACCTGTGTTAATTGTCACTGTCATGTATAACTTTGTGATCTGTATTGCCACTGTCATGTCTGTCTTTGTGACCTGTGTTGTCACTCTCATGTCTATCTTTGTGACCTGTGTTGTCACTGCCATGTATATCTTTGTGAACTGTGTTGCCACTGTCATGTCTATCTTTGCGACCTGTGTTGTCACTGTCATGTCTATCTTTGCGACTTGTGTTGTCACTGTCATGTATGTCTTTGTGACCTGTGTTGTCACTGTAATGTATGTCTTTGTGACCTGTGTTGTTACTGTCATACTTGTCTTTGTGACCTGTGTTTGTCACTGTCATGCCTGTCTTTGTGACCTGTGTTGTCACTGTCATGTATGTCTTTGTGACCTGTGTTGTCACTGTCATGTATGTCTTTGTGACCTGTGTTGTCACTGTCATGTATGTCTTTGTGACCTGTGTTGTTACTGTCATACTTGTCTTTGTGACCTGTGTTGTCACTGTCATGTCTGTCTTTGTGACCTGTGTTGTGACTGTCATGTATGTCTTTGTGACCTGTGTTGTTACTGAAATACTTGTTATTTGTGACCTGTGTTGTCATTGCCATGTCTGTCTTTGTGACCTGTGTTGCCACTGTCATGTCTGTCTTTGTGACATGTGTTGTCACTGTCATGTATGTCTTTGTGACCTGTGTTGTTACTGCCATACTTGTCTTTGTGACTTGTGTTGTCACTGTCATGTATGTCTTTGTGACCTGTGTTGTCACTGTCATGTATGTCTTTGTGA